>JADRCH010000055.1:3310843-3337291 GCA_019843965.1 Rhynchomys soricoides | reverse complement strand
TCTCTCTCTCTCTCTCTCTCTCTCTCTCTCTCTCTCTCTCTCTTCTTATTTTCTTTGGATATGGTTGTAAAACTCTCATCTACCTCTCCTGCCCGTGTCTGCCTGCAAACTGCCATGCTTCCTACCATGATGATAATGGACCAAACCTCTGGACTATAAGTTGTCCCAGTTAAATGCTTTCCTTTATAAGAGGTGCCATGGTCACAGAGTCTCTTCCCAGCAGTAGAAACCCTAAGACACTATGCAATGGGAGCTAGGCATCTTCGCTGTCTCTGCTTTGCTGGTGGAGAAGTTGAGGCATGTGCTTAGGTGAGGGCTAGGAGTGAATTCCGAGTAGCCTAACCCCATAGCTTGAAACTGAGCTCCACCGAGCTCCATCATTATGCTGAATGCTCCTGGAAGCTTGCCAGTTGTAAACCCCTCTTCAGGAATGTCCCTTTGTTTTTGTCTTTACTTGTTTTGTGGTGCTGGGGACTGAATGGAGGGAGTCACACACAATAGGTAAGAACCATGCCTTCAAGCCCCATCCCTCAGGAATTTCTTTCTTTCATTAATATATTTATTGTTGCTGCTGCTGGTGTGTGTGTGTGTGTGTGTGTGTGAGAGAGAGAGAGAGAGAGAGAGAGAGAGAGAGAGAGAGAGAGAGAAAGAGAGAGAGTAGGTCAGAGGAAAATCACATAGAGTTGGTTCTCTCCTGCTACCTTTATGGAAGTTCTGGAAATAAAAAGTTGGCAAGCCACTGTGGAAAAGCCTTTATTTATTCAGTCATCTTGCAAGCCCTAGGAATTTCTTGGTACCAAAGGTATACTCAAAAGAAGACAATATATATCAATGTGTGTGTGTGTGTGTGTGTGTGTGTGTGTGCGCATGGATATATTTCTTTACGGTAAATAGAAAAAATAGAAACAGAAATAGACAGGAAAATGCAAAATATTTTAATAAAACACTAATTATTTGATAGCTCATGTTTATGAAGTCTCCAGATTACACATGTGTTTTCTACTTCTTTATGCTTCCTTCAGACGGCTTGTTATGATTATAATAGAGTTTAATTATTTGCATTGTCAAAAGATTAAAAACCACAACCTTCTCATGTAAAGATCTAAACTGGCTTTGTTTCTGATCATTGACTCTGGTAACACTTCACGCCATAGAATAAAATAAACAGAATAATACAAAACAGAATAATAATGCAGAATAGGAGATTGTCAAAGGTAATGATATAGACTAGAATAAATGTCACAAGGATGCTGTCATAGAAGGGGACTGACAAAGCAGAAACTGATCCTAAAGTAGACCAGTCAACTAAGCAGCTCTTGTTAGGTAGAAACTAGAGACAGGTTGAGAATGGTAACCAACTGGTTAATGTCAGGTTACTGCTTGCTACTTTTTGGTAAGGATAAAGACAGAGAAAGCTCATTAAGCTGATCAAAGCCAGCTGCTTGTGGAGTTTCTTCTAGGTCTTGTGGCTAGAGAGTGGGACTGAGGCAGATATATCATGTTTAGCATATATTAGAAGCCAAAAACAAAAATGGCCTGGAAATTTCTATCCACTAAGGTTGATTTACAGCACAACATCCACCAAAAGTATGTGCCCTGTCAAACAGCAGTGGTACCACTGAGTGTGTAACCTTCTTTCCGAGTTCTCTGGCCCACATCCCATCCTAGAAGTGTCTGTTTTTACTTCCACCACATGTCCCTGGTCCAGTTCCTAGTTTCCAGACACAAGAACCTGGAAATCCCAACAAGTACCATCCAGACTCCAGTATCCACCTACAGTGATCTCTGTTGATTCCCAAAGGCCAGATAACAACTTGGTTTTAGCTTGGTGAGTGAAACCTCAGCTCAGAAGGCCTCATTGACTGGTGTTTTAGAGCCTGGTGTAGGACTTCAGTCCAGAATATTGACCTCCTATGAATATTTTTTACTGAACAACATCATCTACTATGATATTTCTGATTCCTATACTGGAATTTACACATGCCCATGCTACTTCAAGAGACAAGGATGGTGAAGGAACAGAACCAACAGAAAACCATGTGAGGGCAGACAGCATCACTAGCTATTGTCCTTTTCCTAGATTGTTTTGTTAACAATGTCTTCAGTGGGCAATGCATTCATTTCAGGTTTGTCAGTATATGTGGGGGAAGCACTGTGATTACTCACTGGGCAGCCCCTGTGGTGTTCAGAGGCAAAGAAAGGAAATGATCTTCCTGTTCTGGGGCTCTTCAGCGAGAGCTGGCGTCCACTTGTAAAGCTGTGCTTGGCTCACTAGAATGAACGGGGGGCGTTGGACTTAAGTAGCCCAGATAGGACAGCACACGCCTTTGTCAGTCAGGTGCCACACTCAGCCAAGAGGTGATGCACATTGGCTTCTCTATTGATAAAATGGAACTCTTAGAGGGTAAAAGTGAGCACCCACCCCCCAAACAGTTCTTACTCCTCCCCGGAGGAGAATTTTCCAGAGCTAGCCTCTCTAAGGGTTCTGTTTCCTGTTATCAGAGACCAAACTTCCGGTTGTGTTGTTAAGAGTTGGTCAGCGCAGCTTCAATGCTTCAATGAGCACCTGAAGTTCCTGGCTGCCTTTTTAACCTCTGGATTTTATATCTAAAGCCAGCACAGGTGTCCAGCACTGGGAGTATCCCACGGCTGCTGCTGAAAGAGAAGACTGAACCACAGTAAATGTCTCCATGAAGCGCTCTCACCAGCTCCCCTTGGAATAGTTTATTTTGTGGAGTTGGGTGGTGGTGAAGATAGTCTCTCACAAATTCATACATGCTTCTGCAGAAGGGAAAGAGAGCCGTTTGCTGGAAACGGTCACCACACAAAAGAGAGAAGAAAGGAATGCTGGGAGTAGGAGCCCAGGAGATAGGAACGGAAAGTTGTTGAAAAGAAGGCAGGACGGACCCTCAATTATAAAAAAAAAGAAAGAAAGAAAGAAAGAAAAAAAAAATCCGAAGAATTTGTCAACTCAGCATTTATTCAGCATCTGCTGTGTGGGGCAGAGATTCCGAACTTCCAGCTAATTAGGAGTTGAGGGGCTGTTTATTTAATGGTGAGAGTCCTCTTCCTCCCTCTCTTTAGAACTAACACATGCGTTAAAATGATACTCAAGGGAATTCAAATGTGCATAACTTTAGAATACTTTGCTTTATAAATTCAGAGTTGATCCATCCTTAAATAACCACAGTTCTCTCTAGGGACAGCATGGCTTAAAGAGAGCAGCTTGCCTTCAGAGCTTCATCATGACCTGGTGACTCAGCACTGGCCACCATCCCAGGAGTCCATTCCCACTGGGGGGAATCATCTTCCATTTCCAGGGAGTCCCCGGGAGACACCTTCACACACACACACACACACACACACACACACACACACACACACTCCTGTAAATTCCCAAGCCTGCTCTCTCTGCAATTATAGGAGATAATTACCCACGTGCTCATTGCCTTTTCAACCTTTTGCTAGAGGGCCTATTGCTAGCTCTTGATCTAGACGGCACTAGGAATTAGGTTCTTGCTTTTTGTTAGTTGAATCAGAATGAGCAGAATCAGAACAGTATTCAGTTGTCAGGTGCCTTTACAGAGACACGTCATTTTTTTTCTTATAAGAGGATGAGCTGGAAAGATGGCCCAGTGGTTCAGAAAGTACTCACCATTCTTGTAGAGAAGCTAGATTCCGTTCCTAGAACTCACATGGCAAGTCACAACCTTCTCTAACTCCAGTTCTGAAGGAACCAATATCCTCGTCTGACTTTCTTGGGCGACAGGCATGCACTTGGTACTTGTACATACATGTTGGCAGAGACTTATACACAGAAAATAAAACTAAATACATAAAGACTTGGGCTTTTGAGATCACCAAAAAGGACTTAAACATTTAATCTGGTGATAAGTATTGACACGGATTTCACCAAAATATTTCACAAAGAACGATTTAATTTCCTAAAAGTCTGAAAAAAAGAACAGTCTTGCCCAGAGAAGGCCCAGGTTGAACTGGTCAGGTGAATGATTGTGTGTCTTTCAAAGAAACGCATTTTTGCACAGTGGAGCAAGTGGTTGTTTGAAAGATGTCACTGTTGGACCTGGGTGGTCTGGTTGAATGCCTGCTGATGGATGTATTCTGTAAACTTCCCTCATGGAGCAAGCCAGGGTGCCCTTAGCCAACACTGACTTCACCTTGTCACATGGAAATCCACTCTCCAAATGACTGGCTTTGAACATGGCTGCTTGCCACCTGATTTGTTAGGTCTTCCTTGCCTCAGATCAAGGGTGAAGATGAACTCCAAGTTCAGATTCCTAGGATCACCATAATGCAATGTATTCACATTTTACGGAGATGCTGGCCCTGAGCTGGAGACTGTCTGTGCTCATGGTTTCAAGCTAGTGTTTCTGAAAAGGCTAGTGATTCTGGAAGCATGTGGAAAGGGTAGGGCCTTAACCACGATTCTAGAAATGACTCCAGAGCCAGCCAAAGCTCTGGCTCTTTCTTCATTATTTTCCTCCATCTCTGTTTCTTCCCTCTGTCTTTCTCCCTTCCCCCCAAGTTAGCCTTGAGCATTTTAGAATTGATGAGTTCAAGTAATAATCATTATCGGAATGTATCACTTGTTTAGGGCAGACCATGGGGTGGAAGGGTTTCTTGGGGCAGGACACTTATGTGCAATCCATGTCTCTAAAGTTACAGATTACTGGCATGGGGAACAAGTACCTTTAAAATGAAAAGCTCTGCCCACCACCATGTGGCTAATGACACTGTGAGAAGTCATACCCCCGTACCAGTGGGGCACAACACCAAGGGCCCAGTGTCACCTTCGAAGTGTCCTTCCAAAATGTTTCACCTGAGTCTGATAAGGCCTCAAGAGTTAAACTAGGGACAAGTTAAATAGTGGTGGGAAGGAACCACCAGACAAAAACAGAACATGGTAAATGTGTCACCATGCCCCAAACTGCCTTGGGCTCTTGAAAAATATCTAACAGCAGGGAATGTGGGCTGTGTAGAGAGACGGCTCTATATTAAAAGATTGGAATCTAAAGAGACAGAGCAATCAGATCTGGTCTGTTTGGCTTCATAAGACCCTGGTTCAGAGTTACAACAGCAAAGAAGGTGATGGTAGAAGAGAGGTGGGGAAGAGGGAGAGGGGGATGCTGGGACATTTGAAGGAAATGGAACAATTGAAATATAAACTGGACACAAGATGATGTCAATGATGTCTCCTCTTCTTCCTCCTCCTCTTCATCTTCCTCCTTCTTTTTCTCTCCCTCTTCCTCCTCCTCCTTCTTTTTGCTTTGTTTGTTGTCTTATTAGAGACATAGTGAACTCTTTCATTCATGAGCAAAGACTTATGGGATGCATTTTAAGTGTCCGGCATGGTTCTTGGTGTTTGTGTTATCTCCCCAGCAAAACAGCAAAAGCTCTGCCCTGATAGAACTGTCCATCTACCATGGGACAGTCAATAGACAACAGCAAGGGATGCAAGTAATATTGCAGTACTTAGACAGTGAAATGGGAAGTGGCAGATGCTAACAGCAAAAGAAAAAGCACAGGCATAGTGGACAGCATAGTACTTGGTCCAGACCTCTCTTCAGGGAGAAGGCACCCCAGTCTCTGGCTGCTGGGATTGTTTGCTATTGCTGGCTCACCACTGCATCTCTCACTCAGAGTTGCTCTCAAGTTCCTTGCCCAGAGTAAGACACTTCTAGGGTGAGGCTCATGACTAATTAATGTCTGACTAACCTGAGGATACAGGGTTCTGCCACTTTCCTCGATTTGGGGCAAATCTGATAGCATCTCAGCCCCAGGACTCCCCATAAGTGCCCGAGGCCTCAGTGGCAGTCAGCAACATTTTTTCCTCTCTGTGACCTTGAACTGACTCCTACGTCTTCCTGAAGGCCTCTCTCTGTCTCATAGTCTTGGTCTAAGGAATGTAATCTATGACTGGAGCAAGCATCTCAGTGGTCCAGGAGCAAGGGGACAATGGGATCTTCACCTCAGATGCTGTGACCAACTCCAGCATTGTCAGGACGCCATTTGGATAAATCTTGAAGTCAGAAGAACACCTGTCTGTGAGTGGACACAATGCAAATGTTTTTATTGAGTGTCCTGGATAGTGTTTCTATTGCTGTGACAAAACAATAGGCAAAAGGCAAGTTGGGAAGGAAAGGGTTTATTTGGCTGACACTTCCAAAGCACTGTCCATCATTGAAGGAAGTCAGGACAGGAACTCAAGCAGGGCTGAGCCTGGAAGCAAGAGCTGATGCAGAGGCCCTGAGGGGTTGCTGCTTACTGGTTTGCTCATTATGGCTTACTCAGTCTACTTTCTTTTAGAACCTAGGACCACCAGCCTAGGCAGCAACTCACAATGGGCTGGGTCCTCCTCCTTCAGTCACTAATTAAGAAAATGCCTAACATCAGGTTCTTAAGGAAGCACTTTCTCAAATGAAGCTTCCACCTTTCAGATATCCCCAACTGTGTCAAGTTGACATAAATCTAGTTGCCACACCGAGTTTGCTTAATGGAAACATTGTAGCCTCACAGGCAAGCTGCTCTGCATCAGTCACAGCCCTAGGTTCCCAATCTCCCCTAGAGATAAGGGGTGGGGACTGCAGGGAGGGAAGGTGAAAGCAGTTGTCTGAGAGAAATGATGCCTAAGACACCTCCCACAGGAACTGAGCCTGGGGCCAATACCAGGCAGCAATTTCTACAACCAGACGCTTGCTATGCCACTTGGGGCTTCTTTTCACACTTGCATGAATTTGTCACCATACCTAATGCTGAGCCATCTAGGGAATGCTGAGAGGGACACCGGTATCTACAGAAGTCTGAGGTGCCTAAGCACCACAGGTAGGCTAAATCACCTGAGACCTGGAGACCCAAGAGGCCCTCATCCTTACTATTGAAATGCTGATCCTCAGACGTTCCCTGAGACTCTGACTTGAGAATCCTTATTTAATAACTCAGGGTGAGGGATTGCAAAAAAGACCATAACCTAGAGCATTTAGGTAACAAAGGAAGCAGGTGTATGCAGGAATGGCTCCTATTTAAAGTGATAAAACCTTTCTAGTAACTAACTAGCATATATAAGCAATAGCAAGGGCAATGATTAAGACTGTTAAGTGCACTTTTATTGGGTGATAGGGTGAGAACGTTCCTCCTTTCATTTCAAGATGCAAGCGCATTCAAGTAGAAGCTCTTTATTCCTGACAATCTTCACACATGAGTTGGATTTTACAGTACACATCTCAGACAAAACTCCTTTCATTCCACCTGCCAGTTAGGCAAAGCAGTCCTCCAGGGGGGAGGAAGCTCCTTTCTGAGGCCTGCCAAGGATATCAGCCCAGGCCCTGGGGCAGAGATCTGGTCCCCAGGCCAGTCCTGAGCAGAGAGAAGAGGAGGAAGAGGAAGAGGAATGTTGAGTGTTAGGAACAAATGAACCAATCCTGTTTTTATTCTGGTCTGACTGTGGTTCTCTTGGCTAGTTGTCTGGTGTTCAGAGAAACGAACAGCAAGTCCTGAGCTCTTCTCAAATGGTCTAAGTATCTGAGTCTTATTCTATAAAAATAAACTTAAAGCAATCAGCCTTCTTGTCATAATGACAAGTATGAGTAGGCACAGGGTTTTTCAGCGCCCTCCTTGAGGCTTCTGCTGCCTAGCCAGTCTGATCTTAATTGTGTTTAAATGACTACAACCTGGAATTGACCAATCCCACCATTATTAAATACATGGCTGGATGACGGTCAGCACACTCAACACCTTAAGGCCCCATCATCGCCCTCCACCTTCAGAATCTCACAAAACTCTAAGTGTGTGCCTATTAACCGCAAACCCCCAATTCTGCTCCCCCATTCCCAGAAACCCAGCCATTTGTTTCAATCTCTGTGGATGTGACTCCTCAGGTTTCTTTCTTTATAAGCAGAATCATAAAGTATTTGATCTTTAGCAAATAGTTAGGGTGTTTGTTTTTTTTTTCAGAAGAATGTTTTCAAGGTACATCACACTGTGACATAAGTCAGACTGTCTTCCTTTAGAAGGAATGATAGCCCAAGAGAGCACATGTCGGTGTTCATCCATTAGTCTGCCTCTGGGCCCTTGGGTTGTTCCTTCTTTGGGCCAGTATGAGTAGAGCTGCTAGGAAGGGAGGTTGCAAACACCTGTAACAGCCTTACTTAAGACTTTCACCAGCAAACAAAGGACTCCGTAGAGTTTCTGAAGGTCTAACTTTTTCTTAAGTTTTTTTCACTTGAAGTTGGACTTTTAGATTGTCATTTTGATTTTATTTTGGTGTACTATACAGTCTCTGAATGAATAACTCGTACATTTCAAATCATGGTCATGAGAATCAAGTTCCCAACCAGAGAGAGAGAACCCTGAGAAGAAGAAGGCATGGCCACCAACATCCAGGCTTGGGCTGTCCCAGACTGGCCCCAGGAAGTCAAGAAGGGAGAAGCTATAACTGAGCAGCAAGTGTGCAGAACACACCCACAGGGCTGTGTGAAAGTGAAGGAAGCCTGTAATTCCAGCCTCGTTGGCCTGAGTATCTCAGGGCTTAGGTTCTGAACTGATAAGGAGACAGTGTGAATGAGCGGCGATGAAGTGTTAGGAGAATCAGTTTGACTTCTGCTTCCTCTCTGAGTTGTACAGTGACGCAGCTCAGACAGGAATGTGGAGCTTCATGTAGGCCCCATGGTGTGGTAGAAAATGGTTGTCTTCACAGTACAGTCTGCATGTTGGCCCAACCAGAATCATATCCACTCATGTCTCCACCAGCAGAGTAGATACTCAACTACAGACACCTAGCATCTCTGTGGCCTAGGACCCAATACCAGGACCTGGATCAACTTGACACTGAAGCAACAGTCCTTTCCTTCTGCCTCTCTGTGTGACTTCCCATGCTCCTTTCCCTTAAATATCTGAATTGCTTTGCATTCAACTCATTATGACTCAGTAGTGCCACAAACCTACCAAAGGCTACTGAGTTCACTGACATTGGCCAGTTGTATCGGTACCTCTCTGTGCAATATTTTGGAAGATGTGTTGGTCGACAAGTTTTATTTGTTTGTTTTAGACCGAAGCTGGATGTGTAGCTCAAGCTGGCCTTGAACTTGTCTCACAACATTGTGAATGCAGCCCCGTTTCAGTGCACCCGGCTTCTGGAAAGCTTGTGAATTTACTGCCCAATCTGAGTCATCTTGCTGCAGGGGTGTGGGTAGGAGAGTAGCTGGAAAGCTGGGAAGATGCTGGTGAGAATCCCGTGGAATGCTGGGTTCTCTTTAATACAGACTTCCGTGGGCAGCCGATAAAGCAAGGCTGGGGCACTAACTGGAGGAAAGGGCAAACGGGCTGAGATGGAAGGGAGCAGCCTCCTCCAACAGCTCCCGGGCTTTGCTCCATTTCACGCCTCCTTGTGCAATCCGTGGCCCTCTAGACATGACTCACTCAATGGGGAGACTGTAAAAACCTCCGCAGAAGGACGGCTTTGTGAGTGTGTTGTTCTTTTATAGAAGGGCCTTAGTTAAATTGATTAATTAGCCAGCTAATTAACTCATCAACCTCTATATGTTTACTGAGTGCTGTCTGTGTGCCAAGTGCCCTGCTTTGTCCCTTCACCGTGATGTACAGAGGCCATTGAGCCTTGTGGACATGTGCCTAGTTAAGCCTGGAACTTAGATGAGAGGCCCTACGTGAGGAAAATTTACCCACCCTCCCAGGCACCATCCAGGAGCTCTTCAATGCTACCTGTTACTACCTAAGCAGTCCTGAATGCTAGGATTTTTTTCCCCATTGTGGGATTTAGATGGAAAGTTCAGGAAGGTAGATAGCTTGCCAATCTAGTCAGCAGAATGGCCAGGAAGGATGCTCTCCCAGATGGTCATTACTAAATCATGTGATTCTGTGCACCCTAAGCTGCCTTAAACAGAGGTGTTAACTCTTCCCAGTGTTCCTTCCTACACAGCCCTTTTCAAAGCTGTGCATACAGGCAGGCAGAAAGGCGGCCCTGGAAGAAACCAGACACTCAGTGTAGACAGATCTAACCCAGAAAGCAGTGTAATCCAGATATGCCCATCTGACAGTGAGCTAAGGAGAACACTGTACTGTCCCGATGATTGATCTTTCAAATCTTTCGTCTGTTTTATTCACTCAGGTAAATAGAATCAA
Organism: Rhynchomys soricoides; assembly: GCA_019843965.1. NCBI lineage: Eukaryota > Metazoa > Chordata > Mammalia > Rodentia > Muridae > Rhynchomys > Rhynchomys soricoides. The sequence goes on along the minus strand of JADRCH010000055.1, from coordinate 3,327,136 downwards.
TTTCAATTATTGACTAGAAAAAAGTTAAAGCATGCAAATGTACCCTGAAAAAAAAAAACAAAACGGTATTTATCTTTGAAAAGAATTAGAGAAATTACAATGCTTTGTAAACAAAATCAATCTGGCTTAAACATTTGAGAGTTCTCTAGATTGGTCACGGATGGATAGTGTGTTGGTTTCATTTGGTTTTATAATTGAATTCATCTTCAGTATCAACTTCCTTATTCTTCAAGGAAATTACAATTTGCCTGGTTTTGTCTCTGAGATTTCCTATGGTTCCAGTTTCCATCCATTTTTATGCACCTAACTTACTCCCTTTCATTTAAAGCCCCAAAAGATGTTGTTATTATTATTGTTATTAATTATTAATTATTATTATTATTTGGGTGGGTTCTTTTTGGTTAACTTTTAAATCTAAAGGTAAATTCGAATCCTCAAAGAACGTTACTACGTCAGCATTTCACGTCTATCATTAAGATACGTTCATAAAGTTGCTTAATCCCAAACAGTGAGTGGTATGCGACTGTCTGGGAATTTCAACGTCCTGGCTGCTAGGGACTTCATGCTCAGGGGGTAGACAGTCCTCAGTTCCTCCACAAGGCTGCCCTTGTATGCAGCACCTGGGTCAGCATGAAGGACTGGGTCAACTGGAGACAACACACTGTTGTTTCCCCTCTGTCTATGTAATGTCAGAGTTAACCCATTGTCTTTAAAGACGTATTAGAAAATGCTAGTATGGAAAAGAAGCAAACACCGGCTGGCAGGCAATAAGACGAAGGTCCAGCACCATTCTGGTTCCTGCTTTAGAAGGTGCTCTATGCTGCTGTCACTCACCTCGTGCTGTCTAGGGAGCAGGCTCTGTCCAAGGCCCTCTCTAACTTCTCAGTCTAGCACAGAAATGTCTGGCACACTTTGCTCTACTATGGAGCCAGCAGACTCTGACCTCTGGGGCAAGTTAGTGTGTACGTGCCTTTACATGGCATGAACCTTGAACAGCATTTCTACTTTTAAATGCCTGAAACAAAACATTAAAAGAAGAATGTTTACAAACACAAAAAAAGACATGAAATTCAAATATTAGTGTCCATAGATAAAGCTGATTGACACACAGTTCTGTGTGGCTGCTCTCACTGGGCTGTGACCAGGCTGAGGACTCCCTGCTGGTGGACTTCTCACATGACACACCAGGAAAATCAAAGGGATCCTGGAAGATCCCCTTTCCCCAGTCCCTCAAATGTCTCATGCCACCAATGTCTATCTTGGGTCTTCTGGCCTTTTCTTCTTTAACTACGGGTGATATTTTTTTTTCTCTCATGGAAGGTTGAGCCCCATTTTCTTTAAATCACCCCCTTCTAGATGTTTTGCTATCTCTTCCTTCTCTCTACTGTATTGTAAAAATTGTTTTCTGCTTAATCAATCTGACCAGTTTTAAAATGTGTTTGCAGGGCTGGAGAGATGGCTCAGAGGTTAAGAACACTGGCTGTTCTACCAAAAGTCCTGAGTTCAATTCCCAGTAACCACATGATGGCTCAGAACCATCTATAATGAGATCTGGTGCCCTCTTCTGGCATGCAGCAGTGTTCTCCCTTTCTCTCTCTCTCTCTCTATATATATACTAAATAAATCTTAAAAAAAATTAAAACACATTTGCCAGACACAGTCAGATAATAAATACCTGAAGCAAAACAAGTTATAAAGAAGGAAGGTTTATTTCCGTTCACAGCTGGTGAGGCCTTAGCCCATAACTGCTTGACCCTGTTGATTTGGGTCTGTGTTGAGAGAGCAGCACACTGTGGTGGGAGAGCATGGTAGTAGGAGACCTCTCACTACAACAGCTTTGAAACAGAAAGGAAATCAGACTGGCTGGAGTCCCACCATCCCCTTTGACAATGCATGACAGATAACCTAAAGACTTCCCTTTAGGCCCCTCCCCTTCCTGACAGCACCGCAGGCTGGACACCAATCCTTTAAGAGGATAATATCCAGGTTGCCACAAACAAGACCTTTAAAAACTATTTCCCAAAAGAATCTTCACTTGGGCCAACCAGGCCAACCTCAGCCCGCAGCTTTGCTCTCCTCCCAGGGACCTTCATCAGGGGTTCTGTGGTCACAGTCCCTCACTACCTCCTGTACTGTCTTACCATTAAGCCTATTCTCACAAGGTAAGTACTGGCCACCTGGTGGCCAACATTGGTAGTGATTTCCTTTTACTAAGAGTGACCTTTAGTTGCTCTTAGTAAGGTTTAGTAAACCATTTACTTCCTTCTGTCTTAAACCTGGTGTTGGTGCATCATATTTCCCTATCTTTCCTTCTGTTTCAATGTCTCATCCTGAGCATGTCCTGTAATGCTGTCCTGAGATGTCTTTCCTCTCTCTGTATGGTTTCTCTAGATCATTTTCTTACGTTAAATGCCAAGTGTGTCCTGCAGAACTTCTGTGTTGGGTGCTAATCTCTAGTACATGCACTGAGATGTAGGCCTTTTTTTTTTTTTTTTTTTTTTAACACTTTTAAAAATCCATTTATTTTCTGTGCATGTATTCACATAAAATGCATGAATGCACATTCATGGAGCTAAGAGGACAACTGGCAACAGTTAATTCTCTTATTCCATCATGTGGGTTCTGGAGTTCAAACTCAGGTTGTAAGGCTTGGTGGCAAGTGCCCTTACCTACTGAGCCATCTTGCCTGCCTGTGATGCAGGACTTTTAAGAGGCCATTAGCTTACAATGGCTTTGCCCTTATGAATGGCTAACTTGTTATTAGGGGAGATTCATTAGTGATGACTTGGCTCCTTCAGTCTTTCTTACATGGTAGATGTCCCAGTCTCTGGAGATGCAGCAATAATTAAATTACCCCGTCTCAGGTGTTTTGTTATAGTGGAGTGAAATGAACCACAGCAATCTTCAATATGCAACATAAATCACTCCTGATTTTAGAGCCCTGATTCCTCCCGAGATCCTGACTCCAGAGCTACAAACCTGACATCCTCATGGTGATAAAAAATAGATATAGCAAATGTACAGTTTCCACCACAAACTCCATTCACCAGGCATTCCTAGCTCAATAAGTGGAACTTCAAATGGATTCATTTATTGCAGTCTCAAATCCAAGACTTATATAAGTGTGTGTGTGTGTGTGTGTGTGTGTGTGTGTGCGCGTTTCAACCTCCCCACCCCCAGTTTGGTTCATTTGTGCCAGCTCTGCCATCCACCTCTATAGTGTCCTCCTGTATCCTAGCTACCTTATGTCACTTAACCTCACCTAGAGTCCTCCCTAATTGCTTCTTCCCTTGACACTCTTTCCCTCCTATCTCCAACCCCGGCTCCTAGCCCCCTTTCTCTTCCTGCTCCCTCCTGCCTGTTCTTTAACCAAACCAAGCCCACTCCCATCTACAACTTTCTCTGGTGCTTCTCATTGCTTAGTTTTCCATCTGAGTTTAAGCAGAGTCCCTGGTTCCTCCTACCCACAATCCTTTGTAAGATCTCTTTTCTTAGGACCATCTCTAACACTACACTTTTTTTTGTAAGTTATTGGATTTTGTCTCTTTCCTCCGGAACGCAAGCTCCATGAGAACAGAAACTAGTAACACATCTCCAGAACTTAGAATTGTTCTTGCTTTTAGTCAATATATTATTTTTAATTTTTATTCCTATTTTAATTTATGTTATTATTATATTTGGGGGTCTGTGTGTATGCACACAGGTGTCAGGGCCCATGTATGTATGGAGGTCAGAGGAGTCTATCTGGTATCCTGAGCTATTACTCTCCCTCTTATCCCCAAGGCAGGGTCTCTCACTGAACCTAGAGCTAGGCTGGTGGCCAGTAAGTCCCAGACAATCCTCCTGTCTGTGCCTGCCATATCTCTGGGGTCATAGAGGCCTTTATGTGGATGCTAAAAATTTGAACTTAGATCCTCGCTCTTTTGCAGCAAATGCTCCCACCCTTGAGCCACCCCCCCTTAGTCAAGACTTTAAACTGATAACTTAAATATTGATTTTTAGTTTCAAAACTATTCTGCACTCCCCCACTCCCACCTGTCTCTGTTGGGGACGAAATCCAAGATTTCTCTTACTTGCTAGACAATACATCCTCCAGGGATCTATGGCTCAGCCCATTTTTTTTTTCTGTTCATAATTCTTAGCAAGAAACAGTTTTGCACACTGCTTTTCCCGTTCAACAAAAGCAAGTATTTTCACCTGTTATTTAATCATATTCATAAACATCCTTATAATGGTTGCATAATACAACATTCCATGGTTGTTTACCTAGGTGTAATGTGATGTTTGGGTCAGACCCAATTTTTCACAGTGATGAGCAACATGTGCATGTGCACTTGAGTATGCGCACATGCATGTGTCCGTGCGCTACCTTGTTTTATCTGGTCACTGGAAATGAATCCATGGAGACCCATGGCCCAGTAGCAGCCGCTCCCAGAGCAGCACACCTGGTCTGGCTTGAGACTAAGCCCAGAGTCTGGAGTGCAATTAGCATTTGAATTAGCGACCTGGGGATAAACAGGTGATTATCCCATTTAACAGCTGTTAGATGGTGTTAAATAGACACTGTCTGACAGCTTGAGCTTCAGATGTAGGGTTTATTAACAAATGATTAAAAAGAAGAAAAAGAAAAGAATTGCTTGTTTAAAAGAAAAATGAAAGCAGGGTTTAAAAAAACAAGTCCTTTCAAACTGCTTTTGACCAAACTAAACTGATTCCAACTCCTGAATCAAGCTGCTTGTTCAAGAAGTGAATAGCACAAATAATCTCATTTCATACTTCCCTGCCCTTTGTATGAGTGGCTCTGTGTGGTTTACAGATGCGCTTACAACACCCCTCAGCTGGGGCAAGGAAGGCTCAACAGTTAACTGTAAGAACCCGGCAGCTACACTTTGTTCAAAGAGAAACTGCAGGGCTCCAGGCCCGCTTTGATAGGATCAGGCAGATGAAATTCGAACCCACAGCCCCAGCTTCTAAAACGACAGTCCTTGGTGAAAGAAAAAAAAAAAAAACAATCTATTGACACTTCTAGAGTTAGTATCAGGTGGGAACTGATACTATTTTGATACAACTATTTTGATTGTACATGATGTTTATCTTGACAGTTTTTCTTTAATTACTGGCCTTGCATTTGAGTTCTGAGAATCTATACAGTTATGAGTTCGATGTGGGTGGGGTGGGAGGAACTGGGGGTGGGGGATGGGTGCGGAGGCTGATAGGATAGATCATTGTGGCTTCTCAAGTACCTTTGTGGTTCTTGATTTCTGGTTTTTGGGGGTTTGAGGTTTTTTTGTTTTGTTTTTGTTTTATTTTGTTTTGTTGTTGTTTTTATCTAGGTACTGAGCCCAAGCCTTGCATGTACTAAGTTCACACTCTAGTACTGAGATATGCTCCCAGCCCACTTTTGGATTTATTTGCCTTAATTGTGTGGTTTTAGGGTCAAAACTGATGCAGAGCTCCAGAAGGTTAATTGTACTGCGGCTGCTGATTTAGGGTTTCTATAAAATTTTTAAAATTCTCACTGAGTGGGTCTTCTTGGTGAGGAAGCAGGCAGCATTTCTTAGAGTACAGAGAGAAGGCAAGCCTGATGAGGCAGAAGCAAAATGATACTGAGTTTAAAGCAAACCTGGGCTACATAGTGAAATTCTGTTTCTTTCAGAAACAAACAAAACAAAAATAAACTTGAAGAACAGAGGAAGGCAGGTTGGAGAGAAGCTTGGAGATTGAGAGCACTTACTGCTCTTCCAGAGGAGCGGAGTTCAGTTCCCAGCACCCATGTCAGGCAGATGACAACCTCTGACAATTCCAGCTCCAGGAGTCAGATGCTCTCTGACCTTCTATAGGCACATGCACATGTACGCACATAGACATACACAAAAATAAAATAAATCTTTACAAAGGGAAAGAAGGAAGGGAGGGAGAGTAGGAGGGAGGGAAAGGGAGTGAGGTCCTGGGGAGGAGCATTGAGTTTGGAAGGTGCTAATGTCATTCTTTACATTGTATGACTACATATGCTTGGATACCACAAGGAGCTGAGAGGCTATAGACACTGCCAGCTCTCCAGGGTTCTGTTCCTCACTCAGACTTTCCCAGTCAGATGCTCAGCAAGCTATTTATTCCTTAGCACGTGCCCATAAAGTGCTTTTCCTGTCAAGAAAAGAAAAATCCATTATCTCTTAGAAAAGATGATTTTTAAACTATTAATGAAAAAGTAGGACTGATCCCTCCAGAAATGCAGCGCTAAACACTTTTAACCAACTTGTGTGGTGTTTGCAAAGATCTGAGGAAAGATTAGTCACGTCATCTATCTGCAACAAGATTTGTGATTTGCATATATGTAAATCATGTCTGTCCATTTTGTTACCAGCCAATAGGATGATGCAAGAGTTTGGAATACCCCGAAATGTAATCTGTGCTTTCCTTGCTTGGAACAAAGCTCTCTTGCGTTCCTGACATTTCATGGTTGTAAGGAAGAAAGAGTCCAATAAGCTGAATAGCTTTGGCATATGTATGTCCCAAATATTATATGGGATATATATAAAAATGTACTCATTTTTTGGTATGTGTTATATATAATTCATTGTGTTAAATTCATAAATTTGGCCTAAATCTGATTCCATTCTTTTTTTTTTTTTCTTTTTTTTTGGTTTTTAGAGACAGGGTTTCTCTGTGTAGCCCTGGCAGTCCTGGAACTCACTCTGTAGACCAGGCTGGCCTTGAACTCAGAAATCCGCCTGCCTCTGCCTCCCAATTGCTGGGATTAAAGGCGTGCCCACCACTGCCCGGCTAAACTGAAATGGATTCAATAACAAAGGAAAAGCTACAAAGATTCCCCTGGGATTCCAATCTTAAATGTTAACATTTGGATCAACATAGTCTCTGTATGTGGTGAACTGAAACCTAGGTTGATATGAAAGCAAGCTGTAACCCAACCTAAGACTATCGTCTGATACCAACTAATGGAGTCTAGCCAATCAGAGGCTACACACTGCCAAACACAACCACGGGGGTCCATGCTGACTCTAGCTAAGCAAGTTGTTTCTGTAGGTCACTTCCTTTTCTCTGGCTATAAATGCAGTTTGTGCAAACTGTCTGTTGGAGGCATTCTGAATCAGCTTTCCATTAGAGAGCTGCCTGTATCTAGAACCTTCTTTTTGTCCAAATAAATTGTTGAAAGGAACTCAGCTCAGATTTTCTTTTATCGCTCATCTCTGAAAACCATATTTAGTTGGTCCTTTCTGTGTATCTGCTAAGTCTGGTCAGCTAAACAAATTAGTGCTAAGCTCTCTCTGCTGGGTGGGCATCCTGGGACCTTTTCCCCAGCATCTTCTAAACAGAGACAGGTTAAGGTCAAGGTTGGCCCTTGACACTGTTCGTGGTTCTAATGACATGCTATCTCTGTCTCTACGAGAAAGAAGGAGGTAACAGCATTTGTAGCCTCTGGTTTTCAGTTAATGCATAATTGCTTGCCAGAGAGTTCACTCACAGATGCTCTTAGGCCATTAAGGCAAAGGGCTGGAGAAGAAAAGAGAGAGTAATCTGGGGAATGCAAGGGTGAGGCTTTCTTGCTCCCACCAGCTGTTCTGGAATGGTCTTTCTGCAGGGAAGAAATGTGGCAGTGATTCGTGACTCTTCAGGCCCAGCACGATGCTTGGTCTGGTAGAAAGCTTTTCCCGCGTGTTTCCTCCAGGGTATTTAGGCTTTTGTTTTCTGCTGTGCTTTGCACAGAAGCTGGAAATCTGCCTCCCCAAAAGCGGACTTCCTCCCCCTTTATAAACTGACCCCTGGTGGTTGCTATAGCAACCGCAAAGAGCGACTGATGAGATGCATAAACAAATCCAATACCCAGTGCTGGGGCAAAGCAAGCCCTCAGAGAAGAGTGAGTGAGGAGGATGAATACAATGTGCGCATGGCTCCTAGGAAGATCTGTAAAGCACTCGCCCAACCCCTTTCTCCTCTCCTCGCATCTCTTGTATCCCATCAGCCCCGGGCGAAGACATAGGATCTAGGAGGGCAGCATGCAGGGGCCTGCCTTTGATGCTGGGGAAAGGAACGCCAGATGACTGAAAATGAAATTTAAACATTTGCTCGGAGCTCTAGGCTAGAAATATGCCTACCTGACCTGGAAAAACAAATAACCCAAGCGGCTGCCACACCTGCTCCAGGCTGAGACGCCCTGATGCCGATGCCGATGCCGGAAAGCTGGGCCGCTCGGCCCTCAGCTATGCTTGCTTTCATAATTTAGGCTAAACTGAGACAAAGACTGAAGATTTCTGAGATCTGTGCTACTTGCAGTATGACTGCTGTGGTTTTTGGAAGGAAGAATGGGTAGAGGAAGCCCACCCTAAGATATGAGATCCCTAGAATTTGTAACACACAATTATGAACACACACACACACACACACACACACACACACACACACACACAGAGACAGAGAGACAGAGAGAGAGTTAGTTCTCTCCAGGAACTTGGCTCCTGGTTGCAGGAAACTTTCTGAATAAAATCAGAGACCCAAAGATCATTGTTACATTCAGTGTTCTCTTCTTTTTTCTCTTCTCTCCTTCCTAGTTAACTCACTCCACCCTCATTTACTGTTTGTGAATGAATTATAAACTGTATGCTACACATTACACCACAGCTTCCCAAATCAAGCTCCTGAAGTTGAAAGTCAGCTAGAGAGTCTGCAGAAACCTTGGGTTTCTTTTGTCCTTGACGTTGCCAGTACAGATTCTCGTTTCATTTATGAAAACCAATGTTGTCTCATTTACTCTGATAGGGAATCTAGCCTAATGAACTACATTTACACTCAGCCCATCCATGGGTGCTCATTTTTAAATTTACTTAACTGTTAACAACAGCTAACAACAACAAAAAACATGTAAAAACACTTAGACGGTCATTATTCCAAAATAATGATTTACAGTATAACAACTATTTGTTGTGATTTATAAAGCAGTGGTGGTGGTACAGGGGAAGGAATGCCAGGGTGGGGCCATACCAAAGCATTCCCTCTGAGAAATCAAGCCAGGAGACAGACCTCATATAAAGAAGGTTTATCATCAAGAAGGGAAGGCAGGGAGAAAGAGAGGGCAAATACTTCATTATCCCATTTGTGTTAGATACTAGAATACTCAAATTCAGAGACAGACAGTGGAATGGCAGTTGACAAGGGTGAGAGAGGGTGAGAGGTAGGGCTGAAGGTATAGAGCTCAGCTGGTAGAATGCTTGCTCAGTGTGAACGAGGCTGTGGATTTGATCCCCAGTACCATGTGAATGGTGCATGGTAGTGTGCTCTTGTAATGCCAACACTTTGGTGTAGAGGAATCAGGAGTTCAAGGTAATTCTCAGCTACATAGTGACTTTGAGATCATCCTGGGCTGAGAAAGACCCTGTCTCCATATTTAAAATGAGGAAAAAGGGGTGTGTCTGTCTGTCTGTCTGAGTCTTTCTCAGTGTCTCTGTGTATGCATGACAGACAGACAGAGTTGTTGTTTATTCGGGTACAGCGATTTGGTTTCGGAAGTTCTGTGGCTGGATGGTAGTGTGGTAAGATCCCGATAGGGATGCACCGAACAACGTGGTTCTGTATTCTTGAAGATGGCGAGCTTGGAGACTGCAGGGATGGCTCAGTGGTAGAAGCATGTAGTGCTCTTGCAGAGGATTTGAGTTCAGTTCCCAGTACCTGTGCCAAATGTCTTACAGCCATCTGTAACTCCAGGGGATCCGATGGCGATGTCCCTTTCTGGACTCCACAGCCACTTGCACTACTATACATACACATCCTAGCTGCCCCCTAACTAAAAATAAAACACATCTTTATAAAGATAATAAGCTTAGGCTCTATGTATTTTACAATAAGAAAGAATAACGTAAACAATATATTTAACTAGTAAAAGAAGAATATTACCAGTTAAAACATACAATCAATGCTAAAAAAAAATACCAAAGAGCTGCTTTGCTGCTTTATTTCACACTTTCTTCAAAACATCTGCACTTTTTACATTTGAGCACATCCAATGGTCATGTGTCAAGTGATTGCCAGCTGGTGGCTCCTATAATTCGCATACTGTTTTAGATAATGTTTGATGGAATGCAGCTTCAAGGTCTCTGGACAGCTATGTCTCAGCCACAGGTCTCTAAAGAGCACCAGCCAAGAGTCTGAGAGGTAGGAGACACCACACCTGTCTTTGTCCCCTGTGCCTCCCACCACGGGATTCTTTTGTGACCAGTTGTAGGTTTTTCACATTCATCAATCTTCTGTGACCAGCTAGGTGTCCCACAATGCAATTCAGTTCTGACAACATCTACCTGGTGATAGCATCAGATCCCACAGGTATAAATCAGTAGGATGGGGCATACCTGTGTTCTAAGCACTTGGGAAATGAAGTCAAGGGTATCTACACCTCTATCACGAGTTCAAAGTCAACCTTGGCCACATAGTAAGTTCAAAGCCAGCCTAGATCACTTGAGACCCTGTCTCAAAAACAACAATAACAAAAATAAAACAAAACAAAATAAAATAAAATGCAAACAATCAAGAAGGATCTCAGTTTTGCCAGACTGCCTTCTCCTTTAGATTTGGCAAGAAACAGTGTGTTTCCAGGCCACTCTTAGCCTCTGTCTGATTTGGCTGCAAATCCAAGGCTCTCACAATCCTTTTGGGATCCATCCTTTACTAGGTCACAGAGACGCTTTCCTGACTCACCCAACCTATTACAAAAGGATACAACTCTGGAAGAGCCAAACTGAAAAGAAGTACAAGGTAAGGTATGAAAAAAGGGGTGGGAAGATCCCATGCCCCATTGAGTAATACCTCTCAGCATGCACAGATAGCACCTCAAGCCCCACCATTGAGGGGATATTGTTTTATAGAGGCTCTGTCACGAAGATACAATCAACTATCAGGCCAGTCTCCAGTCTCCTTCACTTGCCAGAGGATGTGGGGTGAGGCTGAACATTCTTACGCAGTGACCAGCCTCAACAGCAGACCAGAAAAAAAATGTTCCCTGGGACAAAAGATGCTTCTATAGCCCAGGGCATCCCAAGGGATTCAGAAATCCCATACCAGGGACTGGGTCAAAGGTGACATGTTAGGGCAGAAGACACTTCTTTATTGTTCTGGAAGTTATGAGCTTGGAGATTACATACCAGGAATCTAGGACAATGACTCCCATATCTACTTGTTATTAGTCACAGCATCACCTCCTTGTGTGCTCTGTGCTGTATCTACTCCAAGGGGAGGGGGATGCCTGACTGAAGTCCAAGCACCCCTCCTCTACAGGCCAAGAGGCAGAAGTTCTGAGCCATTGCTGGATGACACAGATGGCTCCAGGATGCCCATCTTCAGGTATGGCAGGTACCAAGGTAGGGCTGAGAACATACCTAAGTCCTAAGGCAAGCTGGCATCCTTATCACTGTAGAAATTGCTTTTGATCCTTGCACAGCTGATTATTGACAGATGACACTTTATAATTTCCTTCCTTCCTTCCCTCTCTTCCCTCCTTTCCTTCTCCCCTCTTGATCCCTGTTGTCTAGAAAAATCTATTTCTTGTGTAAGGTTGGTAGTAACTTGGTGGACAATCTTTCCCAACACTGCGTTGAAGAAGCGTAACCCTTCACTGAACCAGCTGCAATGGGGAGCTTGCTGGTGAACTTCTGAAAGGACCTGCATGGAGTCTTTAGCACCCTCCTAGACCTCCCATACTCCTCTGGGGAGGGGTCAGAGTGTCTGTGCTACAGTTAAATTCACTCCTAAGAATCCCTTCGCCTCCAAAACCACTCTCTCACCTGCCTGAAACCCATTGTATCAGCCTCAGGGAAGAAAAGATGAAGGAAGTGATGTTTGGCTCCAGCTGGAAAGACTTCCATTTTGTGGGATCATCAGCTCTGTGGAAGGGGAACACTGGATCGTTTAGATGTGGGTTTTCTGGATCCCCACCTGCCCACCAGCCAGGTATGTTGTATGAAGAACACTTATCTCTTACCAGGGACTCAGTCACGTTCATCCTCTCTCCACATCTGCTGTGTGTGCACTAGAGAGTAAGAGCATTGGAGTATAAACAGGAAGAGGGTCCAGGGAGGGAAGGTCTCCTGCCGTTTCTATCCTAGTTTTACAGCCCCGGGGTCAGTTTCCTCTCTGGAAAGGCGAGCGAACAGCTGTCACCAGCAGTCACAGCTCTGTTATCTCTGAGGACAGGAGGCTTTGTAGACAAATGCCAGGCTTGTTTCTTAAGACAGGAGAGAAGAGGCATGGCTACTGCCCATCCAGCTGCTTCTTCTAAGAGTCTGCCTTCCTCTTCTCCTGCCCCCTCCCCTTCCACAGGGGGCTTCCTGGAATTGTGAAATGCACCCTATTTGTGATGCTTTGGGCTCTCTGGTACTGAAGAGTCAGCTTGGAAACTTTGAGATATTCCACCAGGGTCCCCTCCCCACCTCTGAGCACGTGAGCACCCCTCCCGTCCTGGAAGAAACAGGTTAGAGAGCATGTAGGCTGGAAGGGAGGGGCCGATTAAGCCCCTGCTACCTCATTCCCTAAAGACCAACCAGTTTAAAAGTCACACTGTTCTGCCAATCACATTGTGCTAAAATCCCATATAAGGTCCCTGAACGGGTTCTGGGGGGTCGCTCTCCCATATTGGTGTGCAGAGCAACCTCAGCATGCTGATGAATCAATAAATTTCTCTTGCAATTTTGCATCAATCCCCGACTCCGTGTGTCTATTCGGAGGGTCTTTGGTAAGTTAAGACTCCCCAGAGTCTTACATTACAGCGCCCTCTTTACACTTTGCCTTAGGAAGAATGCTGGTTGAAGTGATTCTCATTTTCAAAGCCACGGATTTGGCTGCATGGGCTCTGGAGATTCCCAAGATTGGGTAAAACCAGTAACTGCCATATTTGAAGGGGCACTGTGGACCCCCATTCCAGGCCCAGCAGGGGAAGCTGGCTTTGTGAGGCATCTGGATACTCTGCCAAGATCTGACCTCGCCTACAGAGTACTTCAGGCTTCCTCCTCTGCAGGATGTGGATCTGAGGCGAGGCTGAGTCTCTTCTGCCTGCCCTTCACCTGTCTCAACCTCATGTCAGCACTTTGTGGACATTGGAGGCTTCAGTGGAGCCTGGGAGGCTCAGGATCCAAGACTGACAAGGACATGGGCATGCATGTACTGCTTTGTTTCCCCTGGGGATTCACACCCCACAAATAAATATCCAACAAAGCCCAGATTCATAGAAATGCTTAGGGTGTGGAACTGGAGCCACTGGTGTGGGGCTGGGAAACAGCCTGGGACAAGGGATCTGGGCAGGAAGCTGGCTCCTGGGGGAGAGAAGGCTGCTTTACTGGAGGATTCCAAGGCTGTTGCCCTTGGGCAGTGGTAAGGCCTGGAGGCAGCCCTCTTAGACAGCCCTTGAGTACAGGGGGTATAACCAAGAAAACTGTGGTGCCCTCTTTGGGGTTTTGAGTTTAAAAAATGGGTTCAGAATGAAGCTTGAGGGCAGTTTAATTAAACTTTGAGAGTAAAACAACAGAACAGGCAAGCTAAAAATCCCAGCAATTTTCAGGAAGAGGGGAAATGGAGAAGAGAAAACAAGCCCAGACTATGAGGAACAGCATGCCTAGGATTGCAGAGCCACGGATCTGAGTTCAAAGGGAACCAGATTTCAGGCTCCCAGATCCAAGGTCTTAAAATTGTGCAGGAATGCACGCTTAGAAGTAGGAATAGAGACAGCTTTTTAAGAAAAGAAAGGCACTTCAAGCATGAGAGTGGGCCAGCAAGCTGAGGAAAGAGTCCCCAGAGTGCTGGCTCATGTGACACATGACCCTAAGAAACTTATACACTGGTCCTCTGGGCTTCTCGAATGCATGCACTGTTCATTAGAAGAAGCCCAGGTCAGAAAGTCCTCAGGACTGAAAGTCCTCCTCTTCAACTGGTGCCTGTCAAATGTCAACCTTGATGCTTCAGCTCAGCTCGTTCTCCTGCTACAGTAGGGAGAAGCATCAGTACTCCAAACTGAGGTCCAGACCGCACCTGCTGCCCTAGCACCTAGCACTGCCTTCACCCCTGAGCCACAAGTCCCACTCATGTGCTACAGAGCTGTTGGGTGCTTGGATGACATACTTTTTTTCCCCCAAAGAAAACATTCTGAAATATATACAGCAAAGTGTATTTTTGCATCTTTATGTAAGTTTTAAAAATACACTTGGGGAGCTAGAGAGATGGCTCAGTGGTTAAGGGCACTTACAGCCCTTCCAGAAGACCTAGGTTTTGTTCCCAGCACCTACATAGTGGCTAACAACTATCTGTGATTCTAGTTCTAGGAAATCTTGACTCTGTATTCTGGCTTCCCTGGGCATCAGGCACACCCATAGTATACGGATATGCAGGCAAAACATTCATACGCATAAAATAAGCATAAATAAATCTAAAGTGTGTGTGTGTGTGTGTGTGTGTGTGTGTGTGTGTGTGTAAATTGCACTCAGATCCAGGAATCTCAGGTTCCTGAGCAGTGAGTCTGGAGAGTCTGCCTCCTAGCCCCTTGGTCCTTTGTGGTCTATAGGACCGCAGCTTACTTCAGCTTCCGGCCAGTGTGACATCGGCATACAGGCCTTGTGTTATCCTTCCTTCTCACCGGCTAATTCCAAGCTGGCAGTGAAGGGAATCAGGAAAAAAAAAAAAAAACCTCTGCTGGTACCTGCTACCAACAGCAAGCTGGAATCACAGGGCCAGTCACATTCACTCCGCCTTTCTGTCTGGAGAAGGACAGGCAACAGGGCAGCTGACTGCAGCAACAGAGGGTTGATATCTAACCTGGAGAAAAAATTCCAGCTGGGCTTTCAGGCCTCAGGCTCCCAGGCTGGGGAGGTGAAAGATCAGTCCTGGGAGGGGCTTGGCTTTCTTACAAAGGGCCTGTGTTACCCGAGGGTGTTTCTGAGCAGCCCCGGCCAGGCTACTGCTTCTTTGTGCAACGTGGTCTCCCAGGCCAGGACTGTAGGGTGATACTCCAGCACCCAACTAGGCAGTTCCCTGGAGGCCACTCCCAGGTAAGGGACTGGAGATTCAGGCGTTCAGAAAAGATGGCCGGCTGCCTAGGAACTGGTAAGACGGGTTTGTAGGCTGGCAGTTGCCAAAAGACACCAGGAGGCCATGGTTAGGAGAGACGTTCAGAGTGGGCAGAAGGCAGTGTCTGTACCTGGAGGCCCCACCTCTACATTGGGCTACCTCCCGTGGGTATGTTGTATCTGGCAATCTCTTTGCTGACTGGGAATCAGTTAACCCAGAATAAAATCTGAACTTCTGCGATTCTCCCGAGGCCAGATTCTACTATAAACGTTTGATACCATTTGAATAAAGAAGTTCGGACCCAAAATGTTTTCAAGCAGGGGTATGGCTTAGAGGGTGTGCTTGGTGGTGGTTGAGGTGTGGACATCATGCCACTGTCCACAGATGCTCTCCTTGGAAGTGTCTGTTGCAGTTCTCGGAAGCCAATTCTGTCCTTCCGCGTGTCATAATGCTTAACGGCCCTGCCTTCGCCAGCACACTTGAGGGTTGAGTCTGTTTGTTATTCTAAAAAAAAATTTTGAAGAGAGATGAGGATTCCTCTGCCTGTGCTATTTATGGATTCTGCAGCTGCGGAAATACTTATTTTAGACTGTTTGTCTCACTTGCAAGAGATTAAAGAAAATGAGTGAGGTGGCTCATGCCTGTAATCCCAGCACTCCAGAGACTGAGGCTGAAGGATAAGGAGTTCGAGGCCAGCCTGCACTACATAACAAGAACCAAGAGTGGCTGCTCCAGAGCAGCTTTTGCTTCTGGGGAAACAAGTTAATGTTTGTGAGAGACACTCAAATCAAATGCCCTAGCAAGAATCTCCTGACCAGCGGAGCTTTCCGGCTGCCTCCCTGTCACATTTCCCCAGAACCTCTGGCAGGGAGAGCTGAGGCAGCCTGTTTGGGGTATCCCTCGCTCCATGCTTCCTTCCTCTACAGAGTTCAGCTGACCTGTGCCAGGCCAAACATTGTTCTCTCCTTCCTTGCTGGAGGAAAGTCCCTATGGCCCATTTTCTGAGCAGTGCTTTTCCACCCTTTTGTAATCTCTCACTGTGACCTTGAGGGGCAGGGAGAGAAAGCTTTGGCAGGGTGCATCTCATGTGGAGCCAGAGCCCTTTTGTCTGTGCCCTGGTGTCATATACTGGCTGTGGTTAACATCCTACATCCTTCTGTGCTGGCACCTGCATCCGGGTATGTGTAGCCACTGTGTGTGTGTGTGTGTGTGTGTGTGTGTGTGTGTGTGTGTGTGTGT
>JADRCH010000055.1:3288836-3310833 GCA_019843965.1 Rhynchomys soricoides | reverse complement strand
TGTGTGTGTGTGTGTGTGTGTGTGTGTGTGTGTGTGTGTGTGTGTGTGAAAGAGAGAGAGAGAGAGAGAGAGGCACTGAAATGAGAGACAGAGGAAGAGAAACCACAAAGAATCAAGTGACTTTTCTAGGCCTGCCTGATAGATTTGATTCTCACCAAAGTCAGTGATAAATCCTGGACACCCCGTTCGTGGAAGTCTATTCTTGCATGAAGCTAAGGATGCTAGGAGCACAGTGAGGAACAGAAGAAAGTGTTGCCTTATGAGAGGAGAGAGAGAGCAGGAAAAAGGAGGAAGAGGAGGAGCAGGCCGAGAGTGGCCAGGTCACCAGCCTTGGGATGCAGGGCAGGAGGGCTTCGCTCTTGGGGCCTGCTCTCTCGGCTCCAATCTCTCTGCAGCCTTCATCTCCCTCATCCTGGTCAGGGTGGCAGAGACTTTGCCAGCATACCTCATCAGATGAAATGAAGGAGAAATCTGATTTGCCTCTAATTGGACTTATTGCAGGCAATGAGGGTTAAGCTGGCATGAGGGGGCTGTCAGATGGAGGGATTTTCAGGGCTGCTTTATTACAGTCCTGGGAAACTTTACCAGAACTCAAGTGGTTGTAAATCAGGACATTGTCCTACAGTATCAGCTTTTTAAATCAGACCATTTAGCCTGAAAATAACCAGTGTATGAACTGATTCATTATATACATATATGCCTACCATATCCATTTATATATAATGGATTCCACACGGTATACAGCTTGGTGCTGTGCATCTTCTAACTATATGCTAATTATTGTTTATTCATTTGGAGAGTGAGATATACACATACATTTATATATTCTGCACATATACTATAGATAGGGCTGGTGAGAGCACTCAGTACAGAGTACTTGATTAGCATGTGAAAGGTATATGCACACAAATACACACACTATACATATGGTATATATAGATATAGATATGTAATCTGGTGTATATAGTATATGATATAGAGTATGTTTTTAAAGATAGGGTTTCTTGATGGGCGGTGGTGGCGCACGCCTTTAATCCCAGCATTTAGGAGGCAGAGGCAGGCAGATCTCTGAGTCTGAGGCCAGCCTCGTCTACAGAACTGGTTCCAGGGCAGCCAGGGCTACACAGAGAAACCCCGTCTCAACAAACAAACAAACAAACAAACAAGATAGGGTCTCTCATTAAACCTGGAGCTTACTCAATTAGCTGGGCTGGCTGGCCATCAAGCTTCAGGGATAAGCCTGTCTTCCCACTATCACTGGGCTTAGAGTTATGTGTTCCCACTCTAAGTTCTTCTCTCAGGTCCCGGTGCGTGTATAGCCATCATTTTACAGATTGTGCCATCTCCCCAGTCCCAGGGCCACCACCTTCATTCAGCATCTCACATCTTTTGTTTGTTTTAGAGATACAAGTATGGATGCTTCAAATACTGTGTGCGTGCGTGCGTGTGCGCACACGAGCGTGCACTTGCCAGTAGCACCAGCAGCTCATAGTGTTGGAGTTCTTAGGCCACCTAAATGAGTCTTCCCCTCCCCCAGGGACAGAGCCTGCCACCTGCTTTCGTTATAGCAACTGCCATTTCTGTTTCCATTTCTGGTGCCCAGTGACCTCGAAGAGAGCTGTTGAGGAGAAACACACAGACACATGGTCTTTATCAGCTGGTGGGAAGCTGCTTAGACACAGTGTGGCCCCAGTGTTTCTGGTGACAAACGCAGCCTCCTCAGCAACAATGTCTCCCTCTGGATGTATTAAGAAGAACATATTTTCTACTCCAAACCCTTTTGTTTGGCACTCACCCACTCCAGCAGATGCTATTAGACCTGCTATTCTGCATGTTTAGGGCTGGGCTTGTATTGTGAGCTGAGTCCTTGATTGCTATTCTCCCTCAATAGACTGACTGACTGCTGTCACCCCAAAGTGTGCAGTCCTTTCTGAAGGAGCCAGAGACATGGGGAACACGGCATAGCAGGGTAGCCCCAGTTCCTTTAATTCTGAAGAAGACTGTTACCCAGAGCCTGGTAGCTTTTGTTCTGAGGTTCCCTGAAAAGAATTACACAAGATCAAGCCAACCAAAATTCTGATGTAGATGGGAGGGAGGGAGAGGTACTCTCCCAGCCCCACCCCCTACTAAGGAGAAGTTACTATCTGCTAAAGGAGGAAGAAATTTTTTTTTTTTGAGGATGTGGCCACAGGCAGGTTTTCTGTGCTCCCGTGGATGGCTTCATGCCTGTGCACTATTGGATTTATTGGTTATCAAAAAACAAAAAGAAAAACAAACAAACAATGTTGGGAGGACTTGTCACAGAGATATGGGGATGTGGTCATAGTTCATTAGAAACATGTACGAAGTTCTGAAGAATAAAGAAACCATGTGTGGATATATACCAGCTCCAAAAACGAGAATTGCCTGACAACAAGTTCATTCTTCTAACAGCTAACCCCCCCCTCCCCCGGATGACAACACTAAGCTACAGACCTCTCACTAGGTAGGCTCCATCTTCCAGGGCTGTACTGGGATGGTGTCCAGTTACCTGAATCTGGGGACGCAGTCCAACTGTGGCAACACTGCCCTTCCGTCATCAGCTTCAAGACTCAAAGCAAAAGCATCAGCAAAGCGACTGATGGCTCCTAGTCTTTTGGTCTCGGCTTGCTTTGCCACTCTGCAACGCCTCACCCCTGTCACCAGTGAGACCCCCATTAGCAGTGAGCAGTGTCCTGCTGCCTGCTTCCCATGTGTTCACTCGTCCCCTAACCTAGCTTATGGGTACTGAGAGATGTCACTTCTCATTCTTTCTAGATTATTCACACACAATTGTTCCCCTCTATTCGCAGGGGATTGGTTCCATAAGTCCCAGAGATACCAAAATCTATAGGCACTCAAGTATCATGTATCAAAAATGGTGTACTTGCACAGACTCCACCACTTCTTCTTCACTTAAATAAAGTCTATATTATGTATAATATCTGTCACAATGCGAATAGTTGTTATGTCATTTAGGGAGTCATGACAAATAAAATGTCATTACATGTTTAGCTCATGCACAATTTTTAAAATATTTTTCAATATATGGTCAGCCGAATCCACAGATATAAAACCAATATACATAGAGAACAGACTCTGGTGTGTGTGTGTGTGTGTGTGTGTAGATTCCAACCTGGTTAGCAGTAGGAGGCATATGGACATGCATGTATAGAAAGAATCACTTAGGTTATAAGCTTTCATGTAGCAGATTGTCTGCTCAGTCATGTATAAGGTCATACTCTTCTCTTTCCCATTAGACAAATGTGGTTTAAGAGGAAAAGAAATGGCTTAGGGAACGGAATGAGCGTTTAATGCTAGGGACCCACATGGTGGGAAGAGAAAACTGACCAGAGGAGTGGATTCAAACTGGTTTCTCTGACAGGTTCTACTTCTGTCTTACAGATAACAAGCCATGGCCAACCGTACAGCCTCTCTCTTTATGCTTTGCCCTTATCGTGTCCATGTTCCTTTCAAATATTTCCCCAAATCTCTATCCCTCACCATTTTGTGCCTAGATGATGGTACTGGGCATTGTGAGACCTTGTCAGCAAGGAGCGACACATGATGACACCAAGGAAAAGCACAGATACATCTTAGTAGCTAAGTCTTCCAGTAGTCAGAAAGTCCCTTTGTGGTTAAGCATCCTTGAAGCTAAGGTTAGGGTCTCCCAGACTCTGTCATGTGGACCCAGCAAAGGAACACACAGATCAGCCTTTTGACTCTGTGCTCTCGACTCCTAGTGAAGGCTAAACTTTATGCTATCTGTCCAGAAAACAGAGCTTCATTGTTTGGACCAACACAATGCCTAGAGGTACAGAATGTTAACTGTCATATGGTTTTCCCTCGTGGACAGGGCAGCTGGTCTGGATGGTCAGTTGCTGATTCTTTTCTTTTTGAATCTTGTTAGCTTTCACCTTGTTCTCTGTCCACTTGGCAAGGCTCTGTGTGTGTGTGTGTGTGTGTGTGTGTGTGTGTGTTACCATCACCGAGGAGTGTGAGAGGTGAGGCCCATCTCATGCATCTTATCTTTCTCCTTTTGCACAGCCTCATACCTGGCTGAGCCTTGACATTTCCAGTTTACCTGGGACAGGTCCAGGTGAGTGACAGAGCTTTAAGCTAGTGCCAGGTCAGACTCTCTAAGCCTTTGCCTTCCGGATACTTCCAGATGAAAGCTGTTTGCATCAGTCAGATGAATGGAAATGGTCCTGTTGCTTTGTCTAAATCAAGTCAGCCCAGGGTTTGATCTAGATCTTTGGTATAGATCTTGGGTCTTAGCTTGCTTAACACCCTCAGTGCGGATAGGAGAGGAGGGGTGAGGTGTTATGTGTTCATTAGGGTAACTGAGTTCCCTTGGGAACTAAACACTTTATTACTGGACCACAGATAACCTGGCTTTAAGGAAGTAGGCTCCAGCTATCAGCAAACTCAGCTCCCACACAGTGCACCAAGTTGAAAGGCAAGCCAGGCCATGCAGATTAACAGCCTTACATAATACACGGCTTGTTCACGGTGATTAATTACTGAATTCTCACTGTTACTCAAATCTTGGTGTACTAGTTCAAATTTCTTTGTTTCTTTCTTTTTTAAAAACTCTGCTGGTATTTGTCTTCATTTTTCTGTAGTTGGGGGGTTCAATGGTAGGAACTCATATTTTAACACAAAATATTCATGGTGGCAGTGTGTTTTGCAATGATAGCTGACTTGTGTGGGTTCCTTGTGAGATGTTTTTTTAGGTGTTATGGTTTGTACATATTAGTACCTTAGTCGGTCCTGGCCAAAGCATGCTGAAAGGATCATATCACACAGCACATCTCATACATGAGATTTGAAGGTAGGGATTGTGAAAGGCCATCTCAAAGTGGGGACATGAGAGATAGAGACAGACAGACTAGTAGACAGAGAAAAAGAACACGAGAGACATCTGAGTGGAGGGATCTGAGTCCCTGATGGCTGACTTTGGGGACACCTGATTTCTAACAGAACCCGAGTCCTGGCACACGCTAGGCAAGTGCTCTATCTACCTCTAAGTTGAATCTTGCTACTGACCTGCCATAGTAAAAGTGAAATTTCACACCAGTGGAATTGGCAAACACTACTGTCACTAGCAGAAGAGACCCTAGGTCGTGAGTGAGTGCATATTGTTGGCTCACCCATATCAAGGACCCCAGAGCCTCAGACCCATAGGAACTGGAAGAACCTTCCTCTGGTCCTTATAGTGACAGGGTGTACAGAAAGCCTCAAGGGCATCTCCCCTCTCCCAGATGTTCACAGCCTAGGACTCTCTCCTGCAGAGATCTCCAATGAAGACTAGTGAACTTCTCCTCATCTTGATGTATGTAATAAACATGCTGAGCTTCCAGGTTGCAAGCTGCTGTGTCTCTGGCCAGGATCCCAGCTTTTCTGTCCATGTGTCTATGTATCTATCCTCTCTTCGTTCCCTTCTTGCCCCAGTCAACATTCCAGGACCAAGCTGTGCAGGATGCAGTGCATGTACTACATCAGGGCGTGCCCCGACCCCGCCCTCCCTTCTAAATCCAGCTTACCAGTGTACCACTACTGTTGTCTCAGACTGGAGCAGCCTGGGAGAGACAGCAGCTGGTTATTTCCCTGAGCTTTTTTTTTTTTTTTTTTTAACTCTTGTATTTTGTCAGTGAACGATTCATAATGGAACAAGAAGAGAAACCCATATTAAAACTGAAGTAGTTCTTCCTAAAGTGAAGAATTTTGTGAGAAAATCTCTGCCTGGTGGTTCAAGCCTGTTATCCCAGATGTCCGAGAGACTGAGGCAGCAGGATCTCAGAGGGAAGCCATGACTAAGCTTCAGACTGAGCAACTTAGTGAAACCCTACCTTAAAATAAAAGGTAGGAAAGGGGCTGGTAGTATGCATGGCTCAATGGCAGACAGCCTGTCTAGAATACATGAAGCCTGGGTTCCATCCTCAGTGTGAACAAAGAACCATGTGATGGCAAATCTACCGGTCTCAGAAAGGAGACACCGATACCCAGGCACTGTGGAGATGCTGTTGGCACTTGGCTGGCATTCACCAACTATGAGAAGCAACAGTTCTACCACACTGCTGCTGATGCTCAGCTAAGAACTGTCTCCTCTGACTTTCTTCAGGCTCAGCCATATCAGAAGGAGGCTGCCCTGGCCTGAAGTTGCTACCATTATATTCATCTTCCCATTCTAGGGCACAAAAGCCACCCCCTTGCTTCATGGAGAAATACCTGTGGAAGAATGCTAAGTGGCTGGTGTTTAAGCCCTCTGCATCTCTCAGGTTGTGCTGCTTAAAGGCCCCTAGGCAAACACTTGGGAACAAAACAAGTGCCTATGGTAAAAGGAGGACATTTGAGATTTTTCTCCCTTTAGTGGCTTATAAGCAGTCATTGTACAAAAGGAGCTGAAGTGGACAGCCCCTCCCATCTCCATTATATGATCCTACGAAGAAATGAGACAGCTACCTATCTTCTCAGATGTCATGATCAGTTCAAGTTCCTTGCTGTAGTCTCTCTTATGGAGAGGCAGGGACTAGTTCCTTTAAAGACCAATGAAAGGAAGCCCCTAAGGTGATATCTGAGGTCTAAATGGATGGGAGGGACCAGCTTTACGAAAAGTTGGAGGAAGATGAGATATAGAGTTGTACCCTTTCTGTCCCCTTGGCATGAAAGAAAGGGCAGGAGAAGGAACAAGCCACAGAGAAGATGCCAAGCAGCCACCAGAGTAGCCACGAAGCTCTGGGGCCCTTGTCAGCCAGGGCAGGCATGTAGTTTTGTAATAAAGATAGATGTCTCAGGTCCCTCACTTTGGT
Source organism: Rhynchomys soricoides (assembly GCA_019843965.1). NCBI lineage: Eukaryota > Metazoa > Chordata > Mammalia > Rodentia > Muridae > Rhynchomys > Rhynchomys soricoides. The sequence goes on along the minus strand of JADRCH010000055.1, from coordinate 3,304,003 downwards.
GTGGCAACCAACAATCAAAATGGCCTTCCCAGGGATACCTCAGACATTGCTATTAAAAGACATTTTCATTTTATAAGCAGGATTAGAGACTCCTGTGATCCGAGTTCTCAGAAGCCTGAGGTAAGAGAATCCTGAACTTGAGCCCAACCTGGGCTACATTGTAAGTTTCAGGCTTGTCTAGGTTATGCAGAGTGGGACCTTGTCTCAAGAAAATACCAACCAAACAAACAAACAAACAAACAAAAAAGAGAGTTTTCATCAATAGATAAGTAGATAAAGAAACTATATTCATAATGAAACACCAACCATTTAAAAGGGTGGAACCCTCTCATTTAACAATGCAGATGGAATGGGCGGATGCTACATTAGGTGAAATAAGCCAGACAGAAGAAGACAAACACTGCATGATCTCATTCATTTGTGGAACCATAAAAAGGTGATTCAGGCCTATGAGATGGCTCAGCAACTTAACACATTTGCCACCAAACCAACAGAACTCAGTTCCTTCTCTGGGGGACCCACATGGTGGAAATAAAGAACTGACTTCACAAGTTATTCTCTAACTCCTGCTTAAGTACTCAGCAGGTGTGTGACCTCACGCACGCACACACATGCACTCGCAGAGAAACTTGTGTCTCATAAAAAGAAGTAGAAGAGTTGTGTAAAATCTACAACATCTAGGGAAGATGGAGGGAGAGGGGACAGCAGGTCCCAAAATACAGACAGGAGTGAATCCCAAGACACTTGGTCTGCCATGTACCATGTGTTCCTTGTTTTTAAGGAACGAGGAAAGAGTTGAGTGTGGTGGTCCATCTCTGCCATCCCAGCTCTCAGATGCTGATGCTGTAAAATTATAGTTAGTTAGATGCTGGCTGGTATACACAGCAAGTTCCAGGCCAGCCTGGGCTTGTCTGCCAAAACAACACAACAGTGACAACGATGAGAAGAGGGGACTTCACGTCTTCCCATCACAAGGAATGAGAACTGTTTATGGAGAGGATGTGCGTACTTGTTCTTGCTACAGTGAGTGCTGTGCATCAGATTATCACACCGGATTCCCCTAACAATGGCAAGTGCTGTATGCCAGGCTTAAAGAAAAAAATGACAAACAACTCAATGTGTTCTAAGATAGATAGATAGATAGATAGATGATAGAGATAAATGATTGATAGATAATAGGTAGTTAGATGATAGATAGATGATAGATGATAGAGATATAGATAGGTAGATAGATGATAGATGATAGATAGATAGATAGATAGATAGATAGATAGATGCTCTCGGGATGTGGGTCCAGTAATGTCCCAGATATATTCTTTGCAGTTAAAACAAGATACAATACTGCCTCCCTCCACATATCCATACTTCTCACAGGGACAACCCACCACACCGACTCTGAACCAGAATCCCATGGTTACAAGTCTCAATCAGTTTCAAATAGCACCTGGGCATCATCTACCTGATGAGATGTCTTGGGTACTAATATCATGTTGGGGACCAAGGAAGTAGGCATCTCTCACTGACTGGTCTGTTTTCCTAGAAAACACAAAACATCTAGAGTGTGTGCATGGGCTATCCATGTTCATTCAACCTTCAACCTAGATAGAGCCTTCAGCTCTGTTGGTTTGATGGATTGCAATTTAAGGACTGGTTTTGTTTTCCCCTCCAGATTCATTTTAATCCTCCCTTGTATCCAAATTACTGTTGGAATGGCCCTTGGCATGTGATCTGACACTTGAATCTCAGAGAGAGAGAGAGAGAGAGAGAGAGAGAGAGAGAGAGAGAGAGAAGGAGGGAGGGAAGGAGGGAGGAGGGAGGGAGAGAGAGAGGGGGGAGAGAGAACAGCTTCAATATAAAAGAAGTTCTGGTTTGTCAGAGGAAAGAGAGCTAAGTGATCTCTTGAGAGTGGAGGCCAAAGGTCATCCTCTGAAGAGTCTTAGATGCCATTTCAATGAGTGTAGAGGCTGGTCAGGTGGTGGTGAAGAGCCTTAAAGGAATTCTGAACTGGAGAACAACGCAATCACACTTAACATTCTGAAACGTCTCCACTCGAGGTAAGTGGGGAAAGGGATATGCCCACTTAGTATCATGGCTATGGAGCACATTACTTCAATGCACCATGACTTATACAACAAAGTGTTTTGAAGGGAGGATTCCCAGGTCTGCTCATCTGAGAGATGTTGGCACTGGGTCTCCCAGGAGGCCACCATGGTGATCCTGGCAGAGGCTACAGCACTGCATGGCCTGACAAGGGTTGAGTCAATCTGTAAGTGGCTTACTCTCACAGAGTCCAAGTAAGGGACTGTTACTGATGTCCTCCTGTACAGGAGCCCAAGCATAGGCTCTCAACCACTAGGCATACTTTCGGGAGCAGCTATGCATGCCTGTGTGGGGAAAGCTGCCACCTTTGAAATGACTGTGCCCTTTAAATGGTTGTTAACGTATTTTCAAAGTTGGGGTCTGCTTCAGGTAAGGAATCAGGGTCACTTTGATTTATTTTTCTTAGATGGCCTAGAATAATCTGTATTGATTATTACACTAAATTCTCCATGCACAGCCTTGCATCCACTTTGAAAAAAAAAATGGCAGGTTGTGATGGTATACACCCTTGATCCCAGAACTCAGGAGGCAAAGTCAGGTGGATCTCTGTGAGTTGGCGACCAGCCTGTCTATAGAAAGTTCTAGGCCAGCTAGTGCTACAAAGCAAGACTGTATTAGTTTTTGTCTTGTTTGGTTTGATTTGGTGTGTGTATGGTGCGGTTGTTTATTCATCTGTTTGTTATATATTGCACTGTTCTTTCTCTCTCTCTCTTTTCAAAGATTTATTTTATGTATGTGAGTACACTGTAGCTGTCTTCAGATGCATCAAAAGAGGGCATCAGATCCCATTATAGATGGTTGTGAGCCACCATGTGGTTGCTGGGAATTGAACTCAGGACCTCTGGAAAAGCAGTCAGTGCTCTTAACCTCTGAGCCATCTCTCCAGCCCCCCTGTTTGTTTTTTTTAAAAGCGATATGTAAAGAAGCATGACCTGAATATAGCATGCTCAGGAATGTGCCTGCCTCTTCATAGGAAGACCAGTCTGTCTTTCCTGTGTTAATACACACAAATATCCTCAATAAAAATCCCTTGCTCTTTGTTTGAGGAGGCATTGCTTTCAAGAGTAATCTCTAAGGCCCACCATGGTGGCATATGCCTCTAATCCCAGCACTAGGAAGGGAGAGGCAGGCGGACCTTTGAGGATTCACAGCTAGCTTAGTCAGCATGGTGAGTTCCAGGACAGTCAGGACTGGGTAGATGTCCCGCGCTACCATCTCGCCAGCAAGAATGACGCGGCACACAAAGGATCCTTCTGCAGTAAAGCTTTAATGCATCTTGAGAGGGAGAGCATAAGCTTGCCAAGAATGGAGACCCCGAACAACAGAACGCCCGTCCCTTATATAGGTCACAGCGCTCGCCTGGGACATGGAGCTTCCCCATTGGCTCCCGCACATCAGGCCAGATGCCGCCGCGAGAGAGGCTGAGACTCTGAGGTGGAAAATTACCAGGTGCATGCGCACTAGCCTGTTTACAACTTGTCCTCGGCCGAATGTAGGCGCCATCTTGTAATGGCGAATGTGGGTGCGACTCAGGCGGCTTCCCACAGGTAGAGACTCTGTTTCAAAACAAACAAACAAACAAACAAACAAACAAACAAAACTAACTAACTAACCATCTCTAGTACACCTTTCACACTCTGATCTCTTGATTCTGTTTTCCCTCTTTGCATTGACCAACAGAAGTCCCTGTTACATTCAATCTCAACTACTTGAGAATTCCCATGACTAACTGTACCCAAGATGGATGATCTATGAGAGCAAAGTGAAAGCGGCCGTATGGTTTACAGCCTGACCTCCTTTTAGCCATACCATGTGTGTGAGGGAAGGACATTAAATTTAGCTCCTATGCAAGAAATAAAGGGACTAGATGTGACTTTCCAAAGAAGATGGGTCAAAGAAGTGGTCAGTGTGATTTAGACATCTCTTCACTGAGGATTTAAATATGAGATGGTGTGTGTGTGTGTGTGAGAGAGAGAGAGAGAGAGAGACAGAGACAGAGACAGAAACAGAGAGACAGAGAGACAGAGACAGAGAGGCAGACAGACACAAAGACAGAAAGACAGACACAGAGAGACAGAAAGACAGAGGCAAAAAGACAGAGAGAGACACAAGATAGAGAGATAGAAACAGAGAGATAGAGAGACAGATGGGCAAATAGAGACAGACAGAGAGATAGATAGAGATTGACGTCATTTAACCCAAGGGCTAGACTGCACAGGATTTGACAACCTACAATGTATTTAATGGGCAATAGGGAAAGAGTTCATCTACGGGAAGAAGAATGAGGTCAGAGCATGTACTACATGTGCATGTGAGCGCAGTAGGTCTCTGTGTGGATCAGGGTATTGCAAGCCTACGAGCTATGTTTGTAGAAGAGATGGCCTTGGTAAAGGGGTAGAAGAGAGTGTCCCTAAGATTCAGCTGTAGGGAGGACACTTACTAAGGCTGTCAGGCAAGGTCCAGAGCTGGTGAGGTAGGTGATCATGTCTGTTGTTGTTGTTATGTGGTTTTTGTAATTACTGTCCATGTGATAACCTCCAGCAGAATGACTGATTGGCCGTAGGCTAATGGCTTGACTTCCGTGCCTCAGTTCCACCTTCTGAAAACCAGGCATAGACCTACCTACCTCAGATAGATTCCGAACTAAATGACATAGTGGTTCTACATACTTTGCCCAGCTCACAGGATTTAATAAGTACTCAATGAGAGGTGGTTATTGACTTTAGCAAATAACCCCTTGGCTAGAGTTTAGGGTGTGGGAGGAGAGTGGGAAGACAAGAGCTGACTGAACAGGCTGTGAGAACGTGAAGGACTTTGAGCTGGAGAGGCTTAGAGTCTATTTGAGAATCCTAATGAACAAGTGCATTGTAGGCTTGTGTGTGGAAACTGGGGTGGGGGTGGGGGCGCTCTGGCTGTCTTCATAGGCCCATGGCGCCATGTTCAATATGGATTTTGCTTGACTTTATTTCTACAGGTATCTTGAAGCCAGTGTGCTTCAGGGAGAAATGGCTACTGGTATTCTCAGTGGGTCTGGCCAAAGCCAAATACAGTGAATGATGGTGTATAAGAGGGCCAATGTTCTGCTCCCTGCAAGGGAACATTCTCAAAGGGGCCTGTTTCTGATTGTTCTGATCCTCTCCGCCAACTATCAGTGGGACTTTCTAGAAGGGACACAGTATTCTAAACTGGCTCGACCATGGCTATCTCATGATGGTTCCTCATGATGAGGTGGGGATCTATGTGAGACAGGTTGACAATGAGCTAAGTCATGCCTAACAAGATGGACTTTGTTAGGTAGCTTCTTATCTGTGAGCAGATAAGAAAGGTTAAGCAGTGTGGCATGTGTATTATCCTGATATAACTTTCAGTTATGATATTCCTCATCACGATAGGTTCTATCCAAGATCATCGATGGGCAATGAGTGCAGTCTACCTGATGATTCTCAGCAATGTTCAGAGACTACAAGTTCCAGCATTCATTGCACATGGTCCTCTGGGTATAGCTTCTATTGAAAGAGAAACCCTGGAGGTTCTCCCTGCCTCCCCTAGAACAGTGCCTCCTTAACTTCCGGCAAACTGGGAGGTGACCACCCAACCTGATCTCAGGAACATTCTCTGTTTAGTCATTAGTGAAGACTTTTGATTCTTGTGGCTTCTTTATAGCCTGATGAGACAGGACAGTCAGGACCTCTGGCAGAATGTAGACTCACTGCCCATTCATTCAGCCAAGGACCAGAACTCTGGCAAGATTGAAGTTTTTGTCAGATGGGAGCCATGGAGTGAATTTTAAAAAGTGAAAACAGATGTTCTTCCCTCCAGTTGCTTCAAATATGTGCAGAGCCTTGGGGGAGGAGGCTGTAAAAATGTCACAGTTCTTGAATCCGGAGGCCCAGATTTATGCACCCAGTAACCCTGCACTGTAAATCCACCACCCTTGAGGGAGTGTCAGCTTCCGAAGGGGCAGGCCCAGCTGTGGTGTTGACCCAAGGAAGCTGATGGATGGGGCGGGAGGGATGTGGGTAGAAAGCATGTGAGTGGGGAGCCTGGCTGGGAATGGAAATTGCTTTTCAAGAATTTTCAAGTGGGCAAAAGAGTTTACAAGGTTGGCTGGGACACTGGCCTTCTGAAGAGATAAGCCAAACTCTTTTACATTTTTGTGGGGGAAAACTAGAGGGAGACAGATGAGAGCTTCCTGGGAACAGAACTCACACGCACAGCATTTTGGTTGAAGTGCTGGAAGGAGAAGCTGAGAAGGCTGGGCCAGACCTCAGAAGCCAGGGAGGCCTGGATGCACCTTGAGTACCATGGAGACATCATATGTAAGCTTAGAGTGGTTATTCTCTTTGCTATGGAAAGAAGAGATGCCAGGGATCCTGGGGAGAAAAGAAGCAAGGAGACAATAAAGGTTTACGATAATAGCCCAGGCTTCTGATGACAGGGGCATGGATGAGGTGCATGCTGGGACATGGAACATGGTTGGTCAGATGTTAATCCACCTCTGGAGGTTCTGATATAAGCAGTGGAGAAACTAAGGCAGGAAATCCTGGTGAAGGAGAGAATCTGTTGGGGGAATAAAAAGCTTGGGTCTGGATATGTTGGGTAAGCAGTTCTTGCAGACATCTGTGTGGACATTTAAAACAAACAAATGGAGACCTGGGCTTGAAGACAAGGAGGGAGGTCAGGGCTGTAATACAAATGTATGGGTTACATCACAGAAAGTGAAGATGGAATTAGATTATTGACTAAAAAGCTAGAAGCAGAATGTTTTGACTGGCTGTACAGTTCTTCTCTGCTGTTGACGCTGTCTCTATGGTCAGTTGTCACCTTCTGCCATTCCATGCCACATTCCCAGGGCATTGGGTGAGCAGATATAGTCTATTCCCATTCTCCACCTGTGTCCTACACCAGTCCTTAATCTTTATAGCTGAGAAATGAAGTAGTACTTACTACCTACTTCGTGGCCAAAAATTGCCTTGACTTTAACAAGCAGAATTCATATCTATATCTATATCTATATCTATATCTATATCTATATCTATATATACATATATATATATAATCTGGCTCATATTTTCTGGTCTCTTGAGTTTTTTTGTTTTTTTTTTTTTTAACAGTGATGGCAACCTTATTATTTGATTATCATTCACTCAGCATGAATGGTTGGCTTTTCCCTCTTGTCCATTCTGCTTGAGGTGCCACATGAGTTTCTAGTTCTAATGATTAGGTCTGGCTGTTGACTTTACAAACTAGGTATGTATCTTGCCAGTGGATGGTCAGGGATTACCAGTCACCATAGTGGTGCTTAGACTGTCCCTTTCCATGCCCATGGACAAGGACACAGATTGTACCTCCCCCCTCTCCCCATTCTGTCCCTGCTTCTGCCTCATGCAATTCCCATTTTGTGCATCAACTATGTTTTCCATTTGTTCTAATTAAATAGTAGCAAATGTTTGGGTCTGTCAATTCCTTATATAAAATGACTCAGGGAGCCTCCTCCCTCCCCCAAATGAAGCCGAAAACAGATGTAAGGTTACGTTGTAGAGTTAAATAGTGTGCTTGTGTGACTGAAGCTACACTGGATGTCACCCTAGCTGTGGAGTGGGGGCTGACAATGGCTTAGTGTGGAGCTCTACCTGGCTTACTCTGTTGGATCCCAGGATGACAGCTTTTTTGGTTCCACCTGTGAGCCTCCATCCCCTCTGAATCCACAAATCCCTCATAAGACCCACAGCAAGGACAGGAGGTGGGGGAGGAATTAGGTGGGGGTGGGAACATCTGTGGTCTCCCTTACTATTTTTCTTTGGCCTTTGCAGGCTTATCTGGATCACTCCCAAAACTGGATCTTCAGATCTCCTCTCCACATTGGGAGCCTTCTTACAGACGACTGCGAGACCACTTAAATGTAAGAGCCACAAGGATCCTGGTCCCCTTTTGTCTTTAATTTTGAGGCAACATCTTACTAAGTTTTCCATGCTGACCCTAAACACATTCTGTAGCCCAAGCATTCTTGAGCCTTGGACTCAAGAACCTGCTTCTTCTTCCAAGACACATGTCGAGGTGAGGAGTGACTGTAACTCTAACCTCGAAGCTGTGGACTGTTTCCCAGAACCCATCCCAACCTCGGTCAACTTTCTCTCATAATCTGTCCCAAGTTGGTGACTACGTCCCTTCCTAAACTAATTACTAGACAAGGAGAATAAAATGAACAGAATTGCCTTAGACTAATCAAGATTTATTTACTAGTACTGGGGACAAGGTTGTTCTTTCCTTGTACTATGCCTCTGCAATGAAATGCAGGGAATTCCATAAAACGTACAAATACAGTTTAAATGTGTAGGGATGGGGAGATAATTTAGTTGATAGAGTGCCTGCTAGCCACACATGAGGACCAGTAGCAATGGAAAAGACATGCACTGCAGCCCTACATCTAGCACTAATGGCAGAGGTGGAATCTACAGAGCTCCCTACCTAGCCCGTCTAGCCAATTGGTGTGTTCTGCTATCAGTGAGTGACACCATCTTAAAAAATAATATAAAGATATATAAACAACATAAAAAATAAAAAGAACAGTTAAGAAGGGAACTTGATGTCAACCTCTGGTCTCCATACACGTGCATCCACCTGTACTCATGGACACACACACATACATAATCACACAACACAACATACATACTAATAATAAATGCCAGAAAGATGGCTCAACAGGTACTTTCTGCCATTCCTGGGACCACATGTTGTAATGAAATAACTCCTACAGCTTGTCTTCTGACCTCTAGCCATATACCCTGGTCCATATATAAATACACAGAGAGAGAGAGAGAGAGAGAGAGAGAGAGAGAGAGAGAGAATAATAAATGTGATGATAGGCAATCTATCTGTCTGCTGTAGTGACTATAACTCTTTGGTAGATATAGAAAAGTAGCTACACATGAGTGTGGCAAGCAAGCCAGTGAGCATCATTCCACCATGGCCTCTTCTTTAGTTTCTGTCTCCACTTCAAGTTTCTGTTTGAGTTCCTGCCCTGAATTCCCTCAGTAATGGAGTATGACAAGGACCAAACTGAGACACATCAAATTCATTTCTGTTTTCCAAGGGAAGAGACAATCACCTAGAAATACACTCAATGCCCACCCAAGGTTGCACAGGCAGTTCATTCTAGACTTTATACCATCACCAAACAAATGCTGCTGGCTCTTCTTGCCCCAGAGTCACCTTTCTTGACAATGAATTTGGAACTTGGCTAAGACCTGCTTCTGATGTCAGTGCAAGTGTCTTGGTGTCTTGCTGCTACAACTGAAGGCTGAAAGGCTAGGTAATTCACATGAAGGAGTGGTGCATTTAGCACATCATTCTGAAACTTGAGACTTGCAATACCCAGGTCCTAGAACTTGGTGGGGGCCTTCTTGATGACCCCTTCTAAAACTGTGGTAAGCATCATAGGGCTACACAGCAAATGTGAATGTGCTAGCTCTACCCCTACCCCAATGGCCTTTCACTTGAGACAGATCCTAGGCTGGCCTGAAACTTTCTATGTAGCCAAGGCTAGCCCTTAATTCCTGATCCTCCCTTCTCCATTTCCCAAGTACATGGACTAAAATGTATATTCCACTATGTCCAGTTCTCTGTCTTATAAAACTATGAATTCCACCGTGGAGCTTCACATTCATGATGTCATTAAACCTTACCTACCTTCCAAAGGACTTACCAAAGACATGAGCTTCATAGGGACACATCCAAATCCTAGAATCTGGTTGACAGAATGTGCAAACCGTTGTGTTCAGGAGGATCCATACACACTACCATGGGGTGTCTTTCCCACACGTTTTAAGACCCTAAAATGAGAAGATGATGGGCTTCTGTTAGGTTTCAAACAGCAAAGCTGGAACTTCAAGGGACAGTGGAGTCTTGGCTTGCCAGCAAGTCTTACTTTTAGATCCATCTTGCCCTTGAAAGGCAGGTGTGCTGAGCAAAGTCTGGTGTGCATCTTCCTTGTGCCTGGAGGTTTTCAGGAAGTGAAAGCATTAATGTAAATTAACGTGCTGAGAATCAAAATGGCTTGATTGAGAATGTCTTTCCTGTCTGCCTGAGGTCATTCTCAGCTGCCCTGGTGGACATGCGTGAATCCTGAAAGTCTCTTAGCCGTAGGGGAACTGTGACTGTTCAGATATACAACCACTTTTTCTTTCTTTCTTTCTTGTCATCCACCTTAGACTATGAAGTTGTCTGTAAATCCCTATCTGCTTCCTCTAACATTTTCTCTTCTCTCTCTCTCTCTATCTCTCTCATATATATATATAATGTGTATGGATATATATAATGTATAATATTATATGTACATATATTATGTATATATTGTATACTATATATATGAATAATATTTTGCCTACTTGTCTATCTGTGTCTGGTGCCCTCTGATCCTCTGGGACTGGGGTTACAAATGATTGTGAACCTTCATGTATGTACTGGGAATTGAACCTGGGTCCTTTGGAAGAGCTGGCAGTGCTCTTAACTGCTGAGCCATCTCTCCAGCTTTCTCCTACTTTTGGATTTACCCAATTATATCTTGATTCTCCCCCCCTTCCTACTGCCTCTGATTTGCTCATTTTTTTTTTTTTTTTTGGTCTACCTTCAACTTATCACAGCCCACCCCCAATCCTTGTCCAGTGCATTGCTGTCTCCTTTTGTGCAAAGGCTTCACCTTCTTCCTCGACACTCACTGCTAAGACCAAGATGGGGTAGAAGAGGCCCCAGAGTCCCTGGGCAGTGGGTGGAAGCACCCTGAGGAGGTTGCCCCTTGGCCCTGTTTTGTTTAACACTTTTATCATGTGTTCCCAACTTGAAGTCATGAAGGTCACACTTTCCCAAGTCCAGCTTCTTACTGCCAAAAGACAACCATACATTTTGGGTGCCAGAAGCAGATTCCAAAAGCATTCTGAAAGGCAAGGAAATGGGCTGACGGTTCACTTAAGTGGGAAAATAAATTGCCCAAATCCAGATCAGGATGGGTACAGCTGAGCAGTGTGAAAATTTCTTTTAATTTGCTCTAGGTAAGAGTAGGGTAAAAGAAGCCATGTATAGTTAGAGCCTAGCTCTTTCTCAAAGCATATTTGAGACAGAATGGTACTAAAGAAGTCCAAGGTTTGGAGTGAGATGGGCTGGCCATGCCCCACACCAAGAGAGGCAGAGCTATGAGCATCTATCTGTCCAGAGCAACCAGGTGGGAAGAACTGGGTGTGGAAAGTGAGGTGGGTGAAAGGATGTGCCAATCTCTCAAGCACTGTAGAGGACAAGTTAGACTTCATCTTTTTACTGAAAAGATATACTTGGCAACAGGCAAAATTACCTACAGATTGAGCAGGCTCCTTCCTAGAGAGGTATGTATATCTTGTTAGGAAAAATAAAAAGATGAATTGGTATAGGTTTTTTCTTTCTTTCTTTCCTTCTTTTTTTAAGATTTTATTTATTTATTTTTAATGTGTGTGAGTACACTGTTGCTGTCCTCAGACACACCAGAAGAGGGTGCTGGATCCCATTACAGATGGTTGTGAGCCACCATGTGGTTGCTGGGAATTGAACTTAGGACCTCTGGAAGAGCAGTCAGTGCTCTTAACTGCTGAGCCATCTCTCCAGCCCTAACTAGTACAGTTCTTCAAAAGAAATTCAAGTATTGGTGTGTAGTTGAAGAAGATGTTGGTAATACTTTGTGTGTTTGTGTGCATGTGTGTGTGCATGTGTCTGCAGGTGTGTGTAGCCAGAAGTCAAGGTCATTTGTCTTCTTCAATCACTGTTTTCCTCCTTCTTTTGTATATAGCATGTTTTGAACCCTATTTCTTGTTAACCCTGATTATATTCATGTGTTTGTTTGAGATATGATGTCAATATGTGGTCTAGGCTAGCCTTACACTCACTTTCTCTCTTCACCTCTTCTTTTTTCTTAAATATATTTTTTTAAATTATGCATCTATGTGTCTATGTAAGTGTGGCTTTACACATGCTGAGTGTAGGGCTGGAGGAGGCCAGAGGAGAGCTTTGTTTTTTTCGAGCTGGGGTTACAACAGTAATGACCCTCCTGACGTGCATGCTGAGAGCAGGACTCCATCCCCTGCAAGAGAACTCCTGCCTTTAACAGCTGAGCCATCTCTCCAGCCTTCCTTATTTTTTGAGACAGAGTTTCTCACTGAACCAGAAGCACACTGATTCAGTTAGAATGGTTGACCAGAAAGCTCAAGGGATCTGCATGTCTCCCCCTTTGCAACATTGAGATTACAGGTACATGCCACCACACCTGGCTTTTATGTGGGTGTTGAAGATCCAAACTCTGAGCTTCATGCTTGCATAGCAAACAGTTTATTGATTATCTCCCCAGCTCCCAGTGATAAGTTCTTATAGTTAATATTGGTCAGAAACCATGTGTATACCTAATATTCATTAATCACTGCTAGCTGAGAACACGGTACTCAATGTTTTAGCTACACTATCTTACTTAAGCCTTACAGTAACACTCCGAGTTTGTTGTTAAGATTGCTACTCTTTTAGAATTGAGGAAGGCAGTTCAAGGAAGTGAAGAATGAACCCAAATGGTTCATTCTTGAATGGTTGTCAGTGGGAAATTTAGTCTGAATTCCTGGTCCAGTGTTACAGGAAATCAGAAGACCTCCCAATGATGGCAAAGTCCTCCTCACACTCCATTAGGTTCCTAGCCACTGTGCTCTTACTGTAAGTGACAGGTCTATCTACGAATCCAGTTTAGAGGTTTCCCGTAGTCCCTTTTTAACTTAAGTCATGAAGCTAAAGGAGAAGAGAGGAGATCAAGGGCAGATCATGAAAAACAAAGGCACAGAAGCAGGGGCTCAGAGCCTAGGACTCCATGAGTGTGGGAGGGTTGACTCTGAAATAATTGAGAATTGTGCTTAACAGTCTCTTGACCAAGAAACATTGGGTTTGGTGACAGACTCAAGCTGGGGATGGGGAGACGAGCTGAAGTCTTGGGTTACCTGCTGTAGTCAGGGCCAGGGCAAAGGAGCTCTTCTTAACAGGATATGAATGAGGCTGAGTACAGGGAAGGAGGTGAGCAGGGTACCATACTTCAGCCTGTGCTTGTTGGCTGGGTGAACGCTCTGCTAGGATTTGGGAACCTGTCATCTTCAGCTTGACACTTTAACCTGCCCAGGTCTTTTGGACCAAAGCCTGTCACGTGAAGGTCTTCCAATCCGGTGATGATGAATCAGGGCTGTCCTCCAGAGGCTTGGGGGGAAAAAATGAGTAACCAGATTGCACCAGATCCTTGAATGCTGTCTCCCAGGGACTTGCACCCAAGCCAGGCCCAACCCCGACCTAGGCTCTAGTTAGAGCTTGGAGCCGAGCCTTCTCCTGGTAGAAGTCTTGGTAAAATATAAAGAGGCTCCCGGGCAAGAGTGGCGGAAGGTCACTCCTGGTTGTCCCTGGGTCCCTTATGTTATGTTTTATTAAGAGAGAGAGAGAGAGAGAGAGAGAGAGAGAGAGAGAGAGAGATAAAGAGCCAAGGATATGTTTGATAGAGTCAGGTATGGTGCGGTGAGAGAGGGTGCCTCTGCAGGCCTATGCTGAGGCATCCTTTCTCCCTGAGTATATAGTCTTAGGAGAGTTGGCTGTTTCAACTCCAGGCGTTTACTCAAAATCTACCTCCAAGACAGCTCCAGAGAACCAACCCACAGATGCTCCAATCTACTCTCACAGACACAGATGCTTCTACTGGACCTGTTCCTTCCTACCCACAGATGGCTCCACAGACCCTGGACAGCAAGGAAACAGCCAACTCTCCTAAGACTGGACCAACATCCCCCATCCCCATTTTCTTAGGTTTCCCAGAGACACATTGCCCCAAAGTCAGCAGGAAGCAGCCAAAGATCACAACGACCCTATTCCTGTGTCACCATCACCTCTTTCTAGTTTTTCCTTTTTAAAATTAAACCAAAAACGGAGGAATGTTAGCATTCCTTCTAGGCTCTGCCCCACAGTTACCTGGCAACCGCCAGTATGCTTGGCTTATTATAAAAGGGGCTGTTTGCCCCCTCCTCGATCTCTTACTCTTTCTGCCCCTTCTCTCTCCTTCCCTCTTGCCCCTCTCTCCATGTGTTTCTGGCCAGCCTCTCCTCTCCTCTCCTCTCCTCTCCTCTCCTCTCTTCTCTTCTCTTCTCTTCTCCCTTCTCCCCTCTCCTTCTCTCTTCCCCCTCCCCCCCTTCCCTTCCCTAATCCCCTTCCCATGCTCTAAATAAACTATTCCATACTATAACCATAGCATGGCGGGTACTTCAGGGGGAAGGGATGCTTTAGAACGGGCCGCTGAGGTACCCCTCCCACCTCACCATACCTAGCTCTATCAAACACATTCTTGGCTCTCTTTCTTTTTATAAAACACAGCACCTTAGAGTCTGCAGCTACTGTGGCACGGGACACCCCAGTGGCATCTCTCATTTGTCCGGTGGAAGGAAGGATGTCACTTTCTTACCTCGGAGGCCAAGGGGTGCCAGCAGGGTGTGTGAGAGATACAGTGTGATCAGAGTCTAATGTCTGGTCTCAGAACTGGGTCACCTCACAGAACAGCACAAGGACTTGTCCCTGTTTGCTGGGATCGGGTTTTCGACCTTCCTTGTCAAACCCAGTGGTGCCCCCAGGCTGCTGGCAGCTCCCAGGTGCTCCTTTGTCCTAGAGTTGCAGGAGGCCAAGGAGCAAAGTGACACAAAAGGCTGGGTGCCCAAGACATTCTCTCTCTCTCTCTCTCTCTCTCTCTCTCTCTCTCTCTCTCTCTCCAGCAGTGCTGGCTCTGCCAGGGTCCTCGACCCAGGGGGAGCCACTGCCCAACCTTGGCAAGAGCTGCCTGCGCTGGGGATTGGAGGGCGCCCGCCTCCCCTTCCACCACCTTGGGTCTTTCCAACTTGTATTTCTGCTGATGCTGGAGCCCTGGTGCTTTGCCTTTAGAGACACCCTGTAATTGAAAGGAGAGAGAGAGAGAGAGAGAGAGAGAGAGAGAGAGAGAGAGAGAGAAGAAGAAGAAGAAGAAGAAGAAGAAGAAGAAGAAGAAGAAGAAG
>JADRCH010000055.1:3246053-3288826 GCA_019843965.1 Rhynchomys soricoides | reverse complement strand
AGAAGAAGAAGAAGAAGAAGAAGAAGAAGAAGAAGAAGAAGAAGAAGAAGAAGAAGAAGAGAGAAGAGAGAAAGCGCGAGCCTGGGCTCCCAGACAGACACTTGCTGCCCTCTAATGGCGCCTGCCTGTGGGTTTCCAGGCATAGGCCTTCCTTCCTGTATCTGTGATAGGGGTTTCCTTCCCTCTGGTTAGCAGGCCCTTTCCCCTACAACTGCTGAAAGAGCCAGCCGTTTCTCATCACAAGGAAAAGATGTCAAAAGTCAAACCGTGCTGGTGTGGCTGGCTCGGAGAGAAAAGACTGGCTCAATGTTTCATTGCTGGTCCTGAAATAACCCATAGTAGCGTTTGTGTGGCCTCTGCAACCCTGCTGTCTTCAGAAGGGACAGCTCCTCCTGTTGCAGTTCTTAGCAGCTTCCTATGTTGAGAAAGAAAAGCACACCACTCTGGCAAGAGCTAGCAATTGTCAGCACGTTATGCACACAAAGGGGCTTCCTTTTCCTGTCTTGATGGGTGGGGGTGGGGCGAGAGCTGTGGACCAGGGTTTCCTCCCCTGACCTTTTCTTAGGATTCTTAAGAACCAACTCCAAAGGTAAACATGGACCTCTGGATAAAAACATCTACTGAGTGAATACTTGAAGGCCTGGAGACACAGGTTGGACAGAGTCCAGTTCTGTGTAGAGAAGAACCAAGTACTTAATGAAGGAACAAAGGTACGGCAGGAAAACCTGGGAGACTTGCCTGTTTGTGGAGTTGGGAAACTTGACCCCAGACGGAATGGAAACTGTCGAAAGTGGACAGATAGGGTTTTGCTCCCATCAGCTGAGATCTGGCCCAGAGAGAATGGTGTTGTGAATATACTCTGTGACTGGCTGGGAAGAAGGGAGGATGCAAAAATCACAGCCCTTGAGGTTAGAATGCTGTGAAGAATGGGGCTTCTTGGGAAGGGGCGGGGGACGTCATTTTGAAATGGAGGGTGCAGGATAGACTTTCTTTGGCTTTTTCGAAATTGAGAGTTGGTGGCCACGGAGGGATGAGGGTCACCAAGGAGCAAGGAAATTCTATAGGGAGTTCTGTGTGGGCCTGGCAAACTAAACAGCTCTCCTGTGCAGGATGGAAGGGGATGGAGAGGCAGGAAGTGGAGTTGCTGGGCTGGAATTTGAACGAACATGAATGAGCATCATTTTCACAAGAGGAAGGTTAATGGTGCACCCCTTCTGATTTTCACTTTGTGGGAAGGGTAAAGAAGCACCTACATTTAAAAAAAAAAAAAAATCTGGAGCTTAGGTTGAAAAAAGTTTGCCATTGAGAAATGAGTATAGTTTCGCCCTTTGGCTACTCAATGTGATAGAATCATCTCCCCTCCTCCCTTTTCTTACAATGCTACACAAGTTGGAAAAAAGTACTGTAAGGGTGTTAAGTACAGTGTGGTCGTGCAGGCCTTTAATCCCAGCTCTGGGAAAGCAGAGGCAGGTGAATCTCTGTGTGTTCAATGATAGCCTTATCTACACTATGAGTTCTGGGACAGCCAGAGTAAATGGAGATCCTTTCCCAAAACAAAACAAAAGCACAAACAAACAAACAAAAACAAAAAAAACATTAGACAAAAACTAAATTTAGAAACAAAAGGTCTTCTCTTTCTTTCCTTTCTTCTTTCCTTCCTTCCTTTCTTCCTTCCTTTCCTTCTTTTTCCCCACCTTTTTTTCTTGGTAGAACTCACTTGACATTCTGGTTTCTGGTTGCCTAAATAAAGGTGCTCATTTGTCTGCAGATTGTTAGTAGCTTTGGAAGCAGCTACGAGCCTGGTGTGCGATTGCATGAGCCTACCAGGGCCCACAGAATCTTGCTTCTCAGCTGTGAGCAGTTGGTAAGTCAAGGGGAAAGCCAGCCTTTAGTGTTGTCTTACTCAAGGGTATGGAGTGGAGAAAAATAATATCATTTTCACATTAGGACTTAGATTGTTTAGGATCACCCCCTGCTCCCAAGCCCCAGTTGGAACACAGTATATTGTGGTTCTAGGAAGTGATTTTCCATCTTGTTCAGCCAGGATCTCCTTTGTCTTCCATAGTATTTTACTCAATGCAGTTTCAACCCTGGAGATGGAAATATGTCTCCAAAAGCTGTGTGTGTGCCAGTGACACTCCTTTGCTCTCTGGATTTTTCTTTGCTGGGTGAGGCAGCATTTGCTTTTCATTTTGTTTCGGGTAAAATCAAAAGTTGATGGCAGGCTTGTGTATTACTTTTAAGACGAATGAGCATAAGCAGAAGAAACCAAGATGCTCTTTTATTATTATTTTGTGCATGCAGCACTGGGATGAAATCCAGGGGGACCTTGTGCATGCTAGGCAAGTTCTCTCACCCTTCCAGCCCTGATGATATCTTTAAATCTCTGAAATTTTGTGATTCTTGTTTTATTGTTTTAACCATGGCTAGGGAGATGGAAATACCATGTGTCTTGGCGACAATGGCACCTGGGACAATGGCACCTCACAGGAGGGCTCCACTTTGGCAGAATGCATGTGCCTCCAGGGATGTCTGGCACTACAGAGAGCATGACAAATCTCATGTGCTGCCATTTGTTTGTGTTTGTGCACTGTCTTACTGCACAGCCCAGGTTGACTTCCTTGTGTCCAGCTCTAAACCCCTACATTCAAAGAATGTAGTGTGGACATTCTTTGAATGTCCACACTACAGGGTAGGCATGAATTGATAATATTGTTGAATGTTGATGATAAAACTGAGGGTCTCTGAGCAGTGGTGGCACACACCTTCAGTCCCAGCACTCAGAGGCAGAGCCAGGCAGATCTCTGAGTTGGAGGCCAGCCTGGTCTGGTCTACAGAATGAGTTCCAGGACAGCCAGGGCTATACAGAGAAACCCTGTCTCCAAAAGCCAAAACAACAACAAGAACAACAACAACAAACCCTCAGGATCTCACTCACTGGATGTGGAATGGTTCTCACAGACTCATGTGTTTGAACATTTGGTCTTCAGGTAGTGGCATTGCCTTGGGAGACTCTGAAACCTTTAGGAGGTGGGGCCTAGCTTGATGAAGTTGGGTGAGGAAGTTGTGGTCCATTCTTCCCCTGTCCTCAGTCCTCTTCAATGTGCCCAGTTGTGAACCTCCTCTATGGATTTCCACTACCAAGAAGCAGTTAGTTGACTGCCATGCTTTCTCGGCCATGATGGACTGTTTTCTCCAAAAACCCAGTAGATTTTTCCTCCCTTAAGATATTTCCCTCAGGTTTTGTTCACATCATCAAGAGCAAGACATCTGACAAGCCCTCTGCTCCTGAGCCATACCCCTAAGTCACTGACTGGTGCTTGTTTTTATGTGTCTGGGAATGCCAGCTATGGTCTCATTCATTCTAGACATGCACTCTTCGGTTGAGCTTGGTCTTGAACTGTGTGCTTTGTGGGGAGTATGTGGGTATGTATATACAGGGCAGAACACAGTGCCTTCCTTTTTCATGCTAAAGTTAAGTCTTCCATCTCAGCCTGTCCCACCTCCTCCTTTTTTCCTTTTGGCTGAACTGGGGGTGGAACCCCTGGTCTTATTTGTGCTTCAGAAATACTCTCCAACTGAGCCGCACCCTCAGCCTGACACATCACTTTATTTTTTAATAGTTTAGAAAGATTGATTGTTTGTAATTATGTGTAAAATAATAATAATAATAAAGATGTGTGTCTGCCCGTCAATATGTGCACATGTATGTAGGAGCCCTTGGAAGTCAGAGGCATCAGATACCCTGGAGCTGGAGTTACGGACTATGACCACTTGGTGTGGGTGCTGGAAGCTGGACTTAGGTCCTCTGGGAACTGAACTTGGAGTGCTCTTGAGTGCTGAGTCATCCCGAGAGCCCTATTTTTAAATGTTTTTTTGGCTGGGTGGGTACATGTATGAGTGCATGCATACTAGCGATGAAGGTCTTGCTATTTCTGTAGGTTTGTAGTGAAGTTAATAGCCCTATAGACCTAAGCCTTTTTCCTGGTGAAGTTGGGAACATTCTCTGACAGTGCATGGATGCAGAACTTAGTATGTCTATCTCAAAGAAGCAGGATGCTTTGTTTTCTTTTCTTCTCTTTTTCCCTTGTTTCTGTTAGTATCTGTGGAGATGGAACCTGAGTTCTCATGCGTGCTCAGCAGGTGTCCGTCTCAGAGCCATACCCCCACACCCAATTATTATTATTATTATTGTAAATAAAGACTGGATTCAAAGGACCGAATGAGCCGAAATGTAAACTGGCTTCAGCGAGAGCTCTTGGCTGCACTGAAGCTTATGCTCAGGCAAGAGAAAGAATTTGGAATCAAAGCAGAAAGAGAAGCTTTGTAAGAAAGTTGGGAGTGAGAAAGGAGATCTAGGTCCCTTTGTAGAGAAAGCAGCTCAGATCACAGCCTAGGAGTGTGTGAAAGGGTGCTTCGCAGTGATAGTGGGTAAGGAAGAGGGAGTCCAGCTGGGATGCCAACTCTGCTTGGGGCATCTGGCTGAGAATACACACCCACAGAACCCAGGCACATGGTGGAGGGACCTACAGAGAGGCATTTTGGCAGTGAGTAGAAAGGGGGCCCTGCAGAGGCCCCAAACTGGGAACTAGTCCAAAGCCACCAGTCTGCCAAGGAGAGAGAACTTGGAATAACAGTGGGTAAACTCCTGATTAATGAGTAAGCTGGGGGCTGGTTCAGGTGAGGGCGCACCTGTGATTTACCTAATCCCTACAAGCTGCTCCCCCCCCCCCCCATCCCTCATGCTCAAAACTTCAGGAAGAAAGCTCGGATTGTGCTCAATGGCCTTGAGGGGAAGGGACTCTGGGAAAGAAAATCTGGCTTGGAGGTGGGGGTGGGGTTTGCTGGGGAAGATGAGCTACTCTTGCTCATGAGCAGAAGTGCCCATGAGGACCAGAATCAGAGTTGCTCTCTAACTTTGGGCACCAAAAATAGGCAGAAGTTAACTGACTGTTGTATATGTATGTATAGACAAGATTATCCTCCAGCTTCATGGACTGTCTTGTCTATTTCTGTTTCCCTTTTGTTGATAACAGTTTCTCAGACTTTTAAAGTGTGATATGCATTCAGAAAAATGCTAGAATCCTATCCACAGAGTTTGCTATTGCAAATGCTCCCTGCAAACAGCACGAGGTTATTCCAGCAGAAGCCTACCTCACACCTTTCCTATGTCCAGCGTTTGGCCTATGTCACAGCCCAGTTTGGTTGATTTATTTCTCCCAGCTCTGCTTTCATTGTCCGGGTCTCTGTCCTGAGCTCCAGCTTACACACACTAGGCAAGTGCCCTACCACTGAGTTACACCCCCAGCCTGAGGCAGGGATTAAATTGTGGTACCAGACCCACTGTTTGCTATAAATCGTACGTTTTAAAGCAGAAGTGATTCTACATTGTATTAACCATCACCACAATCCAGCTACCCAACGTATTTTCCTTACTTCGGAAGAGGCTCTGTACCCACAAACTCCGATTCCCGATCCAGTTCCTGGCAGCCACCATACTATTTCCTGTCTCAGTGAGTGTGCCTACTCTAGGGGACCCACTACAACAGTCAAGGACAAAACTCAGGTCACCAGGCTTAGTGGCAAGCACCTCTATCCACTGGATCATTTTCACTTTTGGAGGACCCACCTTCGGCTTCCCAGCATGTCTTTCCCTGTTCTTCAGAGTTGAGGAACTGTTCAGTACATACCCTAGTGTTTGCCTTTCTGGCATCAGCAACAACTTCCACTTCAAAGTGAGTTTTTGAAATTTGTTTTTTGTTGGTGTATGGATGTCGCCTCCTCCTGTGTGTGTGTGTGCGCACGTGCTTGTATGTGTGTTCTAGAGAGTGTTGTGATGCTGGAGATAATTCCCAGGGCCTTGTGCATGCTGGGCAAGTACTCCTTGTGGTGGTCTAGTCATATAGCAGCAAGTCCCCTTCTCAGTTTGAAGACCAGCTCAGGACCTTTACAACAATGTACTTTGATCAGTTCAGTTATACAGCTGATAAGCACCTGGACTGATAAGATAATGCATTTCCACACCTCTGAACTCACTTCTGGGAATCCTCCGTTCACAACAATCTACCTAAAACGAAGAACACAACTGTTATCTCCCTCATCACAACCCCTGAGTCCCCTGTGGGTTACATTGAATTTTTTTTTTTTAAAGCCGTATTTTCAGATTCCCGAGAGAGAAAAATAACATATAAACCAGGTGATCTTGTTTAATTAAGTCCTAGCCTCCATTCTCAATAGATCTTTTTGAAATGTTCCTAAGAGTTCCAGCTATTGCTCAGCCAAGTAGGGACAGGCCTGTCCTAATGTGGTCTGTGGCAGAAACTGACTACAGGATGGACAGCCAGCACTTCCTCAGAGGAAAGAGATTATGAACAAAAGAGTGGCTGGTGATGTTACCAGTCCTCCTTAGGACCACTTAGCCCATGATGATCAGGCAGGGCAGAAGTTCTTCATGCTCTCTGGAATGTCGGGATTGAATATGTGCAGTTGGAGAATGACCGGCACATAGTGTGTGCAGGAGGAACCAGAGTCCTTGGTTTGAATTTTTACTCTGCCTCTGGTACCTCAGAGTTTCTCCATTGTTGGAAAGAAGTTACCTGGAATCTACAAACAAACAAACAACAACAACAACAACAAAAAAACACTTAAAAAATATTCAATGTAATTTCCAGGGGATTCAGGGATTCTGATTGCCTCAGTGTTCTTTTTTAGCAGATGGTTGTGGATGGAGTATTCATTAGAGACTCGAGTGCAAGAGATGTGGAAATGTGTTATCTTAAACAGCAGTCAGGTCCATGGTGCAGGCTTGAAACCACAGCTACTCCGGAGGCTGAGGGGGGAGGGTGAATGCCCGCCTGGGCTGCAGAGTTTCAAGTTGTTCTTCAGTCTGCTGCCCTTTGTGGGTTTTGTTCCAAACACTTTAAGCCATTTAAGAGATGATGAGCTTTGGCTCAAGGATGGTACATGCCCCTGGGTGTTTGTTTGTGCATGTGCGTGCATGTGTGAGTATGTGTGTGTGAGCATGTGTGTGCATGTGTGTGCATGTGTGTGTGCATGTATGCATGTGTGTGTACATGTGTGTGTGTGTGTGTGTGTGTGTGTGTGTGTGTAAAAAGAGGCAATTGATGTTATAGTGCTTCTGTAATAGTGAGGGGAACAAACTGCCCACTAGAGGCCAGTAGAAGTGCTTACCTGTGGCTGGGAAAGAGTAGGTCTGAGTTCACCCAGCTTTAAATCACTGGGGTAAATACCTGAGATAAATCCACCAAAGTAGAGGCGAGTTCTTTGGGGCTCTGAACCACTTTCAGGGGTTTCAGTTCAGATGCTGCCCCGTTGCTTTGGGTCTATAAAGAGGTAGTATTTCCTGGCAGGGAGCATGGTGGAGCAAATCAACTCAGCTGGGTCTGTGACAGAGAGCGGTTGTAAAGGAAGGAAGAATGACATGGGGCAGGGTCCCAATATCTTCCCCAGGAGTACGTGCTCATGACCATAATCCATTCACTAGGCCTCACCTCCTAAGATTCTACCACCTCCCAGTGTGTCCATAGGTTGATAAATCAGCTTTCAGTACATGATTCTGGGGATACACCTACTCAAATTACAGCAGATGGGACTTCCAGAGGGAGCCTTGGGGCTCTGAGTCCCATGCCGTAACTCCCGAGTAGTCAGAACATGGAAGGTAGTGTCTGCTGACAGCTTCCTGTGAGAAGTACTCAGGCTTCTCCCAAGGCAGCTGCAGTCCAAGACAGTGACACATCAGATGATAAAGGCCAATAGGAAGCCCTTGGATGCTTCCTTTGTTTTATTGTTGAGACCTTCCAATCAACTTTGGACCTGGGGAGAAACAAGACAGTAGCAAGGTAAGCAGAGAAGGAACACCTTCTCTTGTCATTGCTGTCAACTATAGCCTAGGCTGGACTTGAACTAGCAGTAATCCCCTAGCTTCAGCCCGCTGAATACTGGGTTTCCCAGCTTGAGCCACCATGTCTGGATGAGACTGAATTTGCTGTTTTTGTTCTCTGTCTCTGACTGTCTCTGTCTCCCTGACTCTGTCTCTTTCTCTCTGACTCTGTCTCTTTCTCTCTTTCTTTTTGTCTTTCTTTGTCCCCCTCTCTCTTTGTTATACTCTCTCCATTTCTCTCTCTCTCTCCCTCTCTCTCTCTCTCTCTCTCTCTCTCTCTCTCTCTCTCTCTCTCTCTCTCTCTTTCTCTCTCTTTCCCAGGCAGTATCTCTGTAGGCCTGGTTGGCCTAGAATTTGCTATGAAGACCAGGCTGGCCTTGAACTCACAAGAGATCCATCTCTGTGCTCAATTGCAGGACTATAAACATGGATCACTGTTTGGCTTGTTTTGTTTTAAAATGACTCATTTAACCCCGGACTGGCCTCGAACTTATCATGCAACCAAGGCTGGCCTTGAACTTCTGTCTTCCTGTCTCTATGTAGCTCTTGAGGGCTGGACAACCATACTTGGCTCCTGAAATTGAGTTTGTTTGAATGGAGATAGTTTCTTTAGACCTAAATTTCTGTGAGTCGGGGGGTGGCACAAATTTCCAATTGGCCCTTTATATATTAAAAAAAAAAAAAGGAGGTGTGGGGGGGGGAGGTGAGTGAGGTGTGTGAGTAGCATTTACCAAGCCTAAGAACCCCCAGGCAGTCCTGCTGGGATGGCTGCACTGTTTCCAGAATAGAAACTTTACATGGCTGTGGAAAGGCAGGCTTCCCAGGCTGCTGCTAAGCGCTGGGTCTCTGGCATCCATAGGCTGCCAGGGCAGGATACTGACAGAGGAGCTGTTTCCTCTGGGGATGGGCAGGATGTTGACTCTGGGTGCTGAGGCTGCTGTGTTCACTCAGTTTTTATGGGAGAGAAGAGACTTAGACACTTCTGGGGTGAGTGTCAGTAGTTCATTAACAAGCTTCTGTGTCTGCTACACTCTGGCTGGATGCAGAGAGCGCTGGAAAGTATCTTCTGTCTGTAGTAGTCAGTTACAGGGCAAGGGAATCCGCTGAGCAGCTGAGCAGAGAGGGACTTTAGCTTGAGTCTGGCCCCATGCTGAGCCAGGGAAATTAAAGGTGGTTCAGTGTGGACGACGTGTTTTCCTTCAAGTTTCTCAGTAGCTACATTATAAGAAAAGAAAAAAGTGAAAATGAATTATAGTATTTTAATTTCCCAAATGACTTAAAAATCATTGCAATATAAACAACACCAAATATAGACATACTGAAATATGTTAGTCTAAGTCATAATAATTTACTGGTTTGTTTTTTATTTAAATATTTGAATTTATGATGCCATATCTCAATTTGAACTAGCTGCATGCAAAATGACCACATGTGGCTTCTAGCTTAGCCACTGCGGTTTACACTAAGGTTTCAACTAAGGACAGTCTCCCATACCCATGGGATGTGTGACAACATCTAAAGACATTTTTGTTACAATTAGAGAGGGTTCTACTGGCAGCTAGTGGGTAGGGGCTAGGGATGTCACCAAAGGTCATATAGTACATAAGATAATCTCCACAACATGGAGTGATATGTCCTGAGATACTGACAGAGCCTTCTGCCCACACAGGTCTCAAAGGAGACTGTCAAAGCTTTCTCCTCCCTTACAGCCTGGGCACCATGATGTGCTTGGCTTCAGCACAGGCCCAACCAGCAAATCATGGATTAAAGGCTCCAAAACAGTGAACCTAAATAAACCTTTTCTCTTTATAATCAGATGGTCAAAGGTGTTTGATACCATACTGGAAAGCTGCTGAATGCATCTTCCCATGGCGAGAAACAAGGTACCAAGAGCCAGGAAACAGCAGGATAGGTGTCTCCTGAGCTGAGCATGGGATGTCAGAGAGGAGCATCTTGTCATAAGAATGTGTTTCTTGCTCATTTAGGAGAGAAACCAAAAATGGTTTTCTAAATGTCCTAATAAATGCTATGCTTATCTGTCAATGGAAAGCACCTTGCAATAAGAGGAAGCTATATCTTATGTTGGCAAGGACCAATAATGTTGCTTTTCTCCTGTGTCTCCTCAAAGAGTCTTTTCCCCCCAGTTGTTGTGGAATTAAAAACTTCTGTAGAAAGAAGCAGGGAAATGGGTGATGGTCCCATGGAATGAATGAATACCAGATGATAGCTGGAGGTGTGAACCAGTGTTTCTTCTTACTTCGTTGTTCAATTCCCTAGCTTTGGGCAGATGTTCTTGACTGATTCTTGGCCTTGCTTGTATCTCCCTTTTTCTCTTGTCTCCTCTCTGGGTCCCATTCTGTTTCTTGCATTTGTTTGTGGATAGATTGATTCTACATGGAGATTGTCTGGGCCATCTTCTTGGAAGCCTTCCTTTAGCCAAACCCCATGAATCTGGGTTTGGGTTGCACTGTGAAAAGGTCCTTTCTGTGTCTCCTGGGACTTTCTAAGTCTGTGCCCTCTGGGCTGTTCCTGCTTATCTCCAGTTCTTCAGCTTATTCAGGGTCAGGCTTCACTCCCATGAATGGACCTGTTGATCGGCACACCACAGTCATTCAGTCAGTTCATGTTTTACTGGGAGACTGTGGCTCGTTTTTTGCACATCATCATGTGCTTTCCCACTAGCTACTTCAGTCAGGGATAAGAAACCAGACTCAATCCATCTTGTCATTAGTGTGTGTTAAGATCAGAGCTAGAAAGGAAGCAGAAATTGTTGGACATTACGATTAGACAGGAAGTTGGGTAGTTTTCACGCTGGCTCGGACCCCAGCCTCATCTGTGTAATCATAGGTTAACAGCCCCAGGGTGTATACATCCCAAGAATGGAGAAACTGCTAGAAATTCCCAATTGACTCATGAGTGCAGTTTTTCTATTTTCTCTCCACAGACCCTCATTTTCTCACACTGCCAGTACAAGACTGAGATTTTGTTCTTATGTGATATGCTGTGTATCAGCTCTTTGGATTTCTGGACAACAGTCTCAGCCCTTGACAGTGGGAAAGATGGGAACATAAACCAAGAACAGAAGGATTATCTAGGGGAGAAGAAGAACCCCTGTGTAGTTATACACAGCTAAACAGATCTCTAGAATGTCCCCTCTAGCTGTGGGTGTAAAATGAACCCTTGGTTCCACCGGGCCCTAGATATGAGGCCATGACTACAGCATGAGCATCAGAACCTTTAAGAGTGGCCCAGCGTGTTCACAGAGGCAAGTGCAAGATTCTTCTGTCTACCACCAACTATGGATTAAACCCTCTGTGGGACAGACAGCTTTCTGAAGTGAATTAAGTAGCTTTTTAAAAAGGTTTCCTTTCCTCCTCTCACTTTAAACTATATACCCCCAAACAAGATGATGCTCAGAATCCAGGGATCTATTTGAAAGCACGGCTGGCTTCTCCAGACCTCAGGACATAGCTGTTGAATATTGTCTAATGTTTTACTCTTATGGTTCTTCTGTGTGTGCACGTACACGTGCGAGTGTGTGTAGAATCTGTTAGTTCCTTGCTCAGCAGCTTTGAGGCTTGGCTCTGTAGAGCCATAAAGTGGGACCCAGATTCGAAGTGTTTGCAGACCACCTTCGAATACAGGCAGCTCCTGAAGCTGACCATCAGTGCATGATCCCGGGTAGTCTGGCCTCTTG
Organism: Rhynchomys soricoides; assembly: GCA_019843965.1. Classification (NCBI taxonomy): domain Eukaryota; kingdom Metazoa; phylum Chordata; class Mammalia; order Rodentia; family Muridae; genus Rhynchomys; species Rhynchomys soricoides. Next base: position 3,277,229 of record JADRCH010000055.1, on the reverse strand, counting down.
CTGCAATCAGATGTCAGGACAGTGTAAACTCTGCAATGCAATGGGGAAGTTCTCCTCTTGTCTCTAGGACCCCGATTTTTGCAGCTGCATTTGCTAATCTGGCATACCCTTCAGCTGATCTAAAAGTGACTGTGGATGACCTGAGATGAATTCTGTGAATGCTTCGTGAAACATTTTCAGAACACTATGGCTTGGATTTTTCCATGCTTCCTCGGTGCATATGGAAGATCTCTGTTCTGGCTTCCACAGTGGAAGTGGAGCTTCAGCAGGAACATCCCAGGAAAAGCACAGCTCATTTTTTTTTTTTTTCTTTTATCACTCACAGTTTCTGCTGCCTTTTGCTTGTATTTTAAAAGTCAATGCCACATATTGGTGGAAGGCATGTGCCTGGGAGGGTGGCATTTTTAGCGGAAACAAAGAAAACCTGATGTTCCGACTGTGTTTGTTTTTCTGGGCTTTTTCCTATTATTGCTTAAGAAGTTGGGAGTGCAGAAACCCTTAGAATGCCCATCTGGGTGCTATAATGGTGCACAAGTGGATCTTAAAGCCATCCTCCTTCCAGCTTGTCTAGGTTTGAGGACTGTGAAGCCAAATAGAGTTATAAAAACCATTTTGTGCAGTGACCCGCCTGATGCTGCCACAGCCAGCCAGCGTCTCCACCCCCTTCAGCGGAGTGTCTGCTGAGCCCTGACTGCCCGGCTCCTGCAAGCCATCACTGCTCACTTTTGCATGCCTCGAAGCATCTCCCCCCAAAGAAAACACACTCAAGACTCTGGTCCTGGCCTCTCTTCTTCCATGGCAGCTCCCAGTCTCTGTTTGGCCTATCTTCTTCCTCAGGTCTCCACCCCAGCCTTCTGGTGTGGGCAGCAGGGGAGGGTGGCTATGCATATTTGAGCCCCAGTGGAGAGGGCTGGGAGACTGCAGAATCCTCCCTGTCACCTTACCCTGTTTTTCTCCTCTCTTGCCTTCTTGGCATTTATTTTGTTCCCTAACAGATTTCCACACTGAGAGTTTAATTCAGGCCAAGAGAGCAGCCCTGAAAGGGGGGGAGGGGAGAGGTAGTGGTCAGGACATATGCTAATGAGGCTGGGGCTCCAGTTCCCAGCAGATTCTCCCTGTGGATCTCTGTTGGCTCCCAGGAAGGCCTCCCCACTTCTCCCCGATCCACCTAAAGACTCAGAGGGGCCTGCCCCTTTCTTATCTCCACCTCGTTGGGCAAGCAGCCTGTTTGCCTTGCTCTTTCCACAGGTGTACCTTTGTCATGAAACCAGAAGAGTTCAGACATCAGATACTTGCCAACTTTCCTGGGGTTACCTGGACTCCAGTGCCCCCCAGAGGAGAGCTACGTGGAAAATATCATCCGATGCAAAAGACTTATATCTATTCAAGCTGGCAAGTTTATAAACATTTTTTTATTGTTATAATAAGCCTTTTAAAGCACTAGAGCTGGGCAGATATCTACCATCGAAGCTATCTAATTCCCTATCAATAACCCTGAGATAAGACGTGCCATGTTCCATCTGGGCCGCTCTTAACTCCATTTTTATCGGGGGCTCAAGAGTCACAGGTACATAAAGCCTTACTGTGGGAACAAACTGATGACCCAGGAGGGAGCCTGCCTGTGGCAGAGAGAGATCTTCATGGGCACTGGGGAGAAGCTTCCTGCTCACTTGTCTCCAGGCTTTCCTTGAGTGAACACAAAGGGAAGAGAGGACAGAAGTCAGGGAATTTAATGGTCTAGAAACTGAAAGGGTTGAATTCTCTCACCAGCCTAAAGTCAAGAATCCCAACATGATTAACATTTACTGTGGGGGCTGCCTACAGTAGATGTGGGTGTTACCTTTATGTACTTTATGTTTCAAAGAAGAATGTTAAAATGTCGGTACATCATGCCTAAGGGCAATGCATATATGACATCCAGTGTATTCCAGTACATATCTTCTATTCCTTTCTCAGTTACAAACCTGTTGTTTTCTAGGACTCTCCCAAGGATGGTCCCCTCCATTTACCCAAAATACATGTGTTTACTTTCGTGTACACCCTTAGTGCCCCATGGCTTGCCATATTGGGCTGAAACCCTATCCCAGGCACCTGCAGAGCCCCTCTGTAATCTCAGGATCTGTAAGTGGGGGAAGGAGATAAGGAGAATCCCTCCTTCTGAACAATGTAATTCCAAAAGCTCCCCCAAACACTGTAGACTGCTTTTGCCCTATACGTAAGCAACACTCTCCCTTGTGAAGGCCCCACCCATGCTTGGGTGTGTCTTATCTATCCCCAGGCGACTCGCTTTCTTCAGCCCCTGTGCTTAAATCCATGTTAAAAATTTTCTTCTGAATAAATTCTAACTCTGCTTTGTACCATCTCTTGCTGAAATTCTTCTCTGTGCAAAGTCAAGGGTCCCCACTGTACCAGATGGACGTGTGCAAGAAGAACCTGGCTGCTGCAGGTGGAGCCATGTCCCTGGCTCTCCTCTGCTGATGACAGGGACATATTACCCAGACCTCTGATTTCTTGGTTGGCAACAAATTCGTTTACTGAAGAGTTCCCAGGGCTGTGGAGGGGTGAACTGCTGCCATGAACCAACATGGCAGAGACTGGCGTGTGAGGGGGAGTACTCCCTTTACTCACCTCTCTAGTTCCCTGATTGGACTTCTTTCTCTCCTCAGGTTGAGCCTTCAGCTATTTCTGGGTCTCATTGTCTCTCTCACAGGCAACTCCAGATTACAGTCCCTCAGTTACTCCCCCCCACCCCCCACCCCACCCATATATCTTCTTTACTACATTTCTTGCTAATTCTCTTTAGCCCCTCTGGTTCCCTCAGCAATAGTTTTCTTTTCTGTTCTTCCAGGGGACCAGTGGGAGGCTTCAGGGGGGAAGAACAATGGACCACTCCCTAAGATTGTGGATATCTCTTTACCCCCAGGGCAAGGGCTAGCCTCCAGTCTTTTATGTGGGAAAGTTCCCACCTTCCCTATTCCTAGAAATGACTCCCTGCAAAAATCCACCTTGGCCTGCATGGTGGATGGAAGCCTCTGCCAGGGCTGAGTTATGGCCCCGAAATGCATATGCTAAAGGTCTGACTGTTGTAGAATTGGCTGCATATGAAGATAGACCATTTGACTGGGAAATTGAGTTGAAATGGTCATTTGAGCAGACACTCATCCAACATGCCATTATAAGAAGACATTATGACTTGGACACACACACAGGGAGACCACCCACAAGCCAAAGAGAGCCTTAGAAGCAAGCCAGGCCATAAGTTGGCCTTAGACGAACAAACGGTGGGGAAATAGCTGGCGGCTGTTTAGGCTGCCCTCTCCGTGGTGTTTGTTATGCAGCCCCAGCAAACAGGTCCACTCTTAAATGGTGTGCACTCCATGTGACACCCACAAGACTCCCAAATAATTACCTCTGACAAACCTAGAAACAGACCCCCCAATTATCATTACATGTTTAATGACTCATTCAACTGTTTGTCCTGCAGACTAGCTAAACAAACTAGCTAAAAACCAAGGATGTCTTGTCCAGATGACTGACAGCTTTCTCACATAGCAAAAATATTGTACCTGCATAGCAGCACCCTCAGATACAAAGTCTAAATGACTACCATCTGGGATGCTCTTGTCTTTGGATCTGGGTGCCCTTCTGATTACAATAGTCTCAATCCTCCCCTGTTATGACTTAGAAGGAACCAGAACCTTGACCTGTCTTTTCCAAGGCCTCAAACTGCTCACCCATCTGTGCCCAGTGATGGTAGATTCCATAAGAAACTCACTTTCTCCTGCCTGGACATCTTCCCATGACAAAATAGTGAGCATTTGATTTTCACTCTTAACATTTCGGTAGGTTTTGTTTGTTTGTTTGTTTTATTTTTGTTTTCTACTTTGTTTTTCCTTGAGCACCTTCTTGCTACATCAAAACACAGCAGAAGAAAAGTAGCCAAATGCATCGTTTGAATGCAGGAGCCCATTCCTAAGATAACAAACCCGTTCTCCTAATATTAGCATTGACCTACTCATGAGCTGGAGCTGTCATGACTTAAACACCTCTGAAAGGCCTCGATTCTTAATATTGTTACCATGGTAGTTGATTTCTACAGACATGATGGAGGAGATGTTCAAACCATGGCCATTACTAATTTTGCTAATGGTTTGTGGTGAGAAAGTAGAGATATTATTAAAAAAAATATAATATAGTGTCTGTTTTCACAGAGTACCTTCTCAACAGCATGAAGACTCTATCATAAAGTGATCCAAGTCAGCACAGTATAAATTAATGCCTTTTAGAACATAGCTAAGTATAGGATATCAAATGAGGGCAGCCTGCTTTTGCCAGAACCTCCTGAAGTAAGAAATACTTGAAGACATTGTAAACAAAAAGAAGGTTGACCTTAATACACGAAAGTGGGAAAGGCCCATTTAGTCCATCTCTCTTTTGTGCCTTTGTCAAAGGGACCCTTCATCTTATGTCCACACTAGTGTGCAAGAAGAGATAAGCAGCTTCACCCATGAGCATCCGACTCTCTTCCAGGTACACCCAAGGCAACAGAGTCCATTGTTAGTTACCACTTCTTACTTCTTGCCATCCTCTCTAGGAATGCACAAGCCATATCCATGGTTAAGAATTTGGTAATTAATCATGTGAAGCCTATATCTGAAATGTTATCTTTCTTATGAGAACCCCATGCTATGTAGCACAGCTTTCTGTTTAGTTCAACTTGCTGAACTTCTGAAGAAAATATCTCCCACTGGATTGTCAGTACTCTTTGTGTCTCTGAAGAGTACACATTTGATGTCCCTGGCTTCCCACCTTTTATGCCCTTTTATGGTTGTTATTGATCATCTAATTGTTCTTGCTTGCCTCAAAATGCCCAACCCCCTTTAACCTGTCAAGTGCAAACTATGCTACATAAAATACCTGATTCCCATTTAGCTCCTAACTCCATCAACAGACCAAATCTGACAGTCTGGATTTCTTTAAGCTGGAGCCATCTACACTGCTTGCTGCATCACCACACCAAAGCAAGAATCCTACAAAGTCTTCAGCCTGTAGAGTTAAGCTTCTTTGACAAGGAACACTGAGCACCCATGCCTATTCCTGTAATAGTTCCATCCTCTAGACAGACAAGCCAAATGAGATCCAGCCGGTCCAAGGTTTGTTAGCAGTAAGCAAATCCAGTCAGTCTTGAGTTTCTTCCACCTTCTGAGGACCCAGCCCCTCCCGCCCTCATCTTCCTAATGCTATTCACCTTACAGTCAGTTTAGATTTTGTTTTTTGAGTACACTTTCAAGTTCTCCTCAGACTACCCTTTGCCTTTGCATGGAAAGGTCAGCATATAATTGGAGAGTCATGCTTCAGGACTCTACTGAAGTCATATTTATTTCTCTGGGACCCCAGATGTACAAGATGACCCGAGTAAAGGGAATCCAATCCCAAAAGTTCAGACCGAAAACCTCTGGTCTCAACAGCAGTGCTAATTCCAGGTCATTTTCTAGTTTAAAAACCAAATGACCACATAAATTTTATTTTGCTGATGGGGACTGATTCACAGTCATGGTCTGCCTGTGAATATTATGAGATGCAACAAGAAAATGAAGACAGAATAGTTATCTGGTATTGTTCCTTGGTTGTAGGAATATAAATTAGCCCAGTGACTATGGGGATTAGTATAAATCTCAAAAGATGAAAACTAGAACTACCACATGGATTGGCTACACTACTGGTTTTGACTTAGAGGGACCGAACCTTCATAGGCTCTTGACTACTAAAGGGTTGGCTACACTGCTCCTGGGTATGACCTGGAGGGATTGAACCATCACAGGAGGTAGACTCTTGTACACCCATCTTTCTCAGGGCACTATTCACAATAGCCAAGTTACAGACTTAGCCTAGTATCTATCAATGTTTGAAGGAAATGTGGAATATATACACAACAGATCTCTATTCAGTCATAAAGAATGAAATGGTATCATCTGTAGAAAAAAGGGCGGGTGTAAAGATCATTGTATAAAATGAAATCCGTTAGATTTAGAAAGTCAAATCTACATGTTTTCCCCCTCACATGAAGAACATAGATATAAAAAGGAAGACATGAAAGAAGAGGGGGGACTATTTTAATGGCTTTTGTACTATATCTACAAACATAACAGAAGTAACTTCCCAGGAGGCTGATTTATTGACTGATGGCATCTCAAGCGTTGCTCTATGGTAACAGGGAAGGCATGGAGGGACTCAGTTTACAGTGGTGGAAGAACTTGGCAGGAATGGTTCATATAGAGATGGGCTTGGAAATAGAGGAAGAAGGACCTGAACCAGAAATGCGTATAACTTTCAAAGCCCTACTGCTGGGGTCTACTTCTGCCAGCTAGACCCCACTTCTTATGGACTCCACTGCCTCCTAAACCATAGCATCGATGATTTAAATAGAGGAAAATGGCTCGTGGGATGGAGGAGGGGAGATAAGAGGCTTAGTGGGGTTGTAAATACGATTTGAGCACACTGTAAATGATGGTAACCTCATAATAACATCTATTATTTGTATGAACAGTATATACTAATTTAAAGGTCTTTAACAATTTGGTCTTGTCACACCATGAAGGGTGACTCTGACGAGTAGGCAGTGTTGCTGAGACAATAAGTGAACACATCGAGTGTGGTGGCCCGTGTCTTGGCTCTGGCTTCCATGGAGGATGGCTGAATAAGTATCTTTGGGAGTGTTGCTTCTCTCTTAGGGTGGAACAAAAGCACCTTCAGGTCTTTGCTGGCTTAAACAGAATTTATTCTAGAGCAGGCCTACTCATGAATGAGTTTGGAGAATTACTAAATCATAAGAAAGTAGGAAGGAGAAACCACGATAGCTCTGCCTTTCCACTGCCTGCTGAGGGCGTGCCCGCCGCTAGCATGTGCTTGCCGTGTGACCCACTTCCTTCCCTCTGCATAGGCTGCAAAGCTAGTTGTTTGGAAATGAGGAGGTCTGGCAGGCAGCAAGGCCAGCCAGGGGTGAGGCTCTGGGTGTGTGAAGATGGGCTGGCAAAGGCAGTTCTTTGGCATTTGTTCTCAAAATGAAGGCAGGGGATGAGCAGTGACTCAGTCGCTACTCTGCACTCAGAGGCTCCACATTTGCACACCCAACCAACCATGGATTGAAAATAACAAAACATTGTCTGTATACTAAACATGCAGTTTGTCTCTCGCCATCATTCATTAAGCAATGAAGAGGTGATCTGAAGCAAATAAGTAGACATGCTAGGACATAGGAGGACACATCACGGGCCTACATGCTTGTGTACCTAATGAATGCATTGCCTCTGGGGCCAGAAGAGGGCGCTAGATTCCCTGGTTGTTAGCTGTCATGTGGGTGTTGGGCATCTAGTCCTCTGGAAGAGCAGCCAATGCTCTTCATCACTGAGCCATCTTTCCAGCCCCCCAAGTACTGAAGTTCCAATCAGCCAATCAGCCTTTGTAGAATGCTCAGTATAGGCGTGGCTTCTTTCTGGGAACTTTGATTCATAGGGAAAACAGCATGCCCTTTCCTCATTGTGTGTGTGTGTGTGTGTGTGTGTGTGTGTGTGTTTATGTCGTTTATACTGTTTTGGATGAGATAAGGTCTCCCTATGTAGCTCAGGTTGGTCTACAGCTTACACCCTGGCTCTCAGCTACCAGGATTATATGTGTCCATCACAGTGCCCAGCTGCACTATGTTCTACAGTAGTGGCTAGGCCGTGCTGGGAGCTATATTGGTAGCCTTAATAACACTTTGGAACACAACAACTAAAGACTATAGGGGCCGGGGTGGAAGTAGTTTCCACAATCAGGTTCCACATAGCCTGCCATTTTGAACATTACCTAGTCAAGCTATTTCCCCACCTAAAGAGGCCATGCATGGAAGCATTTACCATTTAAGAGCCAATTCATGACCTAAAAAAAAGTCCTATCTCACCTAGGCTAAAGTTAAGACCAGAGTCTCACTATCTCTCTGTGTTAATTCTTCATGGGTTGAACTTCAGTCACTTTGTTGAAGTAAGCCGAAGAAAGACCTGGCAATGTGACCTTAGAAGCCATTGGCTTTGCTGTAGGCTGTAGCAAGCAAATCCCTGCAGATATTTCTATCAGCCTGCAAATTTGCCTTTCCCTAGACTTGCTAAGTGCCCACCTGTGCCAGGATTGCTTTAACAACGGATAGCACAAAGGCCTCTGGGAGCAGCCAACCGCTCAAAGATTGTAGGATCCACCTGATCACCACCTCACTCATGACGGTCTCTTGAGTTACAGCTGAAGCATATTTATAGGTAACAAACACGACTGGAAAATGCCAACACTCCAATTTGATAACACTTCTATCAACATTCTTAAGTGCCGGAAGTTCTCAGAACCACAGAAGTGTATGGCTTCAGGTGCCCAGTGGAAGGTACCTGGCCTAGCCCTTCCATGGTAAAAACAGGTATGATTTGCTCGCAATCATGCAGTTACTGCTGCCTGGGATTAGGAGTTCTGACGACTTGTTACCAGTGCCCTCTTGGCTCACCACCCTAGTTCATCCTAATGATTGCAGGCCCCCTGGCTGTGGGGCCTTTTAATTGGTCCTATTTACGAGATACCCTCTAGAGAGTAAGATTACACTTTTATTTTCCCCTAATTTACTTCTCACTCCTCCCTGATCCACAAAGCCCTGACACCGATGCCTTCAGTCCCAGCCACTAAAACTCTGGCTGAAACCAGTCAGAAAGGCTTTCTGCCAAGTGACTTTTGGCCAGGCAGCGTGAAGAACTGAGTGCAAAGGAGAACCTCCCTGGTTTTCTCTTGGATGTTCCACATCAGCCTTGAGCTAATGTGATCCAGCTCAAAAATGTGCCCCAGTTATCCCACAAATGCTTAGAAGGACCGAATTGTCAGGTCTGGAAAAGGCAGTAGAGAATTCAGCCCAGGGCTCTCTAACTGTGCTTCAAAGGACTCTAGAAGCTTCCTCAGGAGGGAGCTGTCTTCCATTCAGCTTCTAAGCACAGGTGAGCTGGAGTCTGAGCAGACCCAGTTCGAGGCTGAGCACAGTTCATTTATTTAACTGGGGCTTCTTGTCAGAGCTCTTGTGGGTGGAGACTTTAAGAATGAAAACAATGATTGACAGTTGCAATCGTAAACCAGAGCTTCCATTTGAAGGGTACAGAAAGAGTGGTTTATTCAGGTAGAGAGGGAAGAGACAGTGATCACTCCATGTTACTCGCTGGTGACAGGATAGGGCTGGACTACTTGGCAGGGATGGCTTGTCCCTTCAAAGAACCTGTATTTTGGGCTTCACTGAGATTCCAGCTTCAGAAAATAACAAGAGGCTATGGAGGCGTCTTACCTGGCAAAGGGAAGAAACACAAATCAACACGTAATGAGTGACGTCTGTACCATGGCCACAGAAAATGTCAGATTCTTCAGTTTGAAGAGTTTCAAATGAAGTGGGTTTGTTCTTTCCTTCGTTAAGCCCTGTAGGAGCCTGAAGAAGTTCTAGCATGCTTAAAGAGGGCAAGTGCCTTATAGGGCAACTTGGCTCTAAGACGCAGGGCCACCTACGTGCTGACATCTTTAACTCCATCCATAGCTGCTATTCCAGGCGCCATTTTGCATCCCAATAGGAGTTCAACTTTTTGGAAGATCCAGAAGTCAGCAGCTGCACACAAAATGCAAGGAGTTGAAACTCAGTTAAAAATCAAAAGTCAAAATGGAAGCTGGGCAGTGGTGGCACACACCTTTAATCCCAGCACTTAGGAGGCAGAGGCAGGCAGATTTCTGAGTTCAAGGTCAGCCTGGTCTACAGAGTGAGTTCCAGGACAGCCAGGGTTATACAGAGAAACCCTGTCTCGAAAAAACAAAACAAAACAAAAGAAAATCAAAATGGAACCCGAGTTTCCCTATTTGGAAAATGGCTGGGCCCCCTCCATGCCTGTTCTTCTGGGGACATACTCTTTGTTAAGTATGGTTTCCGACCTCTTGCTATGCAGCTTCTTGTGGTTCACAATTTGCAACCTAAGCCCTGTTTTTCTTTTTGCTCGAAGTGGAAAATACTATTCATCTTGTTGCTCAGCTGCTGGGTGGATCCTGGAGCAGCTGTCCCTCGGGGACATGGGTGAGACACAGTGCTGTGCCTGCAAATGCCAGTGATGGAGAGATAATAAATGTGCCTCGGAAAGAGAAAGCATCACAGCATTAGGATGCCAACCTTCATCCACGTCAGACATCTTCAATTGCCATTGTCTTTCAAAGGACCCTGTGCCTCACAAGGGTGACAGTGGTTCTCAAAAATTTCAGGTCTTCCTTCTTTTGATCACAGGCTGGGGATTTTCCCAAGGTGTGGACCCGGCTCAGCTTCTAGTTATGTAAATCTTCCTCCTAAAAACAAGGAGTCATTTTGAATAAACTGGACTGATGTAAATGTTGAGACCCATGGGGTGAGACTGCTAGGCTAAGTGTGGAATTGGTGCCAGCTCTTGCCAGGACCCTGAGGCACATCATTTAGGGCGTGTTCCAGCTGCTGTTTTTCATGGAGGAAATGGGGTGCATGCTGTCCTTCTGAATATTTGTGTTTGCAGCCTGAGGATCCAGCATCTGTATCTCTTGCTCTTAGAAAAGCAAACGTTGGTGGTAGTGAGGTTGGTTGGTGACTTGATTGTGTAATCTGAATATTAAAGTTTATTCTCAAGGCTTTTAAAAAACATTTTGCCAACTTTAGTGATAAATATAGTAACCATCCTTTAATGTCAAAACTAAACCAAAACTAACTTTTTAAAAAACATTTGAATCTAAATAATAAAGTAAAGAAATCATTTCAACTGTTGTTTTTGTTCGTTTGCTTTGCTTTTTTTGGCATAAAAGTAATAAATTAAAACCACAGATCATGCTCCTCATTGACTTCAAGGTTATTATTTATGGTTATATTTACATCTGCCTTAAAAGGGATATTCCTCTGTATCTTATTTTAATTTTCACTTATTCTTAGAGAAAATGTCTCACTGTACAGTTGGCCTGAGCTTGTTCTAGAGACCATGAACTTTTAGTGTTCTGTAGTCCTGCTTCCCTGGGGCTGAGATTTTAGGTGTATGTCACCAAGCCCAATCTCTGTATTACTTTTGTTTATTCATTTTTATTCCTTTTCCAAGCTTCTAAATCTAAATATTACTTTATTAGTATTTTTTAGTTCTACAGCACACTAGCAAACATGAAGCAAAGGCCAACAAAGACTCTTTGGGCAGAGGATCCAGTGTTCTCCCTGAATGCTAGGACACTATGGGCATGTCCCCTGGCATTCTCACTTGGCATGCACCATTGGAGGAGCAGAGGGAAAGCCACATTACACTTTGATGGGCATCATCCTCACTGCCTAACATAAAGTGCTCCTGGAGGTGATCTCACAATGGAGGATTCTAAGGAGCATCCTGGGGCAGACAGCAGACTGCCTACCCCCAGGGACAGATGTTAGTAGAGAGTGTTGCTACTCATGGACCACTCCTGATGGTCTCCCCTTCTCTGTAGTTGTAGTGAGCACAAGCATTTTGCCAAAACAAACGATCGAGGGATGAACCATGCTTTCGGGGTGTGCTACACACCCGGGAAGGGTTTTCTTTGTTTTAGAAGAGATTGACTCTCTGTTCTCCAGTGATATGCTCTATACTCCCTCTGTCTTTGATTTCTTTCTCTCTGGGAAAGCCATTTTAGATCACAGGATGGAGACTGTGGAAAGGAACAGGCCGGAGCGTCGGAAACAGGCCTGGAACTCTGGGGACCACATTCTTCATGCTCTCTTAAGAGCTTAGAGGTTTGGAACTGGTGGCAACTGGTAGTTTTCAGTGTTTGGTAAACAGCCAGTATCCGGAGCCCTGGGAACAGCCTCGCTTAGCTCTTTGTTTAAGTTTTGGGATAGAGGCTCTGTGAAGTTGGTGCAGGGGAGAGAAATTAGCAACCACTGCTCGTTCACAGCTGGGCAGCCAAGTGGACAGCCCTGAAAGACCCAAGCTGACAGGAGAGAAAGAGGCCCCTGGCCAGTCTTGGGCCAATAGCTTTTAGAGAAGGATACTCCCTCATCCCAACCCCCAACTGCTCTGCATCTGCCTGGCCTCTGGCCAAAGATCTGTGCACACTGCAGCGTTGGTATGCTTTGGGTGAGGCTCGTGGCCATAGCAACAGGATGGGAGAGACCCAGTTCCTGAGAGTAAGAACTGTGGCCAAGATACAGATTGGGCAGGCAAGGGGTAGGGAGGGGAAGTCAAGGTTGGTTTTGCCTGAAGAATGGAGCCCTTTAGTGTTGTGGACAGAGCCACTTCAGTCAGGGGCTACTAAGGGTCCATCTCAAGCCCCTCCTTTCTCCAAGTAGGTTTGGCTCTGGCTGAGAGTTTGTTAAGCTCTGGTGAATGTAATAAACCTACTGACCTGCTGATTTCAGAGAGAATTAACCACTGATCTACTTACTGGTGCCACACAATCACATTTAGATGTGCATGCACCTAATTCTTTCTTAAAGCCGATATTTTTGCTTTAGAGGTACTCTGTGCATTTGTGGCTTGTGATTGGAGCCCTGGGCTCACACCAGAGGAGCTGAGTTCTAATCTAGCACCGACTCTTCCCCTCTCCCCACGTGACTTCTCTAGGCCCTAATTTCTTTCTCTAGGACATGAAGGCGTTTGGTAATGAGGTAAAAACTGAGAGGACTGGCTCCTGTTCTGAGCTTCTATATCTATAGACTACAGAGTAAAGGAGAAGGGGCCATTTCTATTGTTGAGTCTTCTGTGTTTCTGGCTTATATTTCTTTGAAGCCAGCAGGTATAGCTGATGATAAGAAAAGCCAACAGAATTCCTTTTCAACTTTCGATCTCTTTAAATTATTTCTTTTCAAGCAGTTTCAAGCTTACACACAGTTGAAAAGAGGTATGCACAGAGATTTCCCACACAACCCTCAGGCACCCCCTGCCCAATTATTGCCATCCTTCCAGAGTGGTCGATTTCTTACAACTGATAAATACATTGACAGACCGTGATCAAGCAAAGGCCATAGCAGGGCTCTGTCTTAGTGATGTTCCATTATGAGTTCCCAGAGAGTGAATTAAGCTACCAGTCTACCAGGGTTCAGTGGGTAAGACTAGTTGCTACAGAAGTCTGAGGCTCTGAGTTCAAATCCCCAGCACCTACATAAAAAGCAGAGAGTGGCCACACACTTACCTAGAGCCTCTGTGTGGTGAGGAAGTGAAGATAGGATTTCTGGGGCCTGCTGGCCATCAGCCTAGCTCTAGGTACAGGGAAAAGACCTGTCTCAAAAGAACAAGGCAGTGAATGATAGAGAGCTGGGTACTGAACAGTATCCCTTGGCCTCTGAACATGAGTGTAGGAATATGCAGCAACACATAAACATGCACATGCAACACACACACAGGCACACACACACAGGCACACACGCACACGCACACGGCATAAAAAATTAAACGATACTTACCCATCACCATTGAGTTGCAGTCTGCCCCTCCCCCGCTCTCCCTAAGCCTCTGGCCATAAGGGATTTTTCCTATTTCCACGGTTTTGCCTTTCCCAGAACATCATGTGGTTGGGATCACAGTGTGTGGCCTTTTCGGACTGGCTCCAGATAACTTTCCATCTTGTTGTTACTGTTTGCTTGTGTTGATACAGGTCTCAAGGACCTGGCGCTCACTTAGTAGCCCAGGTTGCCCTTGAACGCAGCAATCCTCCTGCTTCAGCTTCACAAAAACTGGGATATGAGCATGACCCAACACACCAGCTCACAAAGCTTCTTTTCCCTTCTGCCTACCACCCCCACCCCCTTGTCTCTCTTTCAAGTGTCACCTGGCATTGCAACTCTCTGGTGGCCTTGCTTTGGTGGCAATTGTTACAACTTCCTCATCTCTTGTCACTCTTTATCTGCTTATCCCCAAAATGTCCCAGGACTCCCTAAGGCCATTCTCCCTGTCCCTGTCCCTGTCCCTCTCCCTCCCCTGCTCTCCCATATCTCTCTCCCTGAATTATTTTCCTTTTCACTACTGGTCTCTCACAGAAATCTAAGCTGCCAGGCTTGGCATCTCCCCCCTCCCCCCCAGTGACTATCACTACAGGCCCAATGGTTATTTATCATTTTTAAAAATCTTACCCCCAACTGTGCAAAAAGAATCAGGTAGGAAATTTTAAAAGAAACAGAAAAATCAAGAAAATGACCCACACCTGCCTGGTTCAAGGGTCTTGGGTGGGATCTGGGCACTGATTTTTTTTTAGTTCCCTGGATATTCTAATGCGCAATCACTTGGAAAGCCACTGTTAAAAGAGAATCAATGACCCGTTAAAGGTTGTAGCACATCCTCGGCCATGACAGTGGAGGTTATGTTCTTGTATGCTGATGCAGTTGCCCTGTTGAGGCATGGCTCTAGCTGTGAGATCACTCCCTGAAGATGGTCCTGTGATCCCCAATTCCTGGTATTTAGGATTTTGTGTTACCTTCTCCCCCTAAACCTGGGCTGCACCTAATGACTCAGACCTAACCAGGAGTATATGTCAGAGCTGATGGAAGGGTTCTTCCAAGATTTAATGTCCTGTTTCTCTTGCTTGGCTTCCGGGTCTCTTCCCTGGCCCTTGCAGAGTTCTTGCTCTGAGGGACAATGGCTAACAGGGATGGATGGCTCAGGGATGGGGAAGTGAGGTAGTGATGTCCTGAAGTCTGCTGACTACCGGGTGAGTGAGCTGGAATTCACGAGCTGCCCTCTGGTACAGCCTGCCGTGACTACAGCCTCAAACCTATGAGAATGCAGCCTCTGTCAGAGGTCTCCAGCCACACCTAGATTCCTGACTCACAGAAGCCAGAAAATAGAGAAATGCTTTTAATTTTGAAGCATTCCGTTTTGGGGGGGTTGTTATAGTTTAAGTCTGTAATGCCCCCTTCATACCCATCCCTGTAGGCTCCTATGCTTGAATACTTGACCCACAGCTGCTGGAGGAAGCCGTAGAACCTTTGAAAACTAAGATCCAGCTGGAGGATGGAGCAGGAAGGACGCACCAGCCTGGAGAATTGCAGCTCAGTCCTGGCTTAGGCCTGTCCACCTCTGTGCCCCATCCAAGATTATCTGCTACCTTGAGCCCCGTCATGCCTTGTGGAGATGGACTGTCCTCTGAAGATGAGCCAAAGTAAACCTCTCCTCCTTTAAGGTGCGTCTTTAAGGTTAGATACTTTGTCACAGCCACAAGAAAAGTAACTAAAGTCACAGCAAAAGTAACTGATATACTTCTAAAGAAAAAACCTCCCTCCTTAAAAGGGAGCACCTTCCTATAGGAAGGGATAGACTAAATGTTGAGTTTGAACTGTGATAAGGTCTGAGAGGGTGTTGCTGGGGGTGGCTGATATAGAGGCAGTGCCCATGTTGTTGGGGACCAGGAAAGGGCAGGCAATCAAGAAATAGCACCTTGTTGGCTAGGCCATTGCTTCTCCAAAGTGGATTTGTATAGTGGTCCGTCCCAGGAGAGCCTTGTTAAGATGTTGGTCATTTCAAACAGGAACCTGTGAGGGTAGTGGTGTGGGCGTATCCTGCAAGCTTCTGGTCGGTTGTTCCTGCGGGGACCGGGGACCGTGCATAAGGGGCTAAGGGGTTAAACTGTGTTTTTGTTTCTTTCTGTGAGTGTTCCCCTTTAAATGTCTGCGGGAACACTGAGGGTGAGGCTTCCCGAGGGCATCGGTAGCCTTTGGGGAGTTTAGGAAGTGGAGCAGCGCCCTCTTGAGACCACAAGGCAGAGGTTCACCAAAGGTCTGCTGAATCAAGCCAGGTAGCCTTTTACTAAGCCAAAGGATCATCAGCTGGTTTTCTTAAATTGGCCTCACCATAGAAGGACATGAATCTTGGGAAACAGCTTCAGAAAATCTTTGCGAGTTTGTTGTTGTTGTCGTCGGTAGTGGTGGTGGTTTTCTCCATTTCTTACAAATCAGTAGAATGTGTTTATTCCCATAGAAATCTAATTTTCTCCCTAAACTAAATTTCTACCGTAGCAAGACATTTCTAAGCAGTGTTTTCCTGGGAGTATGCCCTTCCTCGCCTGATGGGGACTAACTGCATATCCTATCCCCCCAATTCCGAGATTCCACCTCTTCCCTGCTTCTTCATTTCCCCAGGCTTCTCTGTCTTGACTTTCCTCATAATCTAGCATGATCCAAGGTCAAGCATGTTGAATGCAACATCACAGACTTCCAACCATACTACTCTGGAGGACTGTCCTCTTTCATAGACTGTCCTCCTGGAGATAGAGATCTGAGTGCACCAACCAATTTTGGTTCAGTTCCATCTTTCTGGCTAGACACCACCCCTGACTGGACTCCCTCTCTGTGTTATCCCTTTAAAGACCTTGCCCCTTCTTGGGAGGCTGTTCTCTGCCTTCTGCTCAGTTCCACTCTCCTGGCTAGACCACACCCTATTTGCTAGGCTCTGCTGCTTTAGCTAGACCACTCCTTCCCAGATATACCTCTGTCCTGGGCAGACCTGGTTAGACTCCTCCCTCCTGGAGATGCACTGGCACACAGCTAACCCCCACTTCTGGTTTTCTTCCCTACGGCTTCCTGGTGGAGGAGTTTGCTGAGGAAAATCCCTCAGGGTCATGTTTATGGGTTTCCTTGAGCACAACAATTCTCACACTCATGAGTCTCTAAAGAGCCGGATGGCAAGTGTTCTCGGGCAAGTGTTCTCAGAGCCCATGCTGATGACACAGATTTCGGTCTACCCCAGTTCTGCAGAATACATGTCTCAAGGGAGAAGTTTGGGAATCTGTACTGCCACACTGTTCGCCACTCCGTTTACAGGCAGGCTCGAGAAACACAGCTGTGCCTAGCCTAGGACCCAGCCCAGATCTCCATGGCCATTAGGGACTTCTCCAATCCAGTCTCCCATCGGCACCCAGCTAACTGCTGCCTTGTTTCTCACTTAGAAGATTGAAGCCATCTGTTGTGAGCTTCCTGCATTTCCTGCCCCCACCCTCGACATTCTCCACATTTCCCAGTCAGCCTCCTTCTTTTTCCTTAGAAAATAAACATCTTCCCATGGCTGGATTTCTACCCTCCTTGATCATCTCCTCTGGAATGATGACCCTCTTGATTCTTTCTCTGTACATTTTGGTCTTTTTCTTGCCAATGATTTTCTCCTTCTTCTTCTCCTTCTCCTTCTCCTTCTCCTTCTCCTTCTCCTTCTCCTTCTCCTTCTCCTTCTCCTTCTCCTTCTCCTCCTCCTTCTCCTCCTCCTCTTCCTTCTCCCTCCTCCCTTCCTCCTCCTCCTCCTCCTCTTCTTCTACTACTTTTTCTTCTTTGGATTGGATCTTATGTCTTTCTCACAGGGTGCCCTGGTCAATGCTGTGCAAAACCTCTGCCAAGAACCTAGTTCAGTGCCCTGAGCCACTAAGTCAAACTTAGAAAGCTGAAGACTAGGTTCCAGGATGGCCCTCAGAAAGTTTTACTTTCTCAGACATTGCTGCTCAGATCCAAGACTACATCCTTGGAGCCTCCTTACAAATACATGGCACTTACTTATCTGTGTATCTGTCACCTTTTCATTGCTATCACAGAATACCCGAGCTGATGAATTTACAACAAGCAGAAGTTTATGTTGGTCTATGATTTCACTTCATCATCACTTGGTCTTGCTAAACTTGAGCATGTGGCTGATGAAGCTGATGGTCTCCTAGTAACCAGGAAGCAAAACAAAACAAAACAAAACAACTAAACAACCACTCAAAACCAATGTCCTCACCTGATGACTTAACTGCCTATCAGGTTTCACCTCTTAAAGATTTCACCACTTCCAAGTACTACCTTGAGCCAGGGACCAAGCCTCCAATACAGCAGCCTTTTGGGTGACCCACAGCTAAGCCTCGGCAATGTGAAGAGCTAAAGAGAATGGATAAAGTGACTGTTGCACAAGGTCATGAAAGCTACTGAGCTCTACCAGAAAGTTTCTTCACACAGACTTTGTGTAAGAAGGACCACTAGGAGCTAAGAGACATCAAGACGGATTCCACTTGCGGGCTGAGCCAAACCTGGTGTCCTATCTGTATCTACCAGACTCAGCAGGCAGTTATTATTTATTGATTGATTTATTTCTTTTCCAGAGACTGAGTCTCACTGTGTATTCTTGGCTGGCCTGGAGCTTGTAAACCAGCCTGGCCTTGAACTCATTAGATATCCATCTGCCTCAGCCTTCCAAGTGCCAAGATTAAAGATGCAAGCATGCACATCTAGCTTAATGATCAGCAGTTCTTGAAGGAGAGATGGGCTCTCTGTGCTGCTCACTCACCAGCCCTTCAGCTTGGCCTCCATCTCCCTCATTCTGCCTGATGGTGAACATCTTTGAGGCTTGTAGGGTATAGAACGAACAATGAACTAGGAGATCCACGTTCATGAAGACTCCTTGCTTATCTGGATCAGAATTGCAAATAAAAGCCAGGACAGCCCAGGGCCTTGATCTTTCCCATGATGCATCATACTTTCTTCCAGATGAGCTTCTTTTATAGTGCTCTCACTAGGATCTATAGGGCGTGGCTAATAGGATGCTTTATGATAAAGACCCTTTAATTGAAGTCAGATTCTAGAATGAAAACAAGCAGAAAGAACATCTGATTGATAATTCAATTATAATTTGGTGGCTTCTGAATAGACCATTAGGACAAGCAGACCCAGGAGTCTCTTCTGTCATTCCACAGGGATCCTGTAGAAGCTCTGGTTAATGAAGAACAGGTCAAAGAGAAACCTAAGAGAAGAACCTTGGCTTTAGAGGGTGGCTGAAAATTTTCAATAAATAAGCACCTCAAAAAAATTATGGTCCTTCTAGTGCCTGTAGTATAACCTCACTTGGGAAAGGCAGCACAGAACTGTTGGATGTGCTCTTACCCCCAACTCGCATCTCTACGGGCATCTTTATGAGTTTAGACACAGAGTTGTGTTCAGTGTACTTTCTGGCTTGTTCTTTTTTGTGTCTGTGATGTCTAGCACAATTATTATTCAAATTAAAGCACAGCAAACATTATTGATTAACTCTGGAAAGCTACTTATTTTTGTGAATCTGCTGTCTTAATGAAAAGGATATTTTAAGAACATATGGAAAAATTCACAGCCTGTTTGGAATAAAGACTTAGAGTTGAGGGGACAAATGCTAGGTGACACATTTCCTGGGGAGACTCAGGCAAATGTCTACTTTCCCCAGGACAGAACCAAAAACAGAGCAAAGGAATGGTTACACCAGAGCTCAACTTGGTGAACCAATGAATTTATTAGGCTTACTTAGAGTAGAATAGGTGAATGGTGACTCACAGGAGCAGGGGCAGCTCAAAAGAAGCTGCCTCATCAAAAAGACAACTCTAGCCTAGGTGCAGACTCATAAGATTTAAGTCTCTACAGCTCTTTCCATGATGTACAGACATTAACAGGCCCGCAAATCTTCTGCTTGGAGGGTCTCTTCTCCTAGCAGTTGTTTATTGCTTCCATAATGTTGGGAAGGGTCCTGTGTACCTTGTTGATTTCAGGAACTTCTTGAGACTTGTGAGTTGTTTTATAACACCTTTACCCCAAGCCCCTATGCCCTGCAAGGATTTTCCCTCTGGGTTGGGATATTTAAATTTAGAGAAAGTTGCTATACGAGATATACAAATCTAATGATTTAGAATTCTGGGTAGACAAGATGTACTTACGTATGTGTTTAAGGTACTCTTGGTGTGAAGATTCTTCCTAATGCCCAAGCACCATCTTTTTTTGCCCTGGTCCAGAAAGCATTATTCATCATGCCCTCTGCAGGCTTTATGCCATGAGTCAGGAAGTTCCCTGAGAACTTGTTAACTTTGACTCAGAGGTGTCAAACGGTCTACCAGTCCAGATCTGCTTTTTTGTTTGTTTGTTCGTTTTTTGAGGCTGGGTCTTTTTTTTTTTTTTGTAGCCCTAGCTGTCTTGGAACTCTTGGCTTCAAATTCACAGAGATCCACTTGCCTCTGTCTCCTCATTACTGGACTTAAAGGCATTGAGCCACCATGCTCAGATTTGCTCTTGATTACAATGTATGTGGTGACATCATGCTAGCCCAAAGCTTGTACAGGAGAAAGGACCACATTTCTAGCTGAGTGGTGTCTCCCTGATTGCTCTTTCCAGAGCCCCTTTGAGGATAGAACATGGAAGGCAGGCTTCCATCCTAAAATTCATAAAATGCATCTGATTCTGTTATTGATACCTCCAGAAAGACTCCACTAAGCAACATGACTCCAGTGGCAGGTATGTTTCTTTGCTTTGAACTTTAAGGCTCCACAGAAACACCCTTTAGTGTCATCTAATGTATAGAAGGGGTTAATGTTTCCGTGTGGGGTCTACTGCCAGCAGGAATAAGTAAGGTATGCTAGGCACTGGACTCCTAACTTGTGGTCAGAAGGTGAGGTTTTTCACGCCCACACAAATACCCTTTGTTTCCCCCAGAATGTACGATTGCTATTTATGTACTACCTTGACCTATTGGGATATATCCGAGGGTTTCTATTTGTTACTACAATAGGTCTTATATCATGGCCCATGGAACTGATGCTAAAGCTAATCTAGCTCCTGAGTATGCTTATTACAGTTTGTACACATAGGATCCAAGGTTTGTCTACCACAGGCTACTGAATTCAATAGTAATATTATGAGCAGGACTTTAGCCTCAATTCTATCTAGTGTGTGGCTCTGGGTATTCACTCTTATGTGGGGGGAGGGGTCATAATGACACTTAAGAGCTTCACTGACCACTAGTCTGGGAACTGACTGAGGAACTGACTGAGTCTTCCCCCTTTCTGGTGTCCTGAGCAAATGTCCAACCTTTACCTTTTGAGTGAGGATTATCATAGGTTCACTTGTGTTCTCTAAAAGAGGATTCACTGAAGCTCTACTTCCTAGGACCCATGAATGGGGCTTTACTTGAAAATAGTCTTTGCAGCTCTAAGTGAAGAGAAGGTCATCAGGGCAGATCCTGTCTCAGTTTGACCATGTCCTTGCGAAATAGTAAAATACGGGCAGTTACCATGCAGGAAGCCATGTGGGCTGCATGAGGCAAGTTCTGAATATGCATTCTATGGAGAAAGGAAAACATGAGCCAGTCTTCTTTCTAGGGCCAAGGCACAAATGTACCATGACCTTTTTACCTAGGACTTTCAGATAAACATTCTTAGCGTAGTCTAGAGCTGGTGGCCTCCAAATGAAATGTTACTCTCAAGGAGAAGCTAGGTCTCTTGTCTGGCCCCACCTTCAAAAAAAAAAAAAAAAAAAACTCTTTGTTGGGAATCCTAAGGCTTTTCCAAGGCTTAACTGGCAGCTACATTTAATGAGTATATTCCATGACTTCCTGGTATTCTGTTAGGACTTTATTATCCAAACAGTCCATCATAAAAACTTGGGGCCCATTGGGAAGGCATTCATTTCCTTGGGTTATTTGCCAGTTTTTGATTTAGGAAAGTAAAGGGTGGAGGCTTTGGTAACCATGGTGATGAGAACAAGAAGTTGAATGTGCATGCACAGAAACAGAGTGGGTGGGGAGGTAGATGGGCGTGAGGGATCTTGGAACCCGGAAAAGGCATATGTTCCTCCACAGGTCATGGATCTTGTCGAGGAGGAGAAGGCCACAAATAAGACACCATGGCATCCAAACCTTTCTGGTTTTAGAAGTAAAATGAAGATGAACATTTTTCTGCCCCACCCCCACTCCCAACTAATCAGAATTGTCTGGGATGTCTCTGGGTAAAATGGAAATCCATTTTTTCCAAAGCAACCTGGGGTCTACTAAGATAAACTTACCTCACACACAAACCCACATGGACATGCTTGTGCATACACATCAATGTTTGCAGTGGTATTCGTACAAGTGGTGTTGTGAAGAGGGTAGAAAGTTCTAGAATTCTTAAAGCTCTAGGCTGTTATGTGAATTAAAGCCAGTGCGCTGAAACACAAGGTCTGATAAAGACATTATTTCATTGTCTTATTTAAGACCTACCTTCTTCCTTTTTCCCTCCCTCCCTCCATTACCCCTTCCTCTCTTCCTCCCTCTTTCCATCCCCCTCTCTCTCCCTCAGTCCCTCTCTCTCTCATTCCTTCTTCTTTCCATCCCATTCTTTCCTTTTTGAGCAGGTCTTACTGGCCTGATTTTCCAGATTTCGCTCAGCCTTAGCTGTGCAAGAGCTGAGTGCAGGGATCTAGCAAAGCCATGTCATGCTAGCAGTGACAATTGTTGGGATCTGAAGAAAATATGGATGGCTCATATTTTTCTTGCTCAGAAAGTTTTCCAAGGCCTATTGTAACAGCTCACTCCCTAGACATGAGCTCACACAAAATAAGAAAAAGATACAGAGTGCAGCTGCCTAGCATTCACAGCAGAGGATCCTTAGAGCTTCAGATGTTATTCAGTGATAGAAAGGAGGTAGCTGCCATGACAGATTGACTTTTCAAATGGTCCTCATGACCAGCACAGTTCCATTTTCTCAAATGGTCTCCATGACTGGCACAATTGTACCAAATATCCACCTTATACCTTGCACCCTCCTTGAACCTGTCTTGGGACCTGTAAAAGATGGTTTCTGATTTGTCAGAGGGCCTGTATGAACACAGCACAGAGCCCCTCAGATTGATGAGGGGTAACCATGCTTCCAGAGACAGCTTCTCAATGAACTCAATCAGTATATGACAATTTAACAGTAGAATTCCTCACACCTTGGAATTTGGATCCCTTACATGATTCTACCATGTGTGTGTCAAATGATTATAAGCAGGAGTGTAGGGACCTCTACCACAGTGTCTGTTATGGTTTGTATATGCTCGGCCCAGGGAGTGGCACTATTAGAAGGTGTGGCCCTGTTGGAGTAGGTATGTCACTGTGGGCATGGGCTTTAAGGCCCTCATCCTAACTGTCTGGAAGCCAGTATTCTGCTAGCAGCCTTCAGATGAAGATGTAGAACTCTCAGCTCCTGCACCATCCCAGCCTGGATGTTGCCATGTTCCTGCCTTGATGGACTGAATCTCTGACCCTGTAAGCCAGCCCCAATTAAATGTTGTCCTTATAAGAATTGCCTTAGTCATGGTGTCTGTTCACAGCAGTAAAACCCTAACTAAGACAGTGTTCTAAACAGTCTTTACTCTTCACAGCAGCCTACAACTGTAGATAGGGCCATACAAGTTGAAATTGTGGGGAACAATTTTATAAAGCAACAAAGAAGATTATGAGTTGACCTCATGAAAACTAAAATAAAGATGATGCCACTGTTCAGAAAATTTGCTAAGGCAATTAAAATCCTCTTGCTGGTGGTTGTGAATGTAAATGAAAATTCAAAAGCAGCTAACTTAATCTTTAATAGCATTAGAGACATTGAAAAAAATAGTGACCCTGACCCAGTCTCACTTTAGGTTTCATAACAACATATTCGTTTGTAGAGCTTAGCTTCAATGACGTAATCAAGAGCCCTAACAAGTCTTTTGACCTTTAGGTTGTGTGCCTCATGCAAATGCTTAGAAATGTTACACAGAAACACCCAAACGGCTGCCTTACTCACATTCTCTTCACTGGGGGAAAACAATGGCTGGACTTAAAGCCTCGAGAGGAGGGTTGTACAGAGAATCAAGAATGTGTAGTGTTATCCTTTTCTCTCCCTCCTCCTCCCCCTTGCTCTTCCCCACTCTTCAACAGTGTCCAGTCTTCAACTACGTGACCCGGCTGAGCCTAGGCTCTCAGTCCTTCTGCCCCTGGTCTTAAGCTGGATCACAGGAGTGAACCATCTTGCCTAGGAAAGAATGTATACTTATCTAGAGTCAAAGATACACACGTATGTCTAGAGTGTGCAGTGCACATCTAGACTCCAGACTATGGAATGTTTATTTAGAATCTACTATGTATAGCTGGGATCTGTCCCTATATCCTCAAAAATGGAGCAAGAGCTGGTACTAAACCCCTTATCTGAGCTAGCAGACGCAATAGAAGAAATTAACAGATTCACCTATACTCTGGATTTTTTTCACTCTTAGATTTTTCAACAGGCCAGACAGTCACCCTTAATCTATATTGGTAATAGCTTAGAATTCTAATTGGAGAATTTTATGCAGTTCTCACTAAGGTGTATTTATCATACGTATTAATGGGATGATATTTCAGCACTTAACACCATGCCAATTAGATGGGTTGGTTCATTACCATTTCCCTGTCTATGAACATCTCTCTTCTAGATCTTCAGCTGTGTAACAGCGCATGGTGAGCTGTGGTCATGTCACACGGTTCCCTAGAACACCAGGGTTCACTCCCTCTCTACAGCTGTGCTTTGGTATTCTATTTCTTCGTGAAATTTTTTATTGAGAACAACCTGAACAGCACTTTCCCCTCACCATAAAACCCATGCAAACCAAACCCCATTTCCGTGGTGTGGTGACTTGTCACTCTCTTCTACGTTTGGGTAAGCCATAGCTCGTCACGCTTTGTATTTTCAATGCCATGAAATAGCCCCAAAGCTCCTTTAATGTGAATTTCTGTCACAGCATCTTTAGTCTGTGTCCCTGGCTTCATCTCAGAATCTCTCAAAAGACAACGGCAGTATTTCGTGCGGGCCAGCAGCTCCTCCTGGAATTCCCTTTATAGTTCACTCACGGCTCACTTACAGCATGATCATTTTTTCTTTTTGGCCACAATTCTTTCTCTAGATTGCCCACTTTTTTTTTTTTTTTTTTTTTTTTTAAAGCCTCACATGGGTTTGCCGTTAGGAGCCAAGAAGGGAATATACTCTACCGTTTGCTGTCTGTGCATGAACTGAACACTGGCTGGTCATCAACAGATTCTGAAGGAAGCGATATGGCTGGTCACAGATCATGGTTCACATCTATTCTTTACGTACTGATTCATGGGCTCAGTTGTGCAGTAGGATTTGTGACTGCTCTTGGCTAACAGTGACTTCCTGTCTGGTCTCTCACTGATGCTTCCTGACGTGTCTCAGCATGGCCTTTCCTTTGTTCCTGAGCATCTCTGATGTCTCTATCCAAGCTTCCTCTTTTTAGTAGCTTGCCACTTAACACCTGGCTCACAGGTCACCTTTATGACATCATTTTAACATAACTACTGCTTCAGAGTCACCAACAGTCACCTAGTTCTGGAGCAGGAATCTACCTATTAAACTTGGGGGTGGCATAGGTCATGGTAAGGAGACACAGCACACACGTTTCAAGATGAATTATGATGATTTTAAACTGTGGAAGAAAGGGAAGACGGGAGAATTAAGAAGTGCAGTCGCCTGCAGGATTGGTTAGCTACTTTTCCCAGTCACCTCAGGCCTACAATACCAGCAGCACTTGGGAGGCTGATGCAGGAGACTGACATACATTCAAGCCCAATCTGGTTTACTTTGTGAGTTCTAGGCCACCCAGGGCTATCTAAGAAGATTCTGCTCCTCCCCTCCCAAAAGGGGGTTTCTATGGATCGGACTTAATAAGTATTGAAGTGTCTGGTAAATATAGAGTAAGAAATAGCTCTGCTGTTTTTGTAAGGCGTAGATAAATATAAGTGGTCAATAAGATTTTGTTTGGGGTTTCCAAACATGTGTACTGAGGCCCAGCCACAACAGCCAGAAGTTGAAACTCTTGTCCCCTCCCCCACACCCCCCAAAGACAAGTTTAAAAAGGGCTCTTTAATTGCCGCTTGCAAAATAGTCCTCCCAGTGGGGAGCTGACCCTGTGGGCTGCCTGGGAGCCATGTCACACTCCCCTGTCAAGATTCTCTCTGGCCAAACATAAAGCACCAACTGGAAAAAGGATGGGAACAAAGGGAATAGCCAGAGACTTGGCCCAGGATTGTTTTCTTGTAGAAGTTGGAAGTGTTAGATTTTGATCACTGAGACAAAATACTACAGAAAATACAGCTTTCCTACTGATTTCTTTCTTTCTTTTATTATCTTTTTTTTTTTTTTTTTTTTGAGACAAAGTCTCATTTAGTTGTCCAAGATGGCCTTGAACTCACTTTGTGGTGGAGCTGGCCTTGCTTGATGTTTGGCTCTTTCTGGCTCAGCCTCCTAAACACCCTCTAAGGAGGAAGATTTGTTTTGGCTCAGAGGTCTCAGTCTGTGGTCACTGGGCTTCATTGTTTTTAAGCCTGTGGGAGGCCATGATAAGGAGGCCCCTGGACTCCTGACAGCCAAGAGGGGGAAGAGGAAGGGAGAAAGGGAGAAGTCCGGAGCTGAGGAGGAGGTGGAGGTAGAGAAGAAGAGGGACAGAGAGGACTCAGCTAGTGGTCCCAATACCCCACCTATCAAGGGCACATTCCCTAAACCTAACTTTTATTCAACCTTCCTTTCATGAGTTTTAAAGTCTTTACAACCTTGCAAAAAGGACTCAAGTTACAAACAAAACCTTTAACATACCAGACTCTGGGAGACTTTTGAGATCCGAACTCTAGTGTCTGTCTCCCATTGTCCGAGATTTGACAGTCACAGTCACGGGTTATCTCAGTCACAGGTTCAACATGGAGTCTGAGAGTGCCTCACTGAGCTGTCATCACCACCGGAGTCCTGCACCCTTTCATTACCCCAGGAGAAGAGCCTGAGAGACCCCGTGTGGCACATATTCATTCTGGAACAAGGAACCAAAAGGGTCTGGGGACAGCAGCCAAGGGATGAAGGCTCCTTCCCTCACTCTTCAGGCGGGCTACTGGTGCGTTGCTGATTGGTTGCTATGAATTTCCAGACGTCTCCAGACTTTCTTCAGTGGTCACATGACAAGACATCTATGCCTTTGCTCTTTCACTCCTGCTCCCTGTCCTGCTTTCCTGAGTTGAGTATTTGTCTACTTTGGTGTAAATCCTAGCTCAGGCAGACCAGGCAGGCCTGAGTCCTGAGTCTTTGGGCTCTCTAAACAGGAGAAAGATGTAATGGATATAGTGGGGGACACCAAAAAAGATACAGATGCCCAAAGGGAAAGGATGCTGCTGCCACAGTGAAGAAATAAACCAACATGGATTAAAAATAGCACGGAGGAGGTGAGGGGGGGGGGGGGGGAGCGAATGGTCCACTATATTTAAAACAACCCAGAGAAATGGCAGAAAAACCAGTCTCCTAAGAATACGGTTTCCTAGAGGGTGGGGCTGTGAGTTTGCTCACAATTATGCCCTAATGGTACTTAGCACTCCCTCTGCATTCCATCTGTCAGTACATGCAAAATGGCCTTCCTCGCCACTTTCTCAGTTCTTCAGCACACTTATAAAGGAGGTGGGCCTGTAGCTCCCATTGCAGAGATGGGAGACCAAGGCAAAAGGATTGGTTGATCTGCCAAAGCCATAAGAGAAAGTCGTGCTGAGTTTGGGGTTACATGCTGGGCTTCCCACCCTCTTTGGCTGTGGCTTTGGCCTGGTCCTGCCTTTTTACTGGATGTGACTCCAGGGCAGACAGTTTGCTAGATTCCTGGAAGGCAGGAGTTTGCATTTGCAGGCCTTGCAGTGGACTGGGACATTTCACAAGAAGGGAGGCGAAAGTTGCAGCTGGCGTGTCTGAGAAAGGGAGGGGCCAGGAAAACTGAGAGCAAGCTACACTGGGGTGGGGTGGGTTGAGTCCCTGCCTTCTGTCTTCCTGTGACTGGACTTGCCTCTGCCACCAAAATGCCTACATCTCCAGCAGCAGCAGCATAGGGCAGGGCTGGGTCTTGTCCAAATACTGTTCTTCAAAACACCACTATTTTTGGTCAAATGCAAAAGATAATGAAAATAACAATACTAAAACTGCCCCCTCCCAATGTTAAAGCGCTGTTTTCTCTGCGTTCTGGGGGAAAAGAAAGTAGAACTGTCAAGACAATTTGTGCCTACCTCTGAAGCTCAGGGAACTAGTAAAAGGCAAGCTCCAGCTGCAGCTTCTGCTTCTCCTTAGGTTCTGTTTTACTCTCAGCCTTCAGGATGATGCTTGGCACTGCATTTTGAGTGTGAAAAAAGTGGCTGGACCACAGTGTCCTTGTCATGTATCAATGGCATTAACATGCTTCACTTACCCCTCTGACAGTCCTGGGAGGCATGCATTACACTCATACATCCTTTACAGATGAGCAATGAGGAGTTTAGCAAGGCAAGATGAGTGTCACTAGGCAGCCCCACCCTAGCCCGTGCTGTTTCCACCTCCATGGAGAAGCCTCTCTGGCTTCTGAACCTTGGCTGTTTAGTTAGCTTCCTGTTCAGTTGACTCAGCCTGCTTGTGAGCCAGAGATATCCTGGAGAGTCCTGAGCAGGAGAATCTCAAATCATGGGTTTGTCCCTGGGTTTTCCCATCTTTTTTTTTTTTTTTTTTTATTGTTGTTCTGGGTGACAGATTTTACTTCCTTCCTAGAGTTTATCTTTGGGTAACTGTCAATGGACTTAGCTGGAACAAAGCAAGGATGGAGAGGTAGAAGGTAAAGAGAAACAACTGTTGAATGTGAATGCTCAGTTTGTTGATGGCAGGAGGAACTTCTTCACAGCCTGAAGGCTCCACGCTGCTGTCTGGTATTCTAGGTGACACAGCTGTTGATGCTATTGGTCCTCTAGGAACGTTAAACTCCAAGAACTGGTGACACAGTTTGTTTGTAAGGAAATCCTGAAGACTGATCTATCTGTAGCTCTCCGTCTTTGAACTTGCGATTTCTCCTGTGTCTCCAGAGTTCTGGGATCACTCCTGTGGATCACATTAACACCCACCTTAAAATCTCCAGGAAGCTCTTTGCTGGCTGGTAGACAGAGCAACAGTGTCTGGGAATCTCAAAATGATTCAACAGAGTTAGATTGTGAATGGATAGGGGCTTAGGTATGTTGTGTCCCATTTGTATACCTACACTTCCTCTTTGTAAATACAGGGTAGTGTGTAATTTTAAAATATTGTAATCAAGGGCTCAACATGATTATTTATTTTGTGCATGTGCATGCATGAGTGTGTGTGGGGGCACACCACAGAGCACGTGTAGAGAAGGCTCCCATCCTTCCATCCCATGAAACGAGGAATTGAAGCAAGATCACCAAGCTTGGGGGCAAGCAACTTTCTCGGTTGTGTCACCTTGCTGTAGTCTCCAATATGATGAAAAGAAGAATTCTAAGCACTAAGGAATCTATGTGATGCACCTGGCTCCGTATCAGTATTTCCCCTTCCGTGGACCTTCATGAAATAAGATCTCCTCTATAGACGGCGTTTTAGGTTTCATGGAAAGTGGTAAGATCTAAGCCTTATGTTTCAATAATTATCAATCTGTTTCTAATGTATTCATGGAAAATGTGGGAGCCATCTTGCCATTAAACTATTTTTGAAATCTTGTGGAAAACTGCCAATGTTTCTGGGAGCCAGCTATGAAACGCTCTTGCACAAGAGAGAGAATTGTCAGGATATGTCTCTTGGTTGTCTCTTTGGTAAAGTCGTTGTTAAATACCATTATTCTAGAGCCAAAATAAGTACGTACACAGGCAAGTAAAAAAGGGGGAGGGGATAGGAACAATTAATCCCATTGCAAAATGTGCAGTTTAAGAAATGACATTGGTTTAGTATTTTTGAATTGTGTTTATTTATTTTCCCTCTTCCTTCCTTCCTTCCTTTCTTTTATTCTGAGACAGAGTTTCTCTATCTAGCCATGGAACTCACTCTGTAGACCAGGCTGGCCTTGAACTCATAGAGATCCTCCTGCCTCTGCCTCACAAGTGCTGGGATTAAAGACATGAGCCACCAGTATGTTTTATTTTCTTAAGATGTCTTGCTTTGTGAGCCAGGCTGACCTAGAACTCAATTCATGATGCTCCTCCATCAGTCTACTGAATGCTGGGTTGAGAGGCTTATACCACTACGCATGGCTTGGTATGACTTCCGTGTGAACATTTTTGTTGAGGATGCTGGCCCATTCGTTCACATGTTGAGTGGCTTGTAATGTGGAACCCATGGCTCCTATAGTTCTCTCGGATTGTCCTATGAGTATCATTATGTACAAGGTGCTAACTTTATCATTGGCACTATGTATGTGCACTACATTTGCTTTTAGAAAAAACACTACTGGACCATAACAGTATCTCCAGCAGGACCTTATCCCACAAGCCTTAGCTCCCATGCAGGTTAAGCCTGAGCCTAAATAAGCGTCAGTACCTGCTGCCCTTCTGATGAACTTTGGTTTTTGCCATAATTCAGAGAACAACAGATGTTCCCCAGAGGAAGGATCCAGTCCTTTGATCTGCACCATTATTTTGAGTATGGCCACTGAGTTGTCACTGTTGTCTCTGGCTAGTGATGTTGTCTAGGCTCTGAGGGAACCCAAGTTCAAGAAAGCAGGATGCAGAGAGCCTCCAGTTTCTGGCATTAAAGCAGAAACCTCCCTAACAAGTGCTTTCTGACCTGGGATGTGGCACCTGGGGCTTCTTGTTCAAGCATCTCCTCTCCTGCTCCCTGTGACTTTCTGGCTCATTGCTGAAGCCATGGGCTTCACCCTTCATACCCATGGACCCCACACCCTTCCTTCCATCAATTCTTTCTGCTTTTCTGAAGCTCCAGGTCTGGGTCTTGCAGTCTCTGCTTGCATGCCTTGAAGGGAAAAATTGACAATCTTCTTGTTTTTGTTTACTGGCCTGGTGGCTAATATGGGATATTATTCAGCCATAAAGAAGAATAAAATGACCACTTTTTTCTCAAGAAAATGCTTTAAGTGGAGATCAGTAAGGGGTGCAAACTTAATTACACCCAGAAAGACAAATATTATAGGTCTTCTCATTTGTGGATCCTAGGTTTTATAGCAATAGACACAACTGTGAATGCATGTATTACATGAAGTAGAAGCAAAACTGACTAGTGGGAGGGAGGAGGGAAAGGAAAAGACAAATTGGCATGTGGGGAACTTGGTCAAAGTACATTGCATACTGCCGTGGAGATGTCCTTGTGAAAGCCAGTGCGATGTGCCATGAGTACACACCAAACCCCTTACACAGCACTCCATGGTTCTTAGCATTAGATTTGGCTTCTCTGAATCTTCCATCTTGTCCCTTCATTCCCCATCAGTTCTCTAGTCACTCTGCATGTGCCTCAGTTTCCCCAAATGTACAAAGCTTTCCAGCTAGCATAGGGACTTTTTCCCTGGGCTTTTTTTTTTTTTTTGGGGGGGGGGGACTGTGATCGTACTCACTCTGAGTTCTTCTTCTTCTTCTTCTTCTTCTTCTTCTTCTTCTTCTTCTTCTT
>JADRCH010000055.1:3230503-3246043 GCA_019843965.1 Rhynchomys soricoides | reverse complement strand
TTCTTCTTCTTCTTCTTCTTCTTCTTCTTCTTCTTCTTCTTCTTCTTCTTCTTCTTCTTCTTCCTCTTCCTCCTCCTCCTCCTCCTCCTCCTCCTCCTTCTTTTCTGAGATAGGGTTTCTCTGTGTAGCCCTGGCTGTCCTGGAACTCACTCTGTGACCA
This sequence comes from Rhynchomys soricoides, assembly GCA_019843965.1. Taxonomy (NCBI): domain Eukaryota; kingdom Metazoa; phylum Chordata; class Mammalia; order Rodentia; family Muridae; genus Rhynchomys; species Rhynchomys soricoides. The sequence goes on along the minus strand of JADRCH010000055.1, from coordinate 3,245,883 downwards.
GGCTGGCCTCAAACTCAGAAATCCACCTGCCTCTGCTTCCTGAATGCTGGGATTAAAGGCGTGGGCCACCACTGCTCGGCTCACTCTGAGTTCTAAAGACACACATTCCACATCTACTTCAGAGTGCAAGGTACAAAGGCCGGATTCACGCAGGTGTTATTAAAGGAATCCAGTTTGTACCCAGGACTGTCCTGCTCTGTCCCTGCTCATGGAGCCTGTGAAGGTAGCCACACTCTTACTCCAGTTTGGAGAACAATACAGGCTCCTGTGAGACTTCAGGGTAAGAGCCAGGTCGTTCCACTGCACAGCTTGCTAAACAGTATACCCAGGGCGCCTAGGACTGGTTAAAGACCATTCCCATGCCTGGGTAATTCCCCTCTGACCTGGTCAGGCCCTTCTTCCTGCCAGAGGGTTGAAGTGTTATTTCAATCCTTCTCTTAAACCTGAGGCTTCTGGAGCTCTGAAAATCAACACTCCTTAGTGATGCTTATCCAAGTCAGCAGGTGACTTTTCTCTGATTACAAGAAAAGGAAAGGCTTGCTCAGGGGAGACTGGAATCCACATCCCCACCCCCACCCCCACCCCCCAGGAGCAGAATTTGAGAAGCTCTCCAGGGGTGTTCTGATGTATTTTCATGCAGAGAGAAGAGGGTCTCAGACGTTTAGGCTGAAGCAAGGAAATCTTAGCAAGTTGGGGGGGGGGGGGAAGCGGGGAAGGGATTCCAATATGGGATGGTAGTTGATTCTGGGCTAGGGGAGGAATTCTGATTCTCTCTCTCTCTCTCTCTCTCTCTCTCTCTCTCTCTCTCTCTGGTGTGTGTGTAGGTGCTAGTATTACAGGTGATGAAATAAGATTTAGGGCTTAAATGAGTGCCCAGTAAGTTTTCAAACTAGCACTACAATCTGAATAATCTTGATGATCTATTAAGACACAAAATAAAACATTAAGTAAAATAATAAGAACACAAAGATTCGGGGAGACATAGTATTCTCCAAATATTTTATAAAGAAAATAGAAATTCTGAGGATGTAGCTTGGCAGCCCACTTGCCTGCAAAACCTGGGGACCAATTCCCAGTGACACACACACACACATACACACACAAACACATAGGGATTATGACTATGCAAAACGTAGAGGGCAAAGGTATACTCAGGATCAAGACACACAGTTTGTAACAGTACGGCAGAGGACCTTGCTGGGCACCATCCTAAACAAGAGGCCAAAATGATCACTAGTAATGGATGAGCCAACAGCAAGAGCCTTCGAGTGCAATGTGCAGGAACCTGGTTACTGTCCGACTCCTGCCACAGCAGTCTGACTTCAATTTAATCAAGAGAAAGTCTCAGGCACACCCAAACCAAGACATAGATCACCAAAAGATTGGTAGCACTCTTGGGAAGTGTCAAGGTCACAAGTAAAAAGGACCCAGCAGCTTTCAAGTTTAAGAGAACTTAGACATAGACAATAGATTCATTGTTTCATCTTGAGTCAGAAAAAAAATACTAAGTAAAATTTAAATGAGGCCTGAAAGTGAGATAATAGTCCTATATAAATGTTATTTTCTGATTTTGATAATTGCATAGTGCTTTCGTCTTAACCCTAAAAGGTATATAGGACTTTGTATAATTACTGAAAATATTTCTGTAAGTCTGATTTTCAAAATTAAAAGTGCAATCATCTGTGTTCTAACTATCTGGCTTGAACCTCGTTTGGTGGTCAGTTTGCTCTGCCTCCTGATGGTTTGCCAGTTCAGGACTGCCATCTCTAACTAACATGCAAGGAAATGAGGAAATGGAGTTTCCAGAGCTTTCCTTGCTTTTCCAAATCCCAAAGCCAAGTCCCTCTGGTGCTCCAGCTGCTTCCTGCCTGCAGTAGAGAAAGGAGACGGAGCATATTCTAGACTTTACTCAGCGCTCTTCATGATACACTATCAGAGAATCTCTAAGAAGGACCTAGTTCTGAGACTCAAGGATAGAGACTTTCTCGCTCCCCCCCCCCCCCATTATCACTTCTAAGTTAATTTGATTATGTGATTCCTCCACCCCCACGCTTAACTTTTAATTCTGTCGGGACACTTCACTGTGGCTTCTCCAAACCTTTCCTGTCTGAGCTGCCCCGCAGCTGTTCTGCAGTGTGTTAGTTCGCGATAGCCTTTTAAACGCCATCTCTCAGGAAGGAAGCCATGAAACCTGTGTTTGCATGCGCAAAGGCAGCTGGGTGCTGCATCTGGGCAAGTATCTGGATTGAGTTGCTCAGGTTTAGGGAAAGTCGCTCTCACAACAAAAAAGAATTGGTTATTCACTGCAGCATCCTTCCACCCGCTCCACTTTCCGGAGTTGGGATCTGTGTAGTGGCTGGATGGGGTGCTGCTCCTAGACACACCTTCCCACCAGCCCAGAGGAAGTTCAGCTGCTTTTCTTGCTTTGCTTCCTGGACCGAACTGTAGCTGCTGGGAAAATACTTGACAGTCAAGCCATAGCTGGGAGGATTCAACAACTGGAAAGGCATAAACATCCTTTATCTGTAGGGTGAGGTTAGTTTCTGTTTGGGCTTGTGCTTTTGAAAGGAGGAAATAGTTTTCATAAGCATTAGATTAGATGCAGGAAATGTCCACAGGACAATGAGAAGCTGCGGGAGGCTGAGCAACAGGAGTTTGTCGTTGATTACTACTGCCATCTCCTGGCGGAGTTTGAGAACTACAGGGCATGGGCCTCGCGGGTAAACTACAGACGCTTGCTTACCTCTCCCCAGCTCTTTTCAACACGTTCTTAGTGGCACTAAAGGGAAATGGCAAGAACTATCTTTTAGATAGAGTATTTATTGGCATCTTTCACTTATCCTTGAATGATAAATCGAACATAAGAACGAGAACTAAAAGTACAGTGGGCTTTTCTTACCTGAAGCATTAGGGCAGCGGTTCTCAACCTGTGGGTTGCATATCAGATATCTTGCATACCAGATATGTATATTATGGTTCATAACAGTAGCAAAATTATGAAGTAGCAACTAAAATATTTTTATGGTTGGGGATGTCACCAACCAAAACATGAAGAACTGTAGTAAAGGGTCGCAGAATTAGGAAGATTGAGAACAATTGCTTCAGAGGAAAATAATTCACCAGGGTGGCTTATTATATTTCTGCATTTGTTGCTTTTCTGACAAAATACCGGACATAAATCAATTTAGGGAAGAAAGGGTTTATTTTCATTCATACTGAGGGTACAGTACTACAGGGCAGGGAAGACTTGGCAACACCAGATTTAGCTGGACTCAACAGGGGCTGGAGGCAATGGTGGCACCATGTTCAGAGTCCACAGTCAGAAGGCAGAGAGAGGAATGCTCAGCCTGCTCCCCCCCCCCCCATTTTATTCTTCACAGGAGTCCAGCCCATGAGATGGTGCTTTGCGTATTGAAAGTGGTTCTTCTTGATTCAGCTAAACCTCCCTGGAAAGCCTCAGCCATACTTCTGCAGGTGTGCCCCCTAGGAGACTTCTGCAGGTGTGCCCCCTAGGAGACTTCTGCAGGTGTGCCCCCTAGGAGACTTCTGCAGGTGTGCCTCCTAGGAGCTTTCAAATCCAGGAAGAGTGACAGCTAGGAACACACTTGAAGAGAGAGGAGGAGTGTGGAGGGGAGAGAGGGAAAAAGGGGTCAGAGAGAGAAAAGAAGCAGAGAGGGGAGGGGGCTTTCTGAGAGGGTATGTTTATCCTTTGTGATGACTCTCAAAACATGAATTTACCATCAAAGCATTTGTGGTGCAGATCAGTGGTAGAGTGCTAGGCCAGATTGCACCTTAGTCCTGGAAAAGCAAAATGAAGTCAAAACATAAGCCTGCTTGATTATGTTGTTTGTGATACATTCAGCCAATATATGTGTTTTCATTGTGTCCTTGATAACCTAGAGTTATCAAGTTCTCTAAGTCTGCTGATCGGTTAGGGAGAAAACCTGAGCCAGGAGTCTGGACGTAGTCTTGTCTCTGCTGCTCAGGTTCCTGTGTCAATCACAGGTGAATTCTTAGTCTGTCAGACTGTTTTCTCATCCAGAGTATGGATTTTAGAATAGTCCTTGGGTGGAGGGATTGCTACAGAGTTTAAGTCTGACGAGCACACAAAGCCTTGAGTAGGGTGAGCTGTAAGCACACAGCAACGTTTTAAGCATCTAGCAATGATTGGCAGTTACTGTCGTTCCTTATGGGACCTCCAGCCACATGTTATGCAAAGTGGTGTCAACTACCAGCTTCCTGTGGCCACTGAGAGCATGAAATGAGGTTAGACCAAAGTGGCATGTGCTATAAATATAGAACACTAGGCAGGCACTTTACACCTGGAATCTCAGCCCTCCAGAAATGGAAGCAGGAGGACCAGGAGTTCAAGGCCATCCTTGCCTACAAAGTGAGGTGGAGGACAGCCTGAACTACATGAGACCCTTTCACAAAACAAAACAGAAGTGCCAAATTAAAACACAAAGTATAAGCTAGCCATGTGCCTTTAATCCTAGCACTTGACAGGCAGAGGCTGGCAAAGCTCTGAGTTGGAGGCCAGCTTGGGCTACAGAGCAAGTTCCAGGACAGCCAGGGTTACAGAGAGGGACCCTGACTCCAAAAAAACAATATAGATATATATGTTACATACACACACACACACACACACACACACTGGATTCTGTTTTTTAAATTTTTATAAAAGATTTATATTTTATGTATATGACTGCTTGCTTGCTAGTATGTGTGTGTGCATATGCACTGTGCGTGTGTGTGGGGAGGTGTGGTGTGGGGTGTGTGTGGGGAGGTGTGGTGTGGGGTGTGTGTGGATGTGGATGTGTGTGGTGTGGATGTGGGTGTGGATTGTGTGTGTGTGGTATGTGGTGTGTGTGATTGTGTATTGCCAGCAGAGACCAGAAAAGAGCATCAAATCCCCTGGAATTGAAGTTACAAACAATTGTGAGCTGCCATGTGGGTGCTGGGAACTGAACCTGGTTCCTTTTTAGGAGCAGGCAGTGCTCTTAAAATACTGAGCCATCTCTCTAGGTCCCAGACTGCAATTAGAAGTCTTAGTGCAAAACCAAAAATATGAAATTGCTTGCCAGTACTTTACAAAAATATCGATTGCATACTTGATAACACTCCGAGGAAGGGGGTTAAATAAAATACATTTTGACATTTGGCATGTATTTGAAACTTTTGATTGACATACGGATTGTTCATATTCATGAGGTGTGTCAATACATGGGCTCAGAGTGTGATGTCAAGTCTCATGTCTATCAGCTCAGGTAGTAATTATTTCTCTGGGTTGAGAATATTTCAAATCCTCTGTACTAAGCTGTTTTGTAATTTTCATTGTCTTCTCATCCATAGTTAACCCACTGTGCTAGTCCTAATATACATTATTAACATGAATTCTACCCATTTCTATTTTTAAAAGGAGTTACCAGAAAATTATGACTTCCATGCTTTGTGTACCAGATTGTTGTTGGATAATCCATCCAAGCAGGTGGGTGGATCAGAGGAGTAGGAGCCATGGAAATGGGGGGTAAAGTGAGCCAGGAAATCTCAGTCCACTTCACCAGCATCTTGTGGTTATCATAGAAGCAGACAAAGGAGGCAGCAGCTGCTTCTCATGGTGGTGTGGGCACTGATGAGGTGCAGCCCTAGAGGTATTGCCTGAGGTCACTGTGTGGTCACTTCAGGGAGTGACACTCTATCCCAGGAGTTTAAAGACAGGCTGAAGAGCTGATGTGAAGGATCCAAGGTGGAATCTCACATGCAGAGTGATACCTACCGTTAACCAAGAGTGATGGCAGCTGTTACTAGAGACCTGAGCAGAGGAGGGATATGATCAGGGGCAGGGCATTTGCTTCCCCAAGGCACTGCTGGTACTTAAATTCAATTTTATAGGTCTCACTTGCCAACCTAGCATGTGCTAGATTCTCTATTAGAAGCTGGAGAAAGCACCGTGTCTGCTTTCATGGTGCTCACTGGCTAGTGTCAAAGGCTGGGGACTAAACAGTCAGTTGTACGTGATGACCACTGGCTGGAATAGTGTGTCAGGAAATCTTGGCTGGCAGAGGAATCCATTGTGGCTTCTTCTGAAACTTCTGGGACAGTAGCCAGGGACAGAAGGAAAAAGCACATCCTAGGCAAGACCACTGGTGCTAGGGCTCCCAAACACATTGTGTGCTGGGGTTCCCAAATGCATTGTGTGCTGGGAGCTGCACATGGCTCAGCGATAATGCTGAGACAAGAGTGGTGGCCGGAAACAGGAGAGAAAAGGAGACATGGCAAACATGGAGGGTTTAGGGGCACAGAGAGCAGGTGCTTTATAGACCTTAAGCAGGGGAGTGATGTGACTACATTTACAGTTTTAAAGATCCTTATGATGAGGGTGGTGAACTCAGTTTTGTGTCTGCTCCCAAAAGGGTTATAACATCCGGGCACAATTGATGTAAATCAGCCGTTTGAGGACTCCAGAAAGTGACTAGTAGCAGGTGGATTGGGAAGAGATGATTTAGAACACTGGAGAGCTGCCAGTGAGCCTCCACTTTTTTCTCTTCTCAGACTTTCTCTACGTTTAATTGGAGCCTCAACCCAGAAGGGGCTTCAGGACTGAGGAAGATTCAGACGTGTGAAGAAAGTGAAAGGTGTTTCTAATATTAAAAAGGAGTTGGGGAAGTTTCTGCTCTCACTTCCTGTCTCCATCCTGCAATCCAATACTGAAGCAATGCTGAAGTGGCGATGGGGCACCATTGACAATTGACAATACCGGTTTATAGAAGCCTAAAGTCCTGAGGAAGGAGAAACATCTGGGATTGAAGGAGCTGTGGTCTCCAGGGCACAGGGGAAATCTTCATGGCTGTAAAAGATACTTACATTATTTGGCCTCAGGTATGTGCTTGCATGCAGCAAACATGCTGGAATGAGGTTATCGTGGTCCCACATTTCCATCTGGAGACTGGAAAGAATGAACCCCAGGGAACTCTCACTGCAGCTGAGAAGAAGGAAGCAGCCTCAAAAAGCTGGGTATAAACTCTTCAGTTCCTGGTGCCTGGAGCTGACTCTATGCAGACTGCCATAGACTCTGAGAAGCAAACTGTGGGCTAGAACATAGACCGAGGTTGGGTGACTGGAGCATGTATAGACACTTTGGCAACTGAGTTTTCATTGAAACCACTAGTAAATGGTATTGACACTGAGATCACATCCATGGAAGGCTTGCCAGAACTTTTAGCCTAGATCCAACCTGGTCTGCTGAACAAAACAGTTTACCTGTCTAAGTGAAAGCATTAACATGTCCCAAAGGGTTTTAATAATATCTAGAGTCTTGAGGCATAGCATCCAAATATACATCCAGTCATTTAATATACAACCTTCCTGGGGGGTGGGAAGAACTTGCAAGAAGCAGAGATGTTACAGAGTCAGAATTACCTAACGAAGATTTTAGAGCTGTGATTACATAAAAGCTCTAAGCAATAAGGGCAAGCATCCCTGAAATGAAGGAAAGAGTCTCAGCAAACAGGAGATACCAAGGGGAAGAAAGAACCAACCTGGCATTTTAGGAATAAAACAATATAATAATTTTTTAAAAAACTGAATGGACTCTGTAGAAACAATAGAAGCTACATGGCAAATCTGGGCTACATAAGAAGACCCCTACTCAAAAGAGCACACACAGTACACACACACACACACACACACACACACACACACACACACACACACACGCTAAAACAAAATCTCAGTCCAAACACTAGCCTCTGTGGCTGCATAGCTTGCAGTCTGTGCCTTCATGCAAAGATGTTCATCTAGGCCATGAAGCTTGATGTTCTGGGTAGCAGGGGAGAGATGTAGCCCGTTCACATTGGGGGACAATGACATTCTGAAGACAGGCAGGAAAGCTTGACGGGAGGAATGTGGTTGCAGTTTCTGCCTCAGTGCTACAGAGGACTGAGAATGGACGGTTGTCACCAGCTTCCATCAGCTCTTGGCATATGAGTGTTGGAACTTCAGAAGCTTGGTGAACTGATCATTAACAAGCAGTTCAGGATTGAGCACCACGAAGTATTTGTGCTATAGCAATTGGCAGAGCCTTCAAATCCCTGGAGAGACTATTGTTAGATTCCTAACACAGCAATGCAGTCAGCTGAAAAGGATGCAAGCCCATGCAGGGCATGGACCATGCTGCCCATGTTCAATGCTTGACACTAGGGTAGGCGAGGATTTATGCCAGCATGGGGTGAACCAGCATGGTGGCATGCTACAGTAGGATAAAGAATGAGCCTTCATTTTTATAAAGTGCATTGTTTCTCTCTCTCTCTATCTCTCTCTCTCTCTGTATGTATGTGTGTGTGTGTTTAGGTGCCACAGTGATTATGTATCAGGCTTGACAACAAGGCTCTTAACCCCGTGAGCTATCTTGCCAGCCTTGAGACTGAGTCTGTTTTGAAATTTTACTTATTATTAGTACTTATTTATTTTTTATTTAATGCATATGGATGGCATGCTTTATCTGTATAGACACCTCCATGCCAGAAGAGGGCATCGGATCCCATTACAGATGGTTGTGAGCCAGCATGTGGTTGTTGGGAATTGAACTCAGGACCTCTGGAAGAGTAGACAGTGCTCTTAACCCACTGAGCCATCTCTCTAGCCCCTGTAAGAGTCTTCTTGACACTTTCAAGTTGCTCTTGTTTTTCACATGGCATAAATGCTCACTGGAAAATGGAGCCAAATCTATGGGAAGATGAAGGGTCCTGCTATAAAACTTGGGCCAAAGAACAGGCACCCAGAGCTCTATAGATCAGCAAGGCCCAAGAGAAGCTGTGTTAAACTTTTGTTTACACAAATATATAACTCATGACCCTCCCCCCCCCATATCCTCACACTCAGAAGATAGGACACCACATTGTGAAAAAAATGGTTGCAGACTTGTGACCGTCAGGCATCATCCTTCAACTGACACATCCAACAGGCTGTGTCCCCGGCCTCTTCTCATTGTATACCTGGTTCATAATACACAGATCATGAAAGAAGCTTATTGAAGTAGCTCTAAGGATCTGAGTGCTTAGTTATACTGTAAGTCAGCAGAGGGACTGACGGGTAAACCAGCCTAGCCATTTGGGACACACTGCCTCCCAGACAGACACATAAGAAGTGAGTTAGCGTCTACTTTTAGGCCCAGACCAATGTCTTCAGAGTGGAGATACCTCCTTCAACACAGGCACACCTTGTCTCTATGCTTTATCAAACCATGACTCTGTGAGGAACGTACCTTCTGCAGCCACCAGATTCTAACTTCCGTCCTACTTAATGGGTAATTTACTTAACCTTTTTCAGCCTTACCTCTAGACCAGGCTTTTAAGTGGAGACGGCATTTTTTCACAGGATGATGGTGACTTCTACATTATAAATTAAGAGAAAGCACCTAGTCTAGTGCCTTTAAAAGCAAGCCAGCAACAAGTATTTTAGGATGGAATAAAAGAATTTAAGTGCTGGGGTGAACTCAGGGCAGAGGTGCTCAATAGAATTCTCATGGAAGTATTTTACTGTGCTATCATTTCCAGTGTTCACGGGTCCTGGAGTATTTCATTTGAACCAATTCATTTGTTTACATTGTATCAGAGACTTAGAGAGGGGTGGGGCTTGCTCACTATTCCAAAGCCCAATTTCTCCAGTAAAGGATACCATCTACCTGCCTCCATTGAGAGGCTTGTGTCTGTGCCCAGCCTCAGTTAAAGAGACTGTTACTCTAATGAAGAATAAATCATTCTGAGAAAAATTTAGAGAATCTGTTTGAATAATTATTTTTATTATTATAGTGTCAATGTCTGCCAACATTTCAGGATCAAAGACATTTGAGAATGATACAATAGCAGATACTTTGTTTAAAAAAAAAAATGGGTAAGGATTGTTAAGTCATGCCAAGTGAAAGAGGGACCCATTTCCTTTTCTTGCCTTCCAAGGAAAATTAGTGCAGATCAAACATGATTTTACTTAAAAAAAAAAAAAAAACAAAACTAATGCAAACATCTTAGCTATAGTATTTTACATTAAGATATAGCACGTAGGACATAAAATGTGTCATTGTAACTGTTTCTAAGTATTCTCTGGCACTAACACAATCACAGCCTTGTGTGACTGCCGCCTCTGGGCATCCCCAGAACTCTTTCATCTTTGCACATTGGCCTTTCAAGGCTTGTATGGGTAAGGTGCTGTGTGTGACACACAAACACTCTTTCACTAAACTAAATCGCCTTGGGCAAGCACAAGGCCACATCGAATTAGGCCTTTATTTATGTCAGTCCCTGTGACCTGTGGCACAAAGCATAGAGGCCACACAGTATGGAGCTTGCCCACTGTGCTACGCCCCTCCACATCCCGAAAACCTATAAGAGCCAGAACTCTCCTTTGTCCCTTCAGGACCCCACTGTACTTTCTAGAGTGTAATGCCCTAATATTTCTAATGCTTTCTCACCTCAAGGCTTGTCATTGAGTATCTATGGCCTGGGCTTTCATATAGATTTTGACTAATGCATACAAAGTCAAGGCTATCTCTCTTCTTTTTTCTTTTTTCTTTTTCCTTCCTTCCTTCCTTCCTTCCTTCTTTCCCTCCTTCCTTAGCATAGAAAGTCTAGAGCATGATGATTCGTTGTATAATTGCTAACAATGCTCATTATAAATAGTATTTACAGTGTTCTCAAAAAAATTTCATTCTTGTCATGTCCTTAAAATCAAACACTTGGTACATTATTCCAAATTTGCAGTTTCATTTTCTACTCCATAGATTGGATTTGGAGCATGATACCTGGATAGGCCATAGGATCTGGGGTGGCACAAATCATAGGATCTGAGGCTTAATGCCAGGAGGGGGAGGAAGAGACTCTGTAACAGGAGTCTGCCTGTCTTTGAACGGAGGGAAGCACAGCACCATAGGGACAGTGTGGGTGTTTCAAGTGGACTTCCAGATGGCAGTAGGGTAGAGTAAGATGAGCTGGGAGGAGCAGATGGGGGAAATGAGATCCCCATCCTGCTGGGGATCCAAGGGAGGGGTGAATCCTGTTCACCAGGGCTGCGAAGATTTCTGATGTGCTTGTAGTCTGTATTTGCTAAGAAGATGCTTGAACAAGAGCGACCTTTTAACTCTCCCAGGCTCCTGTGTGTCATGGAATGTTTTTAGGCACTTTCTACTTTCTACCTTTGCTATTCCTAGAACTCTAGTGTCATTGTGACAGTAATTCTTTCCTATTCTACCCTTTATTCTTCCCCAGGCTTTTGTTCAAGGTCTTGAATCTCCTTGAAGGTCAAGGCTCATTGTCAGTGTCTTGGGAGCAACAAGACACCCATGCTCAGGGTTGGCTTATCCTCTGTCTTCTTTGTGTGATCTTCATACTCAGGTTCATGGAACACGCCTTAGCCTCCTATCACTGGGTCCCTCACAGAATGCTGCAAGTGCCTTAGCATCTCTCCAAGTCAATTGGGAAAGCCCAAGGTTTGTTCTTCAGCCTGTTACAGGGAAGATACCGTGATTGGAATGGCTCTGATGGCTGCAGAAGCTTGAGGCTGCTTGTTCATACCTTGGTAGATCAGGAAGCAAAAATAGGGTAAGAAGGAGAGGCAGGCTATAATAACCTCAAGGCACACTCACCAGTGACCTAACTTCTCCAAGGACTGTTCCACGCCTTAAAAGTTTCACAGCCTCCCAAAACAGCTTTACCAGCTGGAGACCATGTGTTCAAGCACACGAGGCTGGATTGATATGTAACTCCTTTTCCTGAAGAGCAAAGAGACCAAGATATTGATGTAAAGAACTTCCTCATCATTCAGAGACAATCAGTTCATAAAGAGAAAAAGGTAATTATTTTTGGCTCAATTTTAGCATTTTAGTTCCTGATGAATGGGTTGAGTTGTTTTGGGTCTTTGGTGAGTAGCACATCATGGTGGGAACCCAAGATAGAGTAAATCCACTGAAATTCATCAGCTGTAAAGCAAAAGGGAGAAAGAGGCTTAGAACTCACAATCCCCAAAGGTCTTCCCCCAATGACCTAAAGACCCCTGGTTAGGCTCTGCCTCTTAAAATCTCTACCATACCTTTTAATAGCATTAAGAACATAAAAGGACCCTGTAAAAGTACATGGGTCCTCAGGGGACACACGTGTTGACCAAACTGTAGCACATATTAAGGGAAAGCTACTTTAGTGAGGAGAAAAAAAGTTATTTAGTTACATTTGAAAGTGGTGAGAGGTTCCTTTAAGTTCCAAACGGAACAACTGCCTATCCATGTAGACTAAAGGGAAAAGAACTCCCTCTCAACCCCCATAATGCCCTGCCTGCATGATCTAGTGATGGAGAGAGTAGACAGAGGCACTGGTCTTGCTGACTGGGTAAGCCAGTTGGTTTGCATCTGAGCTATAGCCCCCCAGCTGACAGGCCGTCCGTCCATGTTATAATGGGGCTGAGAACCTTGGCCACCTCTCAGCAGCTATTTCTGGCTGTTAAGTAATTGTTAAACTGGCAGTTGCTACATTTGGTTCTTCACGTCTTTGAGGTGTGTCTTTATTTGTAGGGAACAAGTTGAATTAAAATATACACACACTTTTTTCCAAAGATCCTTCTGGCCTGGTTACAGTATTTTCATTTTGGGGGAAACTTCAATTTATCTTTTGGGGGAAATGTATTTTTCTTAAACATTTTGGAGAGCTCATGGGCTCCAACCTATAACTATGAAGCATGCCACCACCCTTGGTCTAAGAAAGCTAGCCATAACATGCTTAGATAAAACAGTGATACATGTGTTCGTCAAACTGATAAAGGCTCATTGTGCTGGTCAATTTTTTTGGCAGCTTGACATAAGCTAGAGTCACCTGGGAAGAGGGAACCTCAGTTAAGAAAATGCTTGTTCCATAGAGGATTGGCCTGTAAACAAGTCTGTGGGGACATTTTCTTCATTACTGATTGATGAAGGAGGTCCCAGCATACTGTGGGCAGTACTACTCCTGGGCAGGTGGGCCTGGGCTGTATGAACAAGCAATGGCGTAGCAGTGTTCCTCTGTGATCCCTGATGACTCCCTCAGTGATGGGCTGTGATCTGGAAGTGTAGACCAATAAATGCTTCCCTCCCCCCCAAGTTCCTTCTGGTCAGAAGATTTTGCTATAGCAACAGAAAGCAGCTAGGCCAGGCACAGTTCCTGAAGAATGGCTAACACAACAGAAGAGTGATGACCTTTCATGCTATCATGGAAGACAGGAGGCATAGGATAGGAAGAAGGTGATAGGAGATGTAAGATAGGACATGAGATATTGCCTTCACCGATGAGTGGCCATCCTGACATATGATGATGTTGTGGCATCCCATGCAATGTTCTGAGCTGGACATCATTTGAGTCACTGGAATCCCTCAAACACCCATGTGTTAATGTCTTGGGCTCAAGAACACTGCTGTTGAAAGGCAGTATCACTTCAAGAAGTGGGCCTTAGTAGGGAGAAGGTAGGCTACTGGGGCTCTGGGGAGGCACTAGACTTGTGCCTCACAGCTTCTCCAGGACACAAGAATTCACCTTAAAAGATGCTTCAGTAGGGGTTGGGGAGATGGCTCAGAGGTTAAGAGCACTGACTGACTGACTGCTCTTCCAGAGGTCCTGACTTCAATTCTTAGCAACCACATGGTGGCTCACAACCATCTGTAACAGGATCAGATGCCCTCTTCTGATGTGTCTGAAGAGAGCAACAGTGTACTTACCTAAATAAAATAAATAAGTCTTTTTTAAAAAAGATGCTTCAATAATACTCTATGAAGAGGGGTTGAAATTTCCCTCGGAATTTAAAGAAGGGCAGGTGAGGACTATGACCACCAAAGGTGGAGCTTCCCAAAGAGGCTTTAATTCTGTTAAACAGTGTAACCTCACTAAACTGGTTTTCTTTTTTTCTGCAGAGGTTGGACAAGCTCCTGGAGGTTTCCTTGGTGATTTTGAAACAGTAGCAAAGTCTTTTTTAGGAGAAGGGATGTGAACTTAAAGTATTTGATAGACAGTTTGGAGAGATGGCTCAGCGGTTAAGAGCACTGACTGCTCTTCCTAGAGGTCCTGAGTTCAAATCCTGACAACCACATGGTGGCTCACAACCATCTGTAATGTGATCCCATGTCCTTTTCTGGTGCATCTGAAGACAACTACAGTGTACTCCTATACATAAAATAAATAAAATCTTTGAAAAAAAAAATGGTATTGATAGACAATCTGGGTTCCTTCACTGCTCTCTGGCAGCCTTACCACATCATCTAGATCTTTGGCTTTTGGTAAAAAGAAACTTTTTTATTTAATTAAAATATAATTGCACTATCCACCCCACCACCTCCAACTCCTCCCACGTCCTTCCCTCCTCAAATTCAAGGCCTTTAATAACTCTTTAATTACTATCGTTACATGCATATGCAAATAAGTATGTTAAAGCCACCTGCCGAGCCTGTTTACTGTTATTTGTTTGTATTTTTAGGGTTGACTGATTGGGATCGGACAATCATTTAGAGGGATGTCCCTGGGGAACATTAATTTTCTTCCTCTCAGCAGTCTTTAATTGCTTGTAGCTCCTTATCTAGGGTCCCATGAGAATTCCCCCATCAACGTTGGCATGTGAACTGGTATTGTCATTGTTTTTGGTCTTGTTTGAGCAGCCATGATGTTGAGATTCCATGAGTGTCCCTTTCCTGTCATATTTGGAAGAGAATCTTGCCATAGATGTTCTCAGAGTGTTCCGGCTCTTACAAGCTTTTTACCCTGTGTTCTACAATGTCCCCTGTGCTTTAGGTGCAGGGATTGTGCTGTAAATGCATCTGAATGAAGAAGTAAGGAAAGGACTTGCCTGCTCTGAAACATGGTTTATTGTAGCTAAAAGGGAGAGCACAGCCAGAGGCAGAGACGTCTGTGAGAGTCTAGAGTGAACACGGCCTGACGAGCTTGATCTTGTGAGGGGAGGGAGAGGAGAAAAGGGAGAGCCAGACCGAGAGGCTATGAGGGTAAAGGGTAGACAAAAAACACAACAAAAGCAAAACAAAAAACCTAGGGCAGATGTAGGGAAGACCAGCTGGGGGAAGATAGCCCAGTCTCTGGGCTGGGGAAATTTAAGGTAGGAGGTGGGGTATGCTAGCCATACCCTGTAACAGGTTGGGACTGAGGGGTGCTGGGAGAACTTGGAGGTCAGGTCTATGTTGATATATTAATGGGCACCTCAGTTTCTCTAGGGTTTGAGACTTAACTCCTCAGATGGGGCCAGGCACCTACCCAGTCAGTCCTCTGTGTTCTGAGCAGCTGTGGCTCACTGTAGCAGTCTCTGTGTGCTGCAGAAAGAAACCTTCTTCTTCTTCTTCTTCTTCTTCTTCTTCTTCTTCTTCTTCTTCT
>JADRCH010000055.1:3165731-3228456 GCA_019843965.1 Rhynchomys soricoides | reverse complement strand
TTTCTTTCTTTCTTTCTTTCTTTCTTTCTTTCTTTCTTTCTTTCTTTCTTTTTTCTTTTTTGGTTTTTCATGACAGGGTTTCTCTGTGTAGCCCTGGCTGTCCTGGAACTCATTTTGTAGACCAGGCTGGCCTCGAACTCATAAATTGGCCTGCCTCTGCCTCCCAAGTGCTAGGATTAAAGGCGTGCGCCACCACTGCCCGGCAACTGTGCATTTTCATGCAGGTCATGGTCAGGAGCAGATGACAGTGGCGTTGGCACAAGCCACAGTAGCACGGTTTTCATTGTACAGTTCCAGCAAGAGCTGGTATTCTCCCTGCAAGGGACACAAGCAGAGCATTAGGACATGTGATCCACAATACAATCAACCACTTAGTACATAGAGCATGTCCCTCTCTGCTCAAGGACTACATAACTGCCCACTCCACCAACTGCAGAATGAAAATATTTGCAAGAAGTTTCTGTACCGAACATGTGTAGACTTTTTTGTCTTGTGAAGATTCTCTGGACTATCCCGTGTAACACTCAACATGATACACAATCACACTAGTAAGTATATACCACATACATATATAAGTAAATAAATACATTTCAAAAATGAGGAAAAATAACCAAGGTATAGAAGAGTACATGCCAAGTGGGAAGAATTTGGCTAAAGAGAAACCTCCATTAGCTCAGAGCCCATGTCTGAGGTCTAGGTGAAGGGGGTGTGTGTGTGAGTGGGCCTTCCATTAAAATGCCCTCAACTAACTGTTCTTAGGAAGCCAGTCTTTCCTAAAAACTGTGCAGAAGTTCTTTCCAAAGCTGCCTGGCAGCCAGCTGTGAGCTGAAGAACCTGGGCACACTGTGGCTGTTTGTGGCCAATGTGGACAGCCCCTCTTGGGATCAAGGTCCCCGCTGTTCTGCTACATAGGCCTGTGGAGAAGCTGTCCCAGAAAGCTATGTCCTCTGTTGGGTCTACAGGCTGGGTGTGGGCCTTCCCACGTACAGGCTGTAGAACAGGAGGAAACCAGGGTCAGGACATCTGGCTTACTCAGGGCTGTATCTCTAGGAGCACTGTTATGGGTTGAAGAAGGCAGGCAAGAAGTATCCTGCAAGCTCTGTAGACTTGTAGACTACATATCATTGATTACAATATGGTGCCTGCTTATGATGGCTTTACTTACACTGGAGAGAGACGAAAATAGGCTTAGTAGCATCTGTACTTTGCAGTTTCAATTTTCATTTTTTTTTTTTTTTTTGGGCCTGTGGTATACAGTTCAAGCCTCTTTCCTCATTGAGAAGTGACAGTGAGTCACAGTGCCCAGTCATGAGAAGACATGATCAAATGACCAGCAGTCTCCTGGGTATCCTGCCACTAAGCTATAAGGTTCTGCAGGCTGGATGGAGTCAAGGCATTTTCAACTTAAGCTGTTTTCAACTCATGCAAAGTTTAGGATGAAATCCTGTGTTAAGATGAGGAACATCTATAAAGCCCTGTATATCTCTGAGGGTAAATTTCCTTTCAAAGTGCTTCTATGACTTTAAGAGCCCCCTTCCCCCCAACTGTGCCTTCATCGCATAGGGATTTCAAAGGCTAACTGATTTTAAAAAGCCAGCAAGGCAAAATGAAATCAATTGTTAGCAATTATTACATCAGTCTCTAGTGGGGTATTGGGAGAAAAATGAGGTAGGGAAAACGTTCAAGTAGCAACAATGTGAAGAAAAGCTCCTTGGGAGAGTTCAGGCCCTGCGTGCTATGAGTGAGGAGAGACTGTGTTTTCCTTCCTGGAAGAAGGTGTGCCTTTCACAGAAAGGCCTGAGAAGATCACTGGAGAATTCTGGAGAAGGAGGGAGAGAGATTCCAGTTGTTCGAAGAATTCCTGCGGAAACCGAAGTGGGCCTGTTCAGGACTCTGTCACTTAGGAGCTCACAGGGAGGGACAGTAGGGAAACAAACTTAGAGCTGAAACTAAGCTGAAGAGACTTCTTATGCAAGGTACAAGTGCCTCTCCTTCGTGTTTCAGATAACTGAAAAGATGAAGCTGAAAGCAAGATGTTTAAACAATGACATTTTTATGATGTTCCAGATTGTTCTTTCAAGGAGCAACAGGGAAATGCATGGGGATGTCAGAGCAGTTTGAGTTCACACACATCAGAAATAATGTTATTTTGAGTAAAAAGAACTTCATGGGAAATCCTAGTCCTAGTGTTGAGTCTTGCTGGTGAATGCTCAGGACAGGCCACCTTGCTTTAGCTTCATTGTCCCCATTATAAAGTCTGTTGAAGCAATCTCCAGTGTGAGGTCAGAAGATGTGTGATCTTTAAAAGGGATCAGCCCTTGTGCGTGGATTCATTCATTTATGGCTGATTAAGGAGTAATGGGTTTTCTTGGAATGCATTATAAAAATTTTGACTCCTTTGTTATTTAATATCCTGACTTATGCCCCCTAATGTGCTGACTTCGTAGGTGTCACTCTTTGTGTGTCAGCTACCTTTTTCCTTTTTTGAGTCAGGATCTCTCCCTGACCTGAAACTCCCTAGGAGACAGTCCTAGGAGCCTGCCTGTTTCTGCTTTTCCAGCACTTGGATTATAAGTATATACAGCCTCATCTGTCTTTTCTAACGTTGGCTTTGGAGATCAAACTCAGATCCTTCTGTTTGCAAGGTAGCACTTTCCCAGCTGAGCTATCTCCCTAGCCCTCTTCTTTATACATTATACAGTAAACAGAAGCAGACTAACATGCCAACTTGGTAGTCACAGTGAAAGAATGGTAACTAGCAGGACATTGAGGCTTTTGTGGCTTTGTAAATTCCCCTTTCTCTAGACAGCCAGAAGCTAGTTGCCTCCTACACATCCCAAGCAACGCTAGCCATATGGAATCCTCCTACACAACCCCAGTCCTGTGGACAAGATGCCAGCATTTCAACTCCAGTAGGTTTTGTTCTGGTTCAACCAAAAGGTTCAACAGAACACCAATATGAAGCACCACAAGGACAAAGCCAGCATATTAAACATGGCTCCTAATTATGGCATGTGCTACCACTTTCAACTATGTAAGTCTAGTTCACCTCTTCTTTTCCTTCTCCTCCTTCTCTTTTTTCTCCTCCAAGAGTTGAAAATCAACTCTTCAACACAATAATACACAACAACACAAAACAGGAAACCTTACCTGTGGAACATCAAGTCCAAGGTTACTGACAGGGCCAGCATAATATATCTGTTCTGAAAAATATATAGATCATAGATAATATTATTCATTCATTTAAAACAACCCGCCAAATAATGTTTTCATATCATCTGTGGACATAGAGATGTAGACCAAGTCTGGGTGATAAAATAAGAGTAGCCATCGGTATAAAAACTTTAATTTCCTGACTTCAAATGGATCTCAGCTGTTAATGAACAATAGTCTCTGCCCACATACATGTTGCTTGCTTCCCAGTGGTGAGGCTGACAGGTAAAGAAACCTCTGAACAGAGCACTGTCCAGATAGTGAGAAGTACAGAAAGGAAGCAAGCAGGTCATGAAAAGACTCTGGCTGACTGAGTGGTCAAGAGTCTAGACTGGAGCTGGATACAAAGGGTGGAATTTTTAGGATCTGTGGCCAGAACCTCAAAGATACTGCATTAGTCCCAGGAGAAACATCCAATAGCTGTGATGCAGGCAAGGGTTGGGTTGTAGTCACTTTTGGTTTTGTTTTGTTCTCTTCTCTAAATACAGTGTCTGTTACTACTTACTACTGAAGGAGTCACGTAGTATCATTTTCACTATGTCCAGGGACCCTGAAGGTGGTGGATTATCAGCTGTCCTCTTTTCAAGAAAAGAACAGTGAAGAATTCAGGTTCCTAGCATAGTGGTGGTTGTCTTCCTGGTCATCACACTTGGTGGTGGTTTGAATATGCTTGACCCAGAGAGTGGGGCTATTTGGAGGTGTGGCCTTGGAGTAGGTGTGGCTTTGTTAGAGGAAGTGTGTCACTGTGGGCATGGGCTTTAAGACCCCCTTCTTAGCTGCCTGGAAGCTAGTTTTCTCCTGTCTACCTCCAGAACAAGATCCAGAACTCTCAGCTCCTCCTGTGACATGCCTACCTGGATGCTGCCATGCTCCCGCCTTGATGATAATGGACTGACCCTCTTAACCTATAAGCCAGTCTCAATTAAATGTTGTCCCTTATAAGAGTTGCCTTGGTCATGGTGTCTCTTCACAGCAATGGAAACTCTACCTAAGACACACTCCATTACTGAATTAAGAAGAGTGAGTATTTTCATTTTTTCTTCTGCTCACTTCAGAGACCGCCCATCTCAGTCACATTAAAAGGCAGTGGTGGTACCCATCTTTAATCCTATCACTCGAGAAGCAGAGGCAGGTGTGTCTCTGGGTTCGAGATCTATAGAGCAAGTTCCAAAATAGCCAGGACTACCCAGAAGAAAAATTAAAAAAACAAAACAATTTTAAAACAGACCAACTACTTGTTTTTAGTTAGCATAAAAAACAATGGGTTACACCATAACTTTTTGTTTGTTGGTTTATTTTGAGACATGGTCTCATATAATCTAGGCTGGTCTTGGGTTTACTAAGAAGCTGAGGATAATCTTGATTTCTCATTCTGTCTTAGCCCTTCAAGTACTATGATTGCAGGTATACCACTGCCAGATGATATGTCCATTTTCACATATGTATATTGTGGTAGGAGAGATAGATGAAGAGGGGGCTCTGTAGGCATCAGGATTAGCATGGAAAACAACAACAACAAGCCCCTGGTTGAAAGACTCAAGACCATTTCTTATCAGGGATACCTTGTAAGAGACAGCACGTGTGAGAACATACTTCCAAAGGCCTGGAAAGGTAGATACTATGTGAATGACTGAAAACTCAAAATCTAGTGGCCTGGGGGTCAGTCCAAGGTTTCTGTTTGCTTCTGTCTCTGTCTCTGACTCTGACTCTCTCCTCTCTCGCATACTGAAACAAACTGTATGTGTTTGTCTGTATATGCAAGTGTGTGTGCAAATGTGTGTGTGTTTGTGTGTGTATGTGCGTGTGTTTCCCAGGGTGCTTCTGGATTCCGATACATGCCTACAACATACATATGGTACTTTGCTTATATTTACCCCTAATCCCCTCCCTTCTTTGCCACTCTCTTGCTGGTCCACCCCAAACTATCCCCCTTAGGTTTTCTCTCTGTGTGGTTGGTTTTTGTGGGTATGCATACTGTCTGTGTATTTTATTGCTCTTGTGTGGCCCAGGACAAATGGCTTGAACTAAGATGTAGCTATAATTGGCTACACCACTTTGGCTCCCGGCAGGTCGCATGCACATACCTGCCCAAGAGCTCTTTGGATACTCGAAATGAAAGATACACACACACACACACACACACACACACACACACCAGTTAATTTTTGACACACTATGACTAGCTCAAAGGTTAGGCATTCCTAAACCTTCCCATGTTAGAAAACGCTCCCCTCCCATACTCCTGAGACTTCTAAAGCTTCATCTGCTACCCCAGGCCCAATTGGGGAAGTCGCCAGTGGTCACTTACCCAAATTCTTACACGGCTGGTTGGCTTTCTCTCCTGCAGCCCTTACATCCCATCCTTCTCCCCTAAGTCATGGTGATTCTCTCTCTTCCTTTGCCCCAGTTCCTAGCCCACACAAATCTAAAGGTTCCGCCTCAGTCTACCTGCCCAGCCATTGGTTGTTGGCTCTTTATTGATCGATCAAAAACCAACTGGGGACAAGGACCTTCAGTGTTTGGACGTGCAGATTCCCGATTTTGGGGGCTGGATTAATTCAAAGCATTGTAACCAATCCCCAACACTAAGATTCAGAGACAGATAGGTGTAAGGCCCAGTTCTCTTTATCACTAGCAAAGAGACAGTGGGCAATCTTGGCACTCAGCTTCTGGACTCACAAAATAGAAATAGAAACCTTCCTGCAGGACTCAAGGAGGACTAGAGACCTTGTCTGTAGCCTCATCCATTAGTGTGGTCCTTGGGAAGGGTAATGGCAGTTGTCACTAGTTGATTGTTAGCCAGCTCAGGGGAGGCTCACTTGATGGATCCTGACAGCTGCAACGACACTCAGCTTTGGAAAGTCTTGGGTAGAAGCATCTGCTTTTCTTTTTCACATTTTCACTTTCAAACATGAACAGGTCTAGCTGTTTGAAGAACACCATCCGAATGATACCTGTTCTTCCATGATGCTCACTTAGCGCCCCGGAGCTTTGCCAGTTTGTGCTCCCCTTCACTCCTAACAGGTCCTTCACTAGGAGAAGTTTTCATTAAATTGGTTTTCAATGCTTCACACTTTCAACAGGAGCTTTTTTGAGACCCATAAAGCTCCTGAGAATAGCTATGAGTAACTCAGGAAAGGGACTTTTTGTTGTTAGCTTGACAAAACAACACCTAAAATTAAACTCTCGTTCCTTCCCTTCTCAGGCCCTCTTCATTTCTGAGATTCCTTTAATTAACATTCTCACCCTCTATACTATAAAAAGA
The DNA here is from genome assembly GCA_019843965.1 of Rhynchomys soricoides. Classification (NCBI taxonomy): domain Eukaryota; kingdom Metazoa; phylum Chordata; class Mammalia; order Rodentia; family Muridae; genus Rhynchomys; species Rhynchomys soricoides. The sequence continues at coordinate 3,221,978 of JADRCH010000055.1, read as the reverse complement.
TTTCCAGGATACTCTCACCTATTTCTTCCTTTCCCTCATTGAAATACTTCTAAAATACTGACCTTTCCCCACCACTTTATTAAAAAGAGTAAATTGACTTTAGTTCAATTGAACTTAAGTTGATTGTCTTTTTGTTGTGCCAGGGATTGACACCATGCTTACTATGCAAGTGCTGGACCACTAAGCTCCACTCCTACTCCAGAAACTGGCAGGAACACTGGCTCCACAGGGTCTGGAAGACACAGGCTTGGGGTGAAAGTTTGTACTGTGTTCCCTCCCTGGTCTCTGCAGCCTGCATTGATCCTAGCCTCTCTGCTCATAGTATATCCAGTCCTGGTACTGCCTCTGTAGCTCTCTCTCCAGTAAAGACAGAATGGGTGGGGGCAAGCCCTTGTTGAGTGAGTCCCATGACCTCAGTGAGAACCCAGTACACTGAAACACTGAATTTCAATTTTAGTTCTGGCTGCACTGATCTAGCCCTTGCTAGGTTCAGTTAGTCATTCTGTACTGTTGGTGTGTAGGTGAGCCATGTTTACAGCAGATTCTACTGAACTTAGCCAATTGCTTCATCCTTTTGTTCTCTGAAACCACGCAGAGGCTGGAGCAAGTGAAAGTTTTCCCAGAGTGGTGGTGCTCCCAGAGTGGTGGTGCTCCCAGAGTGGTGGTGCTCTCAGAATGGTGGATTTTATTGGCAGCATTTGTAACCTTCCTCGGGCCTTGCTAGGCCCTCATTAGAATTCTTCCACTTTCTTAATATTTAAGCATTGTTATAGTGTTTTAACACTGTTAGTGTTGACTAACAATTATGATGCCAAGCCTATTAGTTTATGTAGAACAAGGGCATTATTTAAAAAGATTATTATTTTTATGTGCTATGCTGGGGATTGAACAGAGGGCTTTCCCATGTTAAGCAAGTGCTTGGTCACTGAGCTACAACTCTCAGCCTTCATTTATGTGTTCACTCAGACTTTTTCTCAGGGGTGGAAACCAGCGCCTTTACTTTATGATTGACCACTGAAATCCTCAAGATGAATTGATGGCAATAGCTACTGTCTTGGATGCAGCCATTGTTGCTGCATGAAACCCATGTCTGAATCTGCAGTAGGCATCTCACCCTGTCCTGGTAGTGTTTCCTCCCTGCTTGGCTCTCCAGTTATATTTTCTCTTGCCTTGGCAGGGCAGCTGTTTACCACACATGGACTTCTAAAGCTGCTACAGTGAGCCTTAGAAAGCTGTAAAATTACCTGTGGATGTGGATGTATCCATTGTAAAGACCCCGGTGCTGGGGAGTGTTTTGTCAACACCATACAAGCTACAGTCATCTGGGAAAAGAGAATCACACTTGAGACTAGGTCTCCATCAGATTGGTCTGTAGGAAAGTCTTTGAGGGATGTTTTCCTTATTAATGATTGATGTGGGAGGGCCTAGGCCACTGTTGACAGCTCTGGCCCTGGATAGGTGATTCTGGGTGTGTAAGAGAAGTAGTTGAACGTGAGCCTGAAAAGCAAGTCACTAAACAGTCCTCCTCCATGGCCTCTGCTCCAGTTCCTGCCTCCAGGTTCCTGCTCTGATTTTCCTCCATGATGGATTGTAATCTGTAAATGAAATAAACCCTTTTCTCCTCAGGTTGCTTTTGGTCCTGATGTTTATAATAGCACTAGAAAGCAAACCAGGACAGCACATAAGCAGTCCTTTCCTTTCTTTTGAGAAGCCCACATTCATGTTGTGGTTGTGGCCTTTGCCCATACTTCCTTGTGCCTCTTTTCAACACCTGACCTTAAGTCTACAGTGTGCATTATCTCTGCTTAATAAACATACTCACTTTTATTTACTCAGACTCTTTCCTGTGATATAGGATGTGAGTGAGTACAGATGTAGGAGACATATAAATCAGGCTGTGGGTATCAGTGCTGGTCTGTCACCCCAACAACTGCTGATGTTTTGAAGCCATTTCCTTCCTGCTGGGCCAGTAGGGCAAAATGGTTCTCCCAAGCTATGTTGACCAAGTGTCTATCTAAGACACTTAAAGCTAACCAATGTAACCACACACTCCCAGCATCACTCCCCCTAATAAAGAACAACTAAGATCCATCCAGACAGCAAATTTCCAGTAAATAACATAGGACCATGAGATACAGTTTCCACACTGTGTGTCAGATCTCAAGAACTGGTCAATCTCATGGCTGGATGTCTGTGTCTGTGAAAAATTATGCTGTCAGTTTGACAGGGAGGAGAACTTGCTAGGAGAGTGGCCTCTGGGTGAACCAGTGAGGAAGTTTCTACACTGAGTCAACTAAGGTAGCTATTGAACTATTCTGTAATCTGGAATCTTTGACTGAAAGATAAGTTTGAAATTTTTTTTAAACTTTTACTTTACATACATAGAGGAAACCAGGCCACATCTATTCTCTTGCTGGCGTATTCCACTTAGCACACTGTCCTCCAGTTTTAAGCATGATGTTAAAAATGATGAGTTTTCCTTCTTTAAGGTAGAATAGCAATCTGTTGTGTAGTTCTATCACACGGCTTCATTCACCCATTGGTGCTGTTTCTACTTCTTGTCTACTTGGATACTCTTTGAAGAAAGGGAACCCTTACACACTCTTGGTGGGAGCATAGTCCAACTATGGAGAAAAACAAATGGAGATGCCTTCAGAACCATAATCCCCCAGAACTCTCTGCATGCAGAGAAGGCCTGTGAATCTGGGAGACACAGCCCGTGCTCTGCAAGAGCACAGTGGGATGGAGTCCAACAAAACCTAAAGTGAGAGGCTAGGAAAACCAGAGAGAGGTGAAGGTTAGTGGAGCGTATGGCCTGTCTCTGGAGGGAGAGGCAAGGAGTGTGTTACTTCACTCTAGTGAGCTGTGAATAAAAGACAGTTTACTCTCTATCTCTGGGTATTTTCTCAGCCAAATGTAGACAAAGGCTGAGCATGGCTTCGCCAGCACAGCAATTCATGTAGCATGCCAGGTTCTCCTCTCTTCTCCTCTCCTCCCCTCCCCTCCCCTCTCTCTCCTCTCTTCCTCACCCTCCCTCTTCCCCTTCCTTGCCCTCCTTCCCTCTCTGTTTTCCTTCCCCTCTTTTTTCTACCCCTCTCTTCCTTTTACCCTCCCCTACCCCGTGCGTGTGTGTGTGTGTGTGTGTGTGTGTGTGTGTGTGTATACTTGTGTGTGTTTGCACATGTGTGTATGCTAGAAATTAGACCCAGGGCCTTGCCTGTTTCTTGGCCATTTTACCATTGTCTTCTAGAGTTCCTGAGTCGTTTTTCAAAATTTTCATTTTTTTCCCCTGCATATATGGGTGTTTTACCTACATACAGGTCTGTGCAGCACGTGTGCCTAGGGCTTTGAGGCCAGATGGATCCCCTGTAACTGGAGTTATAGGTGGTTGTAAGTCACCATATGGGAGCTGGGGATTGAATCCCAGTCCTCTGGAAGAGCAGCTTCCTTCTTGGCCATTGTTCCAGTCATTTTCATTTTGCTTTGAAGGGCACCCCAGGAATTTCTGCTGCATATCTGTTTCAAGTTTCAGATGGGCCTGCAGGGCCCTGACATATGCTTGTAGGGAGTGTGTGGTGAGGGACGGGAGACATAGAAATGCAGAGGCTGCAGGGGCCCTCTGCTGTAATCCCAGGTCAAGGGATTGCCACCTGGGCATAGTATTGTGCTTTAGAGATGACATGGAGAGAAACCAGGAAATCAATAGTGTCAAACTCCAGAGGATGAACTTGACCTAGGAACCTCCTCACCTTGAGAAGGACAATTCTGAAAGACCCACTGCAGTTCCCCCAATCCCCTCAAAGTGGTGATCAGATCCACAGCATAGTGATGGCTAGCTCTTCCTCCTCCCTGGGTCCTTTTCCCAGCCCTGCCCCACTTCTGCTTAATGTTAGGCTTTTGAGGCCCCTGTTTTCCCAGGGAGGACCCCAAAGGTAGACTACCCCCTTGAAGACAGTGCCTGCTCTTGTTTGAAAAGTTTGTCTGCACCCAGAGCCATGTGATGCCACAGTATCAAGAGGGTGTGGGATCTTTGAGATGCATTTGGGTCACACTCTCATAGAAGGATTGGTTCACTGGCTTTGTAGGAGCTGCACTGGTAAACAGGATAGCAGGTTTCCAGTTAAACCAGAGCAGTACTGTTCATCTGCTCTTCCTTCTCCTCCTGTCATGTTATGAAAGCAGCATGAGGCCCTTAGTAGATGTGGACATCCTTGCTTGGATGTCCCAGACTCCAGAACTATGGATCTAAACAAAATTCTTTCTTGTATAAAGTACCCAGGCTCAAGATTCTGCTGTAGAAATAGAAAATTTGCCATGTCAGTGCCCTATGTTCCTTGTGTTAGGGTTTCAATTGCTGTGATGAAACACTATAACTCAAAGCAACTTGGGGAGAAGAGGGCTTATTTCACCTTATACTTCTAGGTAACAATCCATCACAGAGGGAGTCAGGACAAGAACTCAACAAGGTCAGGAACCTAGAAGCAGGAACTAATGAAAGGCCATAGAACAGTGCTGCTTACTGCACTGTTTTCTACAGCTTGCTCAATCTGCTTTCTTACATGACCCAGGACCCCCTACCTATGGGTAGCACTGCCCACAGTGGGCTGGGTCAACCCACATCAATCAGTAGTCAAGAAAATATCCTATAGACTTGCCTACAGGCAGATCTTATGGAGATATTTTCTCAATTGAGGTTCCCTGTTCTCAGATTCATCTAGCTTGTATAGTGGACAAAAAACTACCCAGCCCACACACGAAGGCTACATTTGAGCTAGTGCTGGTTTAAGAAACTCAGCTGTTGATTTGTTTGGACCTGTTCCTGATGACAGGCCATGTTGTCTACAGATTATGTTGGAATGATCTGGAGTTAGTTTCTTGACTTTTAAGCCAAAAACCAGGAAGGAGAACTTTTATGTCTTGAATTGTGCCTGTGAATTCTTGGAACCTCCCACTTTGGAAGGATATGGTGGCTGAGAGAGAGAAAGGGATTTTTTTTTTTAATTTTTATTTTCTTTTTGAGAGCGGGTTTCATATGTCCCAGAATGTTCTTTAGCTCACTATGTGGCTAAGGAAGGCTTTGAACTTCTGATCCTTTTGTGTTCACCTTCCATGTGCTAGGATTTCAGGTGTGTGCCACCACACCTCCTTATGTCGTGCTGGGCATCTATCCTAGGGCCTTGTGTATGCGAGATCAGCTGAGTTATACTTCAGCTAATACCCACTGGCTGTGTGTAGCATCAGGTGCCCTGAAAATACTTATGGTCTTTGTGAAACCACAGCCCAGCTTTAGAGCTCAGAGCTGTACAGCAACTGCAGTTACTTTTCCTCCAGATGAAGTATTTTCATTTGGCTCAGTGAGTTTTCCTTTGAAATCTTCCCCTCCACATGGAGACAGACTTCTGACCCCCTTATGGGATTGCACTGGTTAGGGAAATCATGTGTTATTGGCGACCCAGAGCCATTCCCTGTGAAGTTGCAATGGATCATTACAAAATTATCAAATAAAAGTTCTCATGGGTTGAATTAATCACAGCCTTCTCTTCACGCCTCTTCAGTGGTTTAGCAATGTGTTCATTGTCAATCTTTTCATTTTAAACAGCAAGCTAGTTTTGAAGTAGGAATAGTTTCAACACATGAGCATGTTGCTGACTTCTGGCCACACTGTTTCTCTTCTGGGTAATGGCTATGCCAAATAGGGGTGGTTATGAAGTTGAGAAACAGTGACAGTCATGTCCCAGTGAGGCGAAGCTTTGATATGAAGCAATGATCTGACCTAACAGAAAAATTCATATCTTGCTCTGGGCATGTAGGTAAGTGTATGGTCTAAGGAGGTTATGGTGGTTTGGTTTTCACAAGGTCATTTTAATCAAAAACACAAGGAGCTTGAGGCTCCCTTGGTTTATACGTAGCTATTTGGGCTCTTGACATGGCAAGCAGAAGTGATAAAAAAGTGTTGTTTTTATCAGTAATGGTTACATAGGCAGCAGTGGTCACTCACAGATGGCCACATCCTGGTCCCCAGAGACTGTGAATATGTCATCTCATGTGGCCAAAGGGACTTTGCAGATGTAATCCAATTAGGATTTTGAGATGGAGATATGGCCTTGGGTTACCTGGATGGACTCAGTGTAACTAGAAGATGAAAGGGAAGAAGGATCTGAGGAGAAAAAGGAAAGGCCATGTGTAGACAGAGGCTAAACATGGAGAGGTGTATCTGTGAGCCAAGGAATGCAAAGCCCCAGAGACTAAATAGGTAAGAGAGCTTCCCTAAGCCTCCAAGGGCATACAGCTCTCCAGATGCTTGGGATTTTGATTTGCAGCATTCAGACTTCAAAAGAACAAACCAGTGCTATGAACTGCATATTCTGTGACAACTTGTTACAGCAGCAGTAGAAAGCCAATACAGAGGTCTTGGATTAAGAGAGGAGGACCCAGGTAGTTGGCCTGAGATGTGGCCATGAGTGCTAGCTTCCCCCCAAAGGGCACTTTAGCGCCACGACACAAACATATCCTAGGATTTGAGCCCAAGAGAAAATATTAGGATTTGAACTGGGCCAGGGAGTGAGATTGCTAATGCAAGCTATACCTATGAGTTCAAGACAGACAATTACAAGCAATACAGAACTGTATGACTCAGTAGGTTAGATTTGCCCAATAGAACATTTTGTAAAGATCCCATCAGATAGGATTGCCACCAACCCTCTGTGGCCATAAGAGCTTACACTGTGGTCAGTGCAGCAGATGAGTTGGCTTTTTAATTTATTTTAAAGACATTCTTGAATGACCATTTATGCCTTGTGGTTATTTTGCTGGACAATGAAATTCTGAGTATGACATGAGCCACATGGACCATTTAAGCTTTTCAGGTGGTCATATTAAAAAAAGGAAAAGGGAAAAGTAAGATTAGCAAAATATATTGTTTAACTCAGTTATTTAAAATATTACCATTTTTTAGCATGTAACCAATATAGAAATGAGGTATTTAGATTTACAGCATCTCTCATTTTGGACTTGTCATGGTTCAAGGGCCTGGGACATTGGAGGCTGATGGCTACCACACTAGTCAATCATGGATGAGGAAGAGGATCCTGGGAGGAAGTAATCAGACTTATTTGGAACTTCCTTCCTCTTGCCAGGTCTCTTTTCCTTTACTGCTTAAGCTTCATATGAGAAATACATAACGTCTTGGGATCACAGAAAAGAGAATTCAACTTTCATCCTTTTTCTCTCCTTCTATCAACCTATTTTTTGATTTCTGTAGACTCTAAATACCAAACTCAAATTTCACCCTATCAATTGGTGGATTGACTGGGCTTCCAGGTAAAGAGAGAAGGACATGGGAGAGAAAAGAAAGGGGCTTGATCTGCAGAAACCTGGGCAGGGCTGGTAAGAACATCATGGCTGAGAATTCAACATAAGCTTTGAGAGGCCTATATGTCTTGGCCCAGGAAACTCTGTGACCCTGCACAGCACAGCGGAGTCCTGGGAAATGTTTAGTTAGTTAAAATGCAAATATCAGCAACCTTAGGGTCAGGTTGGGGTAGAATGAAGGAACTGAGCATTGCCCTTTTAAATTAGCTTCCTAAATGATTATTGCATGAAAGTGTGTGAGTCACTGAGCTAGATTTATGGAATTCCATAACCAGCTAAGGACTAGGAAAGAAGCTGAGCACTGTCTTAGAAAATTAAAATTGCTTCTGGTCCTAGACAATCATTAGCCTTACTAGATTGGGCTCAAACTGAACAAATTGACTAATATTAAAAGACAGTTTTAACCCCAAACTGGATCATTTGCAACTGTGCTTGAACTTGAGGATGGAGACAAACACCAGAGCCACACCACTCCTTAACAACCATGGTCTCTCTTTTCATTTTAACAAGAACGAGTCCCCCTTGGCTGGGTCATTGCTCATATCCTCTCTTTCATGGCCATTATTCTTAGGTCTGTGTTCTGCAGTCTAAGAGGGCAGTTCTACTCATGCAATAAACAGTCCATTGCTTTTGTTGATTCTCCATGAATTTGCAGCTGCAGTGGCTGCTGAGGAAACCCAGAGCTTCTTAAAAGGCTACAAACAAGGAATAAAACATGAAGATGAGAAAGGTTGAAAGCAAAGTGACAGAAATGCAAATGGGGCTCTTCCCAGGGTGCAGAAAGGCCACGGAGACATCACTGACCTCTGAGGAATATGTAGGCTTGGACCAAAGGCATTTATTTTCTTGTTACCTGTGAAGAAAAAGAGCCTCAGCTTCTAAGCCCCAAGGCCTCTAGTGACTCTCCAGGTGCCTCATTAAGATTCAGACTTCCACCCTGAGACTGATGATTCCTGAGAGTCTTTGAGCCCTGACTTGAGACTCTGTCATTAGCTGCTTCAAGTATCTGCTGTGGATGATATTCTGAATGTCTACTGTAGAGACAAGGCTTCCCACACATTAACCCACATTTCTCCTATATCATCTAATGGGTTCAGTCCCATTCTCCATATTGTACAAATGAGAAAACTGAGGCTCAGAAAACAAGTAGCTTGCCCAAGGTCACGTAGTTAAGTCTGTAGGTCTGGCTCCAAAACCCATGAATGCTCACCAGGATAATAGTTCTCAGGGTGTGGTCCTTAGACAAGCACCATCATCTTCACAGGTGAGATCTGCAGTCATTCGTGCTCCTGAGATTAACCTTCTATCCACAGTCCTGTAAGTAGCCACTTAAACTTATTGGTTCATCAAGTTAGATTTTCTGAGTATCCTCTCTTTGGTCTGTGTGCTGGTTTGAATATGCTTGGCCCAGGGGCAGTGGCACTATTGGGAGGTGTGGCCTTGTTGTAATAGATGTGGCCTCATTGGAGGAAGTGTGTTACCATATAGGTGGTCTTTGAAGACTCCTAATACTCAAGTTCTGCCCAGGGTGGAAGAGAGCATCCCCCTGCCTGCCAGTCTTCTGCTGCCTTTGGATCAAGATGCAAAAGCCTTGTCTTCTCCAGCAGGCTGCCATGCTTCTTGCCATGATAATAATGGACTGAACTTAAGAAACTGTAAGCCAGTCCAAATTAAATGTTTTGCCTTTATAAGAGCTGTCTTGGTCATTGTGTTACTTCACAGCAATGAAACCCTAACTGTGACAGTCTGTTATGGGTTTCTTATCTGAGGTGAGCACCCGTTGCTCTAGGAACAGCATCACTCAACAGGCATGCACATTTTCAGAATTCTTTTCATGAGCTTGAAACTTCAGGGTGGTCCATCCATCTACAGTTAAAAACAGTCTCCAAGCAAAGCTTATGCCTGTTGCATTGTGAGAAATGCTGGGCTGAGTTTAGTTCCGTTCTATCCTCCAGTAACCAGGCAGAGTGATGAGGCAGAGAGCAGGTTGTCCTGGCATAATATTGCGTTGGGTGACATGCTGCCTGCAGTTACAAAATGACGGTAGGAATGAGGATGGCAAGAGAGACTGTCCAATTTTCCAGGTATGTTCATCCACGGGAAGAGGAATGAAGCTATCTTGTCATTTATTTAGGCTATCGGGAGGGTTGATGAAGGTCAGGATGAGAAGCTGGAATCAGGAGAGTTGGAGAATAAAGTGTAGGGACCATCGGAGCATAAAGTCTGCAGCAATAGGGCTTGTGGACGCTGGTGGTCTCCAATGGCCCCAGAAGCTAGATAAGTGGACAGGTGGAAGAGGGGTGACATTTTTCATAATCGAAGCTTCAAATGGAGCTGCTTAATCTCCTTCTATTACTGCAGAAACCAGTGACCAAATTCCCCAGGCTTGCATTTGTTAAAACAAGTGAATAATGAGGCTTGTGGATGTGCTGTGTCTCCAGCATGCTTTATGGAGCTGTCAGGTTGTCAGCCTAGATCAATGCTCTTCCATGTACTGCCTGGAAGGTAGTTGTTGGCCTTGTCTTCTCCGATAGCAGTGCAGGTAGAAGGCATTGTACAGAAAACGCTTAATGGGAATTTTTCTAAATTTAGGCAATAAAGAGAATGCATTCTCATTGTTCACTCCCTCTTTCATAGATCACAGAAAGTGGCGCACGGAAAGAGATATAATGAAGGCACCAGAGAAGCAAATGAATTCTGACCTGAGAATTTAGGTAGAAGTGTTAAGATGAATTTTGGATCTGTACAGACGGCAAGGCTGAGGTATCTTAGAGGTTAATGGTGCCCTGAGGATCACTAAGTGCAGATGCTCAGTGAGAACCAGAACAGCAGGAAACACCTGCCAAGATGGGGCAGAATGGAAGACAAGCAGTCAAAAGCGAGTACTGAGTGTACTTACACTTTTGACTTATTTGCATATGCAAGATCAGTAAGCACCATAGCCCAAGCCCTTAACTGTTGTCAGGGCTAATATCTGCCTAGGGGCAATATCATGCTTATATATAGCTCTCAGTAGATCTACTGGCTATTAAAATTCTTGTAATTACAATGTATTTACCATATTGGACAAACAATTAAAATAGCAAAGTTGATTTATGCAGAAGATAAGCCAGAGAGCAATTGTTTTCTAGACTGAAGAATTATTTGGGGACTTGGGTTGGGGCTCTGTTGGTAGAGCCCTTGTGTTGCATGCATGAGGCCCTGGGTTTGATCCATAGCACTGCTCAAACTGGGCTTGGTGGCTCATGCCTATAGCTCCAGCACTCAGGGGCTAGCAGGAGGATGAGAAGTTCAAAGCCATCCTCTGTTATGTAGTGAGTTTGAGGCCACAGAGGAAAACTGGAGACCCTTCCCCAAATTAAAAAAAAAATCAGTTAAACACTCAGAAGGCATCAAAAAGCCCAAGAATTCTTCACTCTGCAAGAAGTATCACTATGATCTTTCTTTCAATCCAAAGGGTTTAAAGTTAATGAGTTAAATATCCAAACTCAATTTTGTCCTGTATCTTACATAGTGCACCAAGTGTCGTATGTTCCTATCTGTAGTATTTTGGATATATTTAAGTCCCATATTTTTGAAGAAAAGTGTCTTGACCAGGGACAGAGGCACCATGTATCAGCAAGTAGGGTGAGCACTGTTTCCTGTACCTCTCCAGGATTCTAACATGAAAGTGACATTATTAAGTCCTTTCTGAGTCTATTGCATTATGCTGTGCCCGTTAGAGATGTCTCAGAGGAGTCATTTATACATCTACAGATGTACCCAGTGGCTTTACATATGGCTCTCATTCTTGCCTCTCCCGATTTAAATGTTGTTAGTTTAGTTGGCTGGAGGAATAGGTTGGTGCTTTAGATTTTCACTCATTGTAACAGATAATTGGAGCTAGTCTTCTAAGAAAGAGAAAATATTTATTTTGGTTCAGGGTATGAGAGACTCCTGTCCATGATCAGGTACCTCTGCTACTTTGTGCTTGTGAGAACACCAAGAAACATGTTCAGAGCAGTACCAATCTCGACCACTTTGGCTAGAATTCACAGAGGTTTAGTCAGGACCAAATTTGACAGCAAGTTATCCCCAGGACTGGAAAAATCTTATTATTGTTGTTTATCCCATGGCCTTAACTCAAATTTCCATGTTTGTTTCCATTTATGGTCCTACATAAAGCACAGGAGTTACTAAACTCCTTTGAGTAATTTCTCTCAGTTTTTTATTTGGGTGGAGTGTGATGTGGAGGAGGCCTCTTCCTACTTCCTTGCTAATTTAGTTTCATGGTCAGTAAGTACCATAATTAATTTTTGGCTCTATTTAACTTATGTAACTCTCACCATCCTGAGATGGGATATTCTAGGAACCTCTTCGAATGACATTGAGCCCACTGAAAAGAGACACAGAGAAGCAACACACACACACACACACACACACACACACACACACACTCATTCACTGAACTCTCGATAAGTCAGATCTTAAAGGGAGTGGGATGCCTTTGTTATAAGTTAGGCTGTTGGGTCTATGCTGTGGTGTGAGTTAAAAATGGAAAAACCAGACTTGGGGGGCATTTCCTATGTTAGATGTCTAAGGAGTTACTTTGTTGGGCCTCAATGGAACCCTACCGCATCTGTTAAAATAAAACTAGGAAAAAAAAAATCAAATCATTTACTTTTTTTATGTTCTCAAAATATGCTTCTGACTGCTAAATATGTGAGTTTACTCCCACCCCATCCACTTCTTTGATATTAGTTGGGCATTGAACTGTTCACTTCAGTTCTGACACTAATCAGGTTAGTGTTGACCCCACAGGTCAAGGGCTTAATCCCACAAGACTGCCTTTCCCTTTCATCTCAGACACCACCCCCAAGCAGTAGGCTCTCAGAACAGTCACACTTTCTCTGCAAACAAGGAACTCTCACAAGCCCTTCTTTTGCTTAGTAATTTGCTAAAACCCAGGAAAATGCTTGCTAACTTTTCTTTGTTCTTTCCTTGCAGAGGATAGAAGTGAACACATGAAGCTTATGTGAAAAGCTGTGCAGAGTTTTCAAGTTTATTCTAAACACACTACCTTCCAGGGACCTGAACCCACACTTTAGCGGTCACTCTGGAGCTGCCCCCAACATGGACATGATCTGGTATTAACTCAATTCCCTGTCTTATCAGAAGACAGAAGTGGGTAAGATGGACGATTTCTGGCTTGTCATTTGACTTTTCATTTCTGATGACCAGCTAAAGAGCCAACCAAGACTGATATCAGTAGAACAAAGATGCTCATCACTCAAGAAAGTTCTGGGGATTTATTTAGTAGCTCTGTCAATGACCAACATGAGAACCAAAGATCTTTCCAGTCCCTTGGAGGCTCAGCAAGTTACAAAGGTTTTAGAAGCTGCTGGGACCCAAGGACAGAGAAATTTATTGTAATCTACTGCACCACAGAAGCCAATAACAAGGCTTCTACACTTCAAAAGGTCTACAGAAGCTTTGATCAATATGCATGACATCCTAGTACAGGTGCCTAGTGCAGTTAAGTGCTAAGAAAATGCTGACTGATACCTGTAATGACTTCCTGAAATGAATAGAATGCTCTTCAGCTATGATGGGGACTGGACTAACCTAGCTTGCTTCTGACTTCTAAGGATTTTTATTTAGTTGGTCCGGGGTATAGCCCAGTGTTGGGATCCTCAACATTTTAAGAGGAGGTAATATAACAAATAGAATATAAAATAAATGTTACATTAGTTAATGCAAGAATAATATTATCCACAATATAATATAATATCATTATATACAATGTTAGTATACAATATAAATACATATTTTATGAATATACTATACAGCATATTACTTGTTATATATAGCATTATGTTGCTTTCATTATAGTCCTAGGTACTGAACAATGTTACACTATATTAATACATAGAATAATCCTATATGATATATATTGTAATGTATGTGATATAAAATATGCAGCACTTGCCGGGCAATGGTGGCATATGCCTTTAATCTCAGCACTTGGGAGGCAGACACAGGCGAATTTCTGAGTTTGAGGCCAGCCTGGTCTACAGAGTGAGTTCCAGGACAGCCAGGGCTACACAGAGAAACCCTGTCTCCAAAATCCAAAAAAAAAAGCAGCACTGCCCAGTATAATTATAACTCTTTTCAAGTTGATTATCTCAGGTATTTTTATATAATAATAGAAAATGACTAACTTATTGACCACGTCCCAAGCATTATAAATTTCAACATTGCTATAGTTTGAAGGTGTCTTTCAAGTTTTGTATACTGGAAATTAGATCTCCGAAGTGGTTTCTGAATGGCGTTTGGATGTGGGAGTCTTTGGCGAGTAATTTGGATTGGGTGAGGTCACAGAGGCGGAGCCTTCATAAGACTATTAGTGGTTTTAGAAGAAAAGAAGGGGAGGCCTAGGCTAGCTGTATTCATGTATAATTTTCTTGAATTAATTGATTGAATGTATGTGTGTCTGTACATGTGTGGATGTGCAGAGGCCTCAGTACACTCGTGGGGGTCAGAGGACAGCTTTCGGGAGTCAGCTTTTGCCTTCCACTGTGTGGGTTCCAAGAACTGAACTCAAGCTGTCAGGCTTGGCAGGAAGCTCCTTTCCCCCGAATCATCTCCCTAGCTCCCTATTTTGTTTTTGAGAAGTCACATTTGAAAAAATATGAGTAGTTTTCACAATAAACTAATATATTCTTATTAATATCCACAGAATACATTGATGTAATCATTTAAATATGCTTGGCTCAGGTAGTGGCAAGATTAGGAGGTGTGGCCTTCTTGGAGCAAGTGTGTCACTGTGTGGTTGGGCTTTGAAATGCTCGTCTTAGCTGCTTAGAAGAGCCAGTCTTCTCCTAGCTGCCTTCAGATCAAGATGTAGCACTCTCAGCTCCTCCAGCGCCATGTCTGTCGGCATGCTGCCATGCTTCCTGCTACGGCAATAATGGACTAAACTTTTGAATCCATAAGCCAATCACAAGTAAATGTTTGCCTTTGTGAGTGTTGCCTTGGTTACGGTTTTTCTTCACAGCAATGGAAACCCTAACTAAGACAGGTGAGGTCACAGAAGAGGAGCCTTCACAATACAGTTAGGGGTTGTAGAGGAAAAGAAGGAGAGACCTAGACTAGCAGCTTGCTCCATCGTTCTATTTGATGCTCTCTTTCATCTCCTGTTGCAGCAAGAAGACTCTGACCAGATGCTGTACAGATGTATGGGAACTGGGTTTTCAGCCTCTAGAATTATGAGCCAAATAAAACCTCCAGGTTCTGACATTGCTAAACTGTAGAGCACGTGTATAGCATAAGCGAGGGTCTTGGTTCCATGCTGCAGTGTAAAGACAAACAAACAAGTAAATAAACTTCAGTTTTTCAAAACTCACTAGGCCTCAGATGTTGCGTTACAGCAATGGAAAATGAAGGTGAACATATTGATAATGGTGACATAATTTGTTTTTATTTTGTATTGTCTTTAAAAATTGGGCCTGTGCTTTTAGACAGCACACTGCAGCTCAGCCTGGCATCATGTCAGAGGCTCCATCACTATATGTGGCTTGTGATTCCTGCATAGGACAGCAGGGGTCTAACTAAATAGAACCTAAATTAACCATGGTGAATGGCTATGGATCAGATCAAGGCTAAACCACCCAATGGCAGGGTATTCTAACTGTATGACTGCCTTGAGTTTGGTAGGGAGTATTCCAATTTGTCTCTTTATGGTTAGTAATTAGGTGTAGTCATTAAGAGTTGTTAAACACAATTTAGTCTTAAATATTGATATGGAGCATCTGCAGCTTGTCTCAAAGCACTGAAAGGGAATGACTCTATTGACCTGAGGTAGAGAGTAAATGGTATAGAGGGTGCCTTTTGCCTGGTCTCTGTATCCCTAAGCTCAGAGCCTGGAGCAAGAGGCTCAAGGGTCCCTGGAGAAGAGGGAAGAGCTGGCATTAGATAATAACCTGATGATCTATTTGACTCTGATTCAGAACTTCCTATAGATGTTCCTGGAAACAGCTGGCTTGACTATAGACCACAGCATCTGGATACACACACACGATACACTTATACTGCACTGTGGTTTGTTCAATGTGCAACAGCCTATGGCTACAAAAAGATGGATGTACTTTAGTTTAAAAATACCTATTGCCAAAAAAGTGTGAAATACAGAAACAAAGTGAGCACATGCCGTTGGAGAAATGGTGCCAAGAGACTTGCTTGTCACAGGGCTGTCAAGTCTTCAATTTATTAAACACAGTTTCTGCCAAGTGCCATGAACCGAGGTAGGATAAGATGAGGTGTGTCTGTGTTCAATTCCACACACCACTGAATCTGAACTATGTTATGGTTTTTTTTGAATTCTCTTAGATTTCTATGGGGGAGGATATTTTGTTCCTCCAAAGCATAAATGATGGACAATCCATGAGCTTAAGGATTGTCACTTGGCTTTATACTCCAAAAGGCCTCTTGCTCTAGAGCTAGCTGAGGTAGGGCAGAGGAGGACAAAACTACAATTTAACCATTAATTCTTTTTCAACCTGAGCCATTTGGTAGTAGCTTTTTTCCTGGCTTGGAGGGTAGTCAGAGGGCTCTAGTTTGCAGGAGAGTATGTGGTAAACAGCACTAAGCACTGGACGTGCAGATGGCGGCAGACTGTCTCACCCGCAGTGGACAGCAACTTTCCCTCCCTCTGTTAAAAAGAACTGCAAGGGCCCTGGGACTCTGTCCCATGTCTGATGTGCAAACAGCAGCTTGGGCTTGGGCTTGATGGCTCCGGTTCTCCCTGGTGTCATTTGCTGCTTCCAATCTAAGTGTTAATCACGGCAATTGCCCTCCCTGCAGAAGGTTAAAAATCACAGTGACCCAACAGGCCTCTGATGTTAGGATTTCACTTTTCTGGCTTATTTAATTTACATAATTATTTGTTCAGCGTTTGCGTACCCCTTATTTGGTTGTCTTATACTGAATAAAATTTCCTGGCAATTCCCCAAATTCCAGCCCCTCTGCCTGCCTCTGCAGTCATTGTCCCCATAGCAATAAGGAAAGTAACTGACTGTGGGCTGTCTGCCCAGCATTCAGATAAGTCCAAGGCAAGTGTTCTGAGCTGCTAAACAGATGTAGACTCCTAAAACTGTGTGCGGGAACAGTATTTCTCCTGTTTTATTAATTCTATTAAAATCACACACAGGATAAATAGTAAGGTTTCCTTGAGCTTGGAGGAGCAAGACAATTTCCTCCATGTGAGGATTTGATGAGCCTCCAGTGTCTAGCAGTGCAGCAGCATCCTTACACACTCTCATCTGATGTGAACTGGTTGTTCTTGTATTCAGTCTATCATCTGCCCACAGCAAACTCAGCAAAAGAAGTGTTCATTATCTCTTTACTCTTTGATAGCTCTGTCTGCCAGGTCCACAGAGACAGGAAGCCAGAAATATTCCTGCTTTCAAGGAGTGCAGTTCCCCTTCCCCCCCCTCCCAAAAGTTGAGATCAGGGCTATAGCAGAGGTAGGAACCATGAATTGTTTCCTGTCACAGAACAGTTTTCTTTTCTTTTCTATCCAACATCACCCTTGTAATGGTTAATCAGCATCTCCGCCATCTGCTCCCCTACACCATTCCCTTGCTCTGGCAATGACTGAAGCAATGAATCTAGTTGGATTTGAAAGAAGGATTACTAGGTTAAATCTGCATGGAAGACGAATGGAAGCAGGTGATACAGGTCAAAGGGATCACCCATGCACAGCACCTGTTATCACACAGGCTGTGGGCAGAAAGTGATAACCTTTTGGCGAGATGCTAAAGGTACAAACGGGGCATGGGGCAGGGTGTGACTGAAGAAGTATGATGCTCAATGTTTTAAGAGACTTTGCTCATTCCAGAATATAGACTTTGGAATGACCTGAGTTTTCAGCAACAGATGAGTGGATAAAGAAAACAATAGGACTCATATACAAAAGAATATCATTCAAACATGAATGCATCCAGCCAAACACCTTGGAATAGGATTCAGATAACTTCAAGGCAGGCAGGAAAGCAATGTTTTATTCAGATCCCTTGATCACGTTCTCAGAGGTGGAACATCAGAGGATGAGTTACCTCGCAGGCTGCCCTATTTTATTTACTCTGTTCAATGTAAACACCACATGTGGTAACTTTGAATCACGGTTTTATAGATCTCTTTTCTCTGGCCAATAACGTCTGAGATAGTGGAAAACATCCTAGGTTCACCTTGGCTTTCCCAGAGCACTTGGCACCACGTATGGGACTTAGTCATTGTGGAAGGGGGAAGGGAATCAGTGGGGGATGAAGCCAGGAGAAGAAAGAAGACATTATGATCCACAAATGAGAGGAAGGAAGGGGGATAGAAAGGACAGAGGATTGAAGGGGTTGAGGTAGGGTGTCCGAGGTAGGGTGTCCAGTAAGTGTGGCCAGGAGGGTTGGGGCTAGCCTAGACAAGGACAGGCAGAAAAGATTAGACAAACTTTTTTCAATAAAAATGTTTGACAATCAAATGTAAGGAAACATAAGAAAGTTCATTCATTGCAAGCAAGTCCTCTCTATTCAAGCATGCAAGGATGGTCCAACATATATAAATCAAAATTGCAATAGCTCATATAGTAGACTCAAGGACAGAAATCATGTGGGTATTTCAACAGATGTAGAAAAGGCTTTCTACAAAATCCAGCATCTCTTCATGATAAAAGATACTCACTTCATGAAGTAAGATACAGGTATCCACTTCTACTACTCTTTTAAAATATGGTGCTGGGGGCTGGAGAGATGGCTCAGTGGTTAAGAGCACTTATTGCTCTTCCAGAGGTCCTGAGTCCAATTCCCAGCAATCACATGGTGGCTCACAACCATCTGTAATGGAATCCAACACTGTCTTCTGGTGTGTCTGAAGACAGCAACAGTGTACTCATACACATAAAATGAAAGTAAATCTAAAAAACAAATTATAGCACTGGGAGTCTTATCTAGACCAGTAAGACAAGAGGCACTAATGAGAGAGATACAACTAGAAAGAAGTCAAACTGTCTCTGTTTGCAGATGATTCTATACATGAGATCTCAAAGACTCTACCAGAAAACTCTCTTTACATAGTAAAATGGCAGCATATAAAATCATCATACAGAAATTTGTTGCCCTCCTGTCTACCAAGGATAAGCATGCTGAAATGAAGGGGGGTGTGTGTGGAATCTCATTGACAATATGTGGGGCAGTGGGCAGGCAGTCTGGCACACTGGTTGAGCACAGACAAACTCTGGGAGACCCCGCGAAGTAATTCACAAGGGACCAGAAATGTTATGCCAAGGCTCCCGGAGGCTTTTGGCTCCAGCCACGGTCACATATCATGCCCTGGGTAGAGGCGTGGCCACACAGCCCCAAGCCATTCCCATGTTAGTGAGACACCTAGAGGCTTAGCCACACCTCTTCCCAGTTACTATATCTGCCCCACCTCTCTGAGAGACTATGGAAGTACAGTTCCATCCATGCCACTTTCCACATGATGAAAATAAACACCTTAGAATTATGGACTGTCTCTTCATCTGGACCAGCTGTGGGAAGTGAGGGATCCAGCCCTCTATTAATGAGCCACAGCTAATCTCTCCCTGAGGGAATCCCAGCGCTCCTAGACCGTACCCATTCACCCAAGCCTAAGCAGTTAGCCCAGCACCCAAAGCAGCCCAGACCCGGTCCCAGCGAGAACCCCAGTTGCATTCTAGCTAGCCTCTCTTCAGCACCTTGCAGCGACTGCGATGCCCCAGGCTAGAGAACCTACTGAGACGGCTGCCTCGAGTTCCCTGGGAATGGCCCCCTCCCCCACCCATGGGCAGGGCCCACCAAGGCTTCCCACAGCCCCCAACCTGCCCATTTGACTGTGTGGGAAAATGTGCAGCCACTTCCTGTGTGTCCTGTCCCACCCAGAGCCACAGATCCCTGGGACAGGCATGTGAATTTTCATTCCACAGCACCAGGCATGTTCCCAACAACAACAGCCACCATCAATGTAAAATAATGGGAATAAATCCAACCAAAGAAGTGATAACCTCTATAATGAAGACTTCAAAACACTCTGAAGAAGCTTTTGCTCAAGAGAGAAGACACTGAAAGATGGAAGAACCTCATGCTTGTGGGTTGGAAGGATCAATGCTGTAAAGATGGATATTTTAACCAGAAACACTCTAAAGACTCAATTAAATCCCCACCAAAATTCCAACACCATTTCTTCTCAGATACTGAAAATTTTGTAAAACTTCATTTAGATACATAAAATTCTTAGTTAGCCAAAGCAGTTCTGAGCAAAGAGCAATGCTGGAGGTACCAGCAGATCCGATTTCAAGTTATGCAACAGAGCTACAGGAATAAAAGCAGTGTGTTGCTAGCAGAAGAACACACATGTAGAACAACAGAAGACCCAGACATAAATGCATACAGCTATAGACACTTGCTAGAATCACTGGGAGAAAAGCTTTCTTAAACAAATGGTGCTGGGAAAACTGGATATCCACAGGTAGTAGAATGAAACTAGATCCTTCTCTCACCTTACATACAAATTAACCCCATGTGGATCAGAAATCTTTAACATAAGGCCTGGAACTCTGAAAATTCTACAAGAAAAGAAAAACAAGAAAACACTTCAAGATATAGGCATAGGTAAAGACAGTCTGAATAGGATTTTGAAGGCTCAAGAAATGAGGCCAAATACTGACAAATGGGACCTCATGAAATAAAAAGTCTTCTTTATGGCAAAGGACATCATCATTTGGAGAAAGCGGCAAGCTATGGAATGAGGAAAGATCTTTAGCAATTCCATATCTGATAGAGAGTTAATATCTAAAATATAAAAAGAACAAAAAATTAGACATTAAGAAAACAAATAATCCAATTAAAAAATGGGAGACAGAAGTATACTGAGAATTCTTAGAAAACAAAGCACAAATGACTGAGAGACAAAGAAATGCTCAGCATCCTTAGTCATAAGGAAAATGCAAATCAAAATTACTTTGAGATTTTTAACTTGTACTAGTGAGAATGGCCAAAGTCAATAAAACAAATGATAGCTCATTCTAGTGAGGATGTGGGAACAGGGGAGAGCTTATCCATTGCTTTCAGGAATGCAAACTTGGACAGCCACTATGGAATCATTGTTAAAGTTCCCAGGAAGTTGGGAATAATCTTCTTCAACATTCAACTCTCTTGAACATACACCCAAACATACACTCTACATCTGACTATAGAGACAATTGCTTATCCATGTTCATTGCTGCTCTATTCATAACAGCCAGAAATTGGAAACAGCCTGAATGTCCACCAACAGATGAATGGATAATGGAAATGTGGTGCATTTATACAATGGACTATTGCTTATCTGTTAAAAAGGAAATCATGAAATTCATAGGTAAATGGATGGAGCTTAAAAAATTCATCTTGAGTGAGGTGACTTGGACATCCCCCAATTATTGTATGTATTCTCTTATATGTAGATGTTAGCTTTGATAAGCAGTCTACAATTCACATAATCACAGAGATTAGTTACAGAGTAAGAGACTTGGGAGGGAATGATCTCCCTAATGGAGAGATGGGAGGGGGACTGGAACAGGAGGATTAAATAGGATGGTGAAGAAGGGAAGAGGAGTAAAAGGGGCCATGGGGAAGTCTAGTACTATAGAAGCATCTTAAAATAGATATGTATATCAGAGAAACCTAAGTAAAGTCACCAAATAATGAAAGAGACAAAGCTCTAACTGGAGATCTTTTGGAGCCAAGTGAAACTTCCAGCTCCAGGAATGGGTTACATCTAATTGAGTTTTGGGCCAAAGAGGGTCTGTGGAAATCCCAAATAACTCAGGCTATTGCTGAGGCTATTGATTGCTCTCCACAAACTGATGGTAAGGTCCTATTGGTGAAGACAATGCTTACATATCTCCTTGAACAGGGAGAAGGTTTTTTGTTTGGGGGGGGGATGGTGTTGGATAGGTAGAGGTGGGGATCTGGGAGGAGATAGGGGAGAAGAAATTTGATTAGAATGTGGAAAATTATTTCCAATAAAAAGAAGAAAAAAGAATGGGAGGTCTTTTCTATTCATACATATAATAGAGGATTAATGTCTAAAATGCACAAAGAGATTAAAACACTAAACAATAAGGAAACAAGCAATCCAGCTTAAAATATGGGCTAATGAGCTAAATGATGTTCTCAAAAGAAGAAATACAGATGATCAATAAATATTTTTTAAATGTTCAACATCCTTAGCATGGAAGTACTCATTAAGTCTATTCTGAGATTTTTACTTCACCCTTGTCAGAATGGTTGTCACCAGGACAACCAATGATAATATGGGTGAGGATATGGGAAAGAAGAGCATTATTTCCTGCTGGTAGGAGTAACTGGATGTGGCCATCATGGATTTCAGTGGGGACATTTCTCTAGTAATATAAAAATGGAACTTCCATATGACCCAGCTATACCACTCCTGGGCATCTATTCAAAAGACTCTACATCCTACTGCAGAGACACTTGCTCATCCATTTTTATGGTTGATCTATTCACAACAGCAAGGAAATGGAATCAGCTTATACATCTTTCAACAGACAAATGGATAATAAAAAATAAAGCACATATACACAGTGGAATTTTATTTAGCCATAAAGTAAAATGGAATTATTTTCAGGAAAATGGAAAGAACTAGAAAATATCATATTAAAGAGGTAGCCCAGGTTCAGAAGGACTAACACCACACACTCTCTCTAATATGTGTCTCTTAGCTTCTAATATTTTATATAGGTGTGTTTCTGTGGGCTTGAGGGAAGGCAGATACCAAGAGACTAGAAAGGAGTTTATGTCAGGGTAATAATTCCTTTAAGCTTTCTGTACTGTACTTAACACTCATAAAGTCCTGATTGGTTGGATTAGCATCTGTCATCAGTGAAAAATTTTAAATTCTTAATTATGTTCTAGGAATTGCTGTTCAGAATCACTTCCTGATGTAGTTTCTGGCTGCTGGTGCTACTACAGATTGTGCCACCCTGGTTTTGTACACTTTTCCACATTAAAAAAATATAGAAGAGAAAAGAGATTGATGTATGAAGTATTCATCATGCTGAGGAAACCTATGGATGTACTCAATTCATCAAAAATCTCCAGGGCATAAAGCTGTACTAGTGGCACTCACATATAGGTGGCAACAAAGAGCTATGTGGTTGGACTTAAGGTCCATTCAACAGGAAGCAAATCACACCTGGTATTGGAAACCTAGCCAGTTTCTCAGGACTAGTGAGGTCATAGAACTTAGAAGAGAATCTACTATAACCACTGTGATACACCAGCACAATTCCTTACTGCATGTTACAGCTTATCCTTATACCTACAGACAAATGTAGCTACCAACCCTCATCAAAGAAACCTCTTTTTGCAGCAAACAGAGACAATCACAGAAAACTATAGCTGGACACAATTCAGTGATCTACAGATCATGGAGAGCCCAGCCTCATTGGATTCATCTACATCACATCTCCTGTATCTGTGGCCAGGGAACATCAAGGAAGAGGAACGGAAAGAGGGTAAGAACCAGAATATCAAGAATTCTGCTAGGAAACAGTCAGTCCTAGAAACAGCTGCACAAAAAGGCTGGATCAAGGAAACTGTCAATAAACACACTAACATAGAAGTGGGTAAAATTTCACAGGTCCCATCCCTAGACAAAGAACTATAGGCCACTAAAGGTTGGGAGAAGGGGATTTAGCCTTTCCCAAGGATGAACCCTTATTGAAGAATTGTCAACATTAATAAACCATGTACATACTACCAAAAAATAAAAAGACTCCAAAGGTTCTATTTATATTTATTCGAGAATATATAGTGCACATACATACACGTATATAACAATAACAAAGAAAAAAAGTGTATCAACTTGAGAGTCAGGTGGACATGAGAGGTGTTGGACAGAGTGTAGCTGGGAAGAACTGGAGGGAGGAAATGGAGATGGAGTGATGTAATTATGTTTCAATTAAAAATATTTTTAAAAAAATTCTAGGGGCTACAGAGATGGCTAAGTGAGCAAATAAAGCACTAGCTATGTAATGTGAGAAGCTAAGATTCCACATGTGTCATGGAGACCTAGAGAGGCCATTGTATGAAGCTGTGAAAGGGATGCTTGGGTTACCTTGGAGACATCAAGATGTTGGAGATGCCAGAGTCGTTGGATACCTGTCAAGGGGAGCTGCTAACAGGGAGTGGAGCAAGCCCAAGAGAGAGAAGTGTGTTTTACTCAACAAAGCTAAAAGAATTTAGAGATCTGAAGAATGCTTTGATAATAGACACAAGGATGCAGAATTCCAAGTTTGCTCAGCTGGTTTTTGGTCTTGCTTTGGTCCAGTACATCTTTACTATGCTCCCTTAGCTCATATTTTTGGAATGGTAATGTATATCCTGTGCCACTATATGTTGAAAGCATGTGATCTGCTTTTTGATTTTGATTTTATAAGGGATTACAATTAAGAGATTGTATGAGTCCTAGAAGAGACTTTGGACTTCCCCAGGGTGGACACTGTTATAGACTATGGGGATTTTTGAAGTCAGACTAAGTGCATTTTACATTATGATATAGCTACAGGTCTATGGGAGCCAGGAAGTAGAATATGGTAGATTGAATAAAAATGACCCCTATAGGCCCATAGGGTGTGGTACTATTAGGAGGTATGGACTTGTTGGAGTAGGTGTGACTTTGTTGGAAGAAGTGTATCTCAGTCTCTTCTTGCTGCCTGCTGGTTCAGATGTAGAACTCTCATCTCCTTTTCCAGCCCATGTCTGCCTGTATAGTGACTTGCTTCCTGCCATGGTAATAGACTAAACTTCTGAAACTTAAGCTAGTTCCAATGAAATGTTTTCCTTTATCCAAGT
This sequence comes from Rhynchomys soricoides, assembly GCA_019843965.1. Taxonomy (NCBI): domain Eukaryota; kingdom Metazoa; phylum Chordata; class Mammalia; order Rodentia; family Muridae; genus Rhynchomys; species Rhynchomys soricoides. Next base: position 3,197,706 of record JADRCH010000055.1, on the reverse strand, counting down.
TGGTATGGCCATGGTGAACCATTTTTCAGCAATTTAAAACATAGTCATCACTACCAGGAAGAGTTCGTAAGTGATTATTCTAAATAAACTCCTGGCCAAAAGATGTGCACACAGCCATATGCCGTTTGTTTGTTTTTTGGTTCACTCATTTTGTTTTTCTTAGCTAAGATTAAAGACCTGGAAGCTAGCCTTACTGGGTTCCAGCCACAGGTCCCTCATCAGCCTATAACTTGGCATAGGTGGCTAAAATGCTGTGCCTCAGTTTTTGCATTTACACATTTGGGAAAAATATTGATAGCATGCCCTTGTGATTTTGAGCTGGCAAGGAAATGGTTTTCTGGATATAAAGCTCTTAGAACAGTGGTCAGTGTAACGTTTGGTGGTGTTAGCTAGTTCACTGTATGTGTGTGTGCCTCTCTCTCTCTCTCTCTCTCTTTGTGTGTGTATGTATGAATGAGTGTGTGTATGTCTGTGTGAATGTATGTGTGAGTGTGTCTGTGTATGAGTGTACTTGTGTGTGTGTGAATGTGTGTGTATGTGCATATGTTTGTATTGAGTATGTGTGAATGTATGTGTGAGTGTGTTTGTGAATGAGGAGTGTGTCTGTGTGTGACTGTATGTGTGAATGTGTGCCAAGCTTCCTAAACTTGTGCACATTTAGAACACACTTTGCCTTCTGTAGCTGCAGGCTTGGAGCCCCAAATTACAATTGTGGAAAGAAAAGCTTTGTGTGTGTAGGGAGAAGTACGTTTTTGAGACATACAGACCTTTCCTATCAGTAATCCATAACAACACAGAACTGTGACTACTTATATTGTGTTGACATTAAGTGCAGTGAGTGATCTGGAGATGATGAAGATAGCCTTTAATATATGTGTGGGAGCTGTGCAAACGCTCCCTACTCTGAATGAAAGGCTTAAACACCTGAGGGGTCTGGCATTCCCAGAGAGTACTAGGACCAGATACCAAGACACAACTGTGCAGGGGACAAATGTGATTTGTGACACTTCCCCAGCTCTGTAGTGTGTTACGAGTGGCAACAATGATGATGGCTCCAAGAGAGCTCTAGGCCATGTACTCAGGGGAGAGGGGCAGCTGGGATAAGGGCTCTGAGTGGAGTGCAGCTCGCTGTGTAAAATCATGGCTTCCTTCCCATCTGGTGGCTCTCCCTCAATTTCCGTTTGCTTTTCTTGCAGACAAACATCTTTTCCTCTGTATCCATAGGTATGGGAAGAGGACTCCAATGCCTTTTACGTTTGTTTGTTTAAAAAGGATAATTGGGTCATGTCTTAGGGTTTTACTGCTGTGAACAGATACCATGACCAAAGCAAGTCTTATAAAGGATAACATTTAATTGGGGCTGGCTTACACATTCAGAGGTTAAGTCCATTATCATCAAGGTAGGAACATGGCAGTATCCTGGCAGGCCTGGTGCAGGAGGAGTTGAGATTTCTACATCTTCATCTGAAGGCTTCCAGCTGAACACTGACTTCCAGGAAGCTAGGGTAAGGATCTTATAGCCCACACCCACAGAGACATACTTACTCCTATAAGGCCACACCTACTCCAACAGGGCCACACTTTCTAATAGTGCTACTCCCTGGGCTGAGCATATACAAACCATCACATGTCATTTTGACAGGATCCTTGCTGCTTAAAGGTTTAGGCTCTTGGAGTGGAGGAGAAACTGTCAAGGGTGTTTCTAGAACACAGGGTTGATTTGTAACCCCCAAGGTCAATGAAAACAGGCAGGAGGGAGCAGCTGGCAGAAACCAACTTCTGCGGAGCCTAGTGTAGAACAGACCCAATTTCTCATCAACAATACATCTTTGGGTCTGGAAGGGGAGGGAAAGGGAAAAGGAGGGGTGGAGACATGTGGGTGAGCTTGCCTGTGTGCCTGGGGACCAAGCCTTAGTGATCTTTAAAGAAAGGAGCTCATAGCTCATACAATGGGGTTTCTGCTTCTTTATTTGGAGCACAGATACCTGATATCCCCATCAGGCAGCCCCGCCCCCGGGAGGGCAGATGGACAGCAGTGCCTTTTAGCAAGCCTTGCTCTATTTTCTTTTTCTGAGTTGTTGCTGTATGGGTGAGACCTTAGCACAGCAGAGATCACCAGAGAAAACCTGCAAACACGCTGACTCCTCATAGGTTTTTGGAAACGACTGGATCTTTCTGCTGCCAGTCTTTTGAGTAAGATACTGTTACATTTAGGAAAAAGCCCCCATTAGAACGATCTGGTACTTACAACATCCATCTGAGAGAGGCTCTTTGCACGCATTGTCTGGTATTTTTATGCAACACGTGCTGTTGAATCAGGTGTGGGTTGCCCAAAGGTGAGTGGGGGAGAGCCAGGGCTCTGTCCCCTGGAACCCTGGTGTCAAGTGCGAACAGTCAGTAAGGCTTACCTCCTTTCCTTCTTCCACAGAAAGAGAACTTGGGCATGTCCTCTTCACAAAGGGGATAGGAGTAGTTCAGAATAGAAGAGCCTTTCGCCACAAGAGCTACGTCCAGAAACAGCTTTCTGATGTCCTGTCCTATACAGAAGAATAACGTCAGCACTCGGTGTTTCCCCTGCAGGGAGGAGACTCTAGGCTTAACCGCACTGTCTAAAGGAACTCCACAGTCTTTAACCTGTTGTATGTGGGGGAGAACCGCCCTTCATTTCTAGCTTAAGCTTCCACCTGTTCAGGATAAGGCAGCTCATTGGCTACCTTTCCCTCTTGATGCTCAGCACTCTGCCCTATCAATGCCTACAAATCTTGCCTTTAGAGTTCCTTAGCTCCATACTGATATTTATCCTCCAAGGTAGTAGCAAGGCAGGGGTGGGTCTGCATACTCCCGCGACTGTGGCGTGGTGGATGCTGCACACGGCTCCCCAGGGATTTCCAGAGAGCTCTGCGAGCAGCGTCCATTTCTTCCTGGCCCCCTTTCCCTTCTTTTGTCTCTCACCCATTCCTCTTCCCCTCTCCGTTTCCCTGTCCATAGCATTTCTCCAGACGTTGTGAGACCAGATAGTGTGCAGTTATAGGAAGACCCAGTCACACCACAGTTCTTGGTCTTTGAGAATATTCCTCCCATTTCTCTGGAATGATTCTGGGTTCTTGGTTTACTGAATGCTTCGGCTCTGTTTTGAGAAAACTGGTCTTCTACAAAAGGGGATACTTTAGTAGCTATGACAAACATACTGGTTTACTGTAATGGCACGGGCAACTAAGAAACTACCAGAAAGTGTGGGGCCTCCCATTCTGGGGTGGGAAGAAAGATTTAGCCTCTCTCTTTTTTCTTCTAATTTATAAGAACTTCCATTAGTTGTTTGGGAAGCAAACTAATGTGAGTAACAGACACACAGTGGGTAGAGCAGGTTTGTTTGTGGCAAAGGTAATAAGCACGCCTCTTGTCTGTGTAGCTAGCAACCAATCATTTCTTTCTTCTTTCCTTCCTTCTCTCTCTCTCTCTCTCTCTCTCTCTCTCTCTCTTTCTTTCTTTCTTTTTGCTGTCTATGGTGACCAGGACTTGACATATTGAAATGAGCATCCGGAACCTCTTTAATACAAAAGCACAGTGTTTTGTGACCATGAGGGATTAACTAGGGAGGGCATGTGAGAGGTGAAGGTAGTAGTTGGTGCAGCCTGCTGTGCTAAGTCAATGTGAGTCATAGTATGTGCAGAGGAGGAGGCTCTGCTATGCTTCAAGTCAAGGTAACGGCGTCTACTTACTCAGAATGATGCCAAATCTAATGTTGAGATTTGGTTGGATCTGTTTGGAACACTGGTCAATGGAAAGGCCAAAATCCTGTAAGGGATCTGCCAAAGAGGACATGGAGAGATTAGTCATGAGTACCTTGCAAACTCATCTGCAAAAATCTTCACTAATGATTTTTACAGGACTCATTGAAGTGCCCCATACTTAGAAATGCCTGGAACATTTCAGCAGCTCCTCCCAGTCTTTCCACAGTCACTGTCATGTGTGTGACCTGCCCTTACCTCTCACACACACATATACATACACACACACACACACACACACACACACACACAATCCCCAACCCTCTGATTCACTTGTACATTTTCATTTCAAATGTTTCTTGCTAATTCTTGCTTTTTGTGAACTTTCCCTCATAGTGTTGAGAATAGTTGTTTATTCTCTGAATTAAAAAACCCAGACATGTCTGATGTACTCCTCCAGCTTTGTAAGTATGTCTAGTCATCCTTCAATATCCAAGAGGAGCTCAACAGGACACCTATATACCAAAATCCATAGGCGGTTAGGTTCTTGATATAAAGTGTCTTATTTTCATAGAATCTATGCAATCCTCATATATATATACACATGTATATATGTATATATATATATGTATATATATATAAAATATATGTGTGAATGTCTACATGTATGTATGTGTACACATGGGTGCCTGTGGAGGCCAGAAAAAGGAGTTAGATATTCTAGAACTGGAGTTACAGACAATTGTGAGCTGCCATGTGGGTGTAAGTCTAGGAGACTTACTGTAGCTGTAAGTGTGATGCAACTGTGTAATACAAGACCAATGCAATGTGAATCATCTTACACTGTTTTGGTCAAGAGACACAGGAAGAAGTCTGCACATGCTCAGTGTACTCAGATACTCTGGATCTGATTTTGGTTGAATCTGAGGATGTGGTAACTGTGGATATAGAAACCCAACTGTATGACTTGGTAATTTGCTCTGTGCCTTAACCCTGTAGCACCTAACATAAACTTAGACTTAAGGCAGAAACTATTTTTGTGTCTTTTATTTCCCATTTCCCTTTCCATTGTGCTTCTCACTGGGCCTAAGGGAGGAACGCCATCTTGAGATGAGAACTGCCTAAGAATTTTCAGCCTCCGTTCTTAGACTCCCCATTATTCAGCCCATCCGACAGATAGGCACCCCACAGACACACATGATGAATATGAGTCTGGGTTGCCCATTAAGCTAGCCACATCTCAGCTCCGAATTCAGCCTTTGTACTTTGCTTTGTGTGGCTGTTGCCCATCTACAATCATTCCTGTGTTGTATGCAATCAGGGGACCAGGGAGAAATGGAAGCTGGAGCCAGGGATTAGGCTTGCTTATCAACACTTTTCAGGGACGCTTGGTTCCAATAGATGCTTCTCTTGCACCTTCCTGGAACCAGCCAGGCTCAGCTCTATGGATTCCCAGACCTCTGCAAAATCACTCCTCAGAGGTGGTTACTCTTCTCCTGCCTTGGACCACCAGGTTTGCCTTCCAAGCATCCAGGTTTTCATCCCACCAGCTTTTGCCCTTAGCTCTCCTAGCCCTTGAGGAGGCAACTCTTATTCACTGTCATTTTACTCTTCTGGTTTTTCTAATTTTTCAATTCAGCTGATTAACATATTGTCTATATTAAATGATTTATATTAAAATTAACTGATTAGTTATTACTTCCTCTATAGCAGCAGTTCTCAACCTGTGGCTTGAGGACCATCAGAAAACTCATGGTCCTAGGAACTAAGATACTGCTCAGTAGCAAAATCACAGTTATAGAGGAGCGATGAAAGTTAATTTATGTTTGGGGGTTCCTAAGACCTTTGAAAAGATGTTTTCTCCAATGATCATGACCCACAGGTTGGGAACACTACTCTATAGACTAGAGCTTCTGCTCTATAGAGTCCAGACTGGTAGAATCAGGAAGAAACTGGGAAAAGATGTGACTCATCTTCCTTTTACAGACTGCAGCATTTAGACTCAGAAAGGTTGTATTAGCTTACCTAGATCCCAGCATAGAAAATGCCTGAGTCAAGCTGTAAACTCAGCATTAACAAAAACACAAACAAAACCACATTGCTGTATTATATATATTATATATTATATAATAGAATTATATATAATAGAATTATAATATATATATAATATATATAATATACATAATACACAATACAATTATAAATTATATTATATATACCAATATATATGGTATATATTATATATTGGAATCAATAAGTAAATCCTAAAATATTCATGCTAATTTCATTTGTAAGATTGCCTGGGATACTTTCTGTGCAGGTATATGGTATTGAGTAGTGCAGTCTTATACCTGCTTTCTGCTGTGAATTTCTAGGTGATGATGCAGACATTGTTATGACCTTCCACATACTAACCTAAGAGATGCATTATTGCCTCTGATACCTGTGATGGCAATGGCTCCTAGACAAGCCCAGGCTGAAAAATCTAACAGGCATCGTTCTGATAGGTTTGCCCCCTAGTTTTCTTAGGGAAACTGTCCCTCTTTTATGATGTTCTTTTGACTTCCTAAACATTTTCTTGCTGTTTCTGGACTTCTTTCAGATTTTTAAACAGCAGTGGGGATGAAGAAGTCCATTGCTCCTACTACACACTTAGCACTCAATATTAATGGAAACAGAGGCCACTTACCAATAGAGGAAAGTGCACCCTCACAACTGTGCATTAATTTAAATTACCATCTGAGGCAAAATGAACAAAGGTATATATTGCTCAGTTAGCAGTTACAGAATTCCAGGGTGTGTTTATCATCAATATTTTACAGAGGGTAAACTAAAAGGAGGAGAAAGAAAGCCTTTTCTTGCTATTAGAAAAATAATTTTAATAAGAAACAAAGTCACAAAGGAATCAGTAGGTTGATTGTCTCCTCTCTCTAAGGAAATGTGAATGGAAACAGAAAGATTATTTTAGAAGTACTTAGGGAATTTTCTGAGTTTCCCTGACAATTTTATCAAGTTTTTTTTGCAAGAGTGATGTCTTTGAATATAACTAGGCCAACTATACGAAAGCTATGCAGTCTCTAGGAAAAGCTGATATCACTTCCCTCAAGTTTATCTGCACACTAATACCCTGTATTTTCTTATTTTTCCATTTGGGTGTTTAGCATGCTCTGAATTATGTGCATTCTATACCCCACCATTCCTCTATTAGAATCAGCATGTCTTAATGTTACACCAGCTCCTCCGTAACTCTGTAGGTTATGTGGAACAATGCCATTGAAAACCTTAAAGTTGAACAGCTTAACCTCATGATTATTGTCATTTAGTCTCATATAATGTTTATGGACCATAAGATGGCTATCAGCACCTCCAGTTGCTATCCATGTGATAGAAGCACCCTTGTGACAATCTATAATGTGACAGAACTGATGAAGGCTGATCACCTCTGGGCACTAACTTATCCTCAGTGAAGAAGCATTGGCTTAAGGCATTACTTTCTTGTCCTCTAAATATTTATGTTTACATCCATAGACCTGGGATGTTCTCAACCCAGACAGCTTTGTTTTGCTGTGAATAGGAGTCAATGAAGATATGCATAACTGGTCAAAGTGCATAAAAGACCAAGTGCTCAGTTCTCACTGGGGCATCTATATTGACCCTACCACCACTAAGGTTCAGGGAAGATCAAGAGAGAGGAGGTCTGAAGAATGTAAGGATTCAAATGGTGAGGTGGAGTTTTGTGAACTGCTGTCTTCTAGACCTGACGTGGCTACTGCATTCATGAACTTACAGCTGCTGCAGTTACCTACACAAGAGCTATAGAAGATCAAGCTTGTTCAAATCCCAACATAGATGGAGTAGCTGATCTCTAGACACCACTCCATAGAGAGGAGCTGTAGGGCAGGTAGTCTTTGATGGACAGAGAGTCATTCTTTATTGAATGTTGGTCACTGCACTGGTAGGTTTTTCATGCTTTTATGGATGACCCACATACATGCGTAAGTGGGCATCACACATATTGAGGCACAAATTGGAAGGACATGGGGAAAGTTGTATATGAGGGGTAAATGTGATCATATTTCATTGTGTATGTATAAGAAATTCTCAAAATTAAATAAAAAAATCTAAAAAAAGAATTACTTTATCACCACAGACTTTACTTACACTGCGAACACCTCAGGACCACCTTCAACAGAGAAAGGAGCTTACGTCTTCTAAGTAGTTCTCCTTGTACAGTGATAGAAGTATTTTGGGAGTAAGAGACTTTTACCAGGGCTCATTACTCAAGTAACTCAGATCATCTAGCTTTGAATTTTTAAAACAAGAACAAGTATAATGGAAAACTTTGTGAGAGTTTTTCCCATGCTATGAGGGCAGTGACAAAGGTCTCCTCCTGCACTAGGGAGAAAGGAAGAAGCAAACATTGTTTTAGGAAATACAAGAGATGTTCTTTTTGAATATTTTTCTTTTGTCCTCCATGTTACACCCACTTTCCTGTCTGCTCATTGGTTTCCATGGCTCCCGTCTAAGCAAGGATAGCATTTAGTGAATAAGCCAGCATGCCCCCAAAACAGCTTCTGCTGCCTTCAGCCACTGTGGTATGGATACCCCAGAAGACCCTAGAAGGTTCCAGAAGACAGGCTTGTCTCAACCATGTGGGTGTCAATCCTGCTGGAGAAGAGGAATGAGCTCTAAGTCAGCTGCTGGTAGCATTTATTTGGCTCACAAAGGTCAACAATACCATATCTGTCTTGGACATTCTGGTATATTTGTGGAGCAGAGCTGCAGAAACAAGTGGGGCTTAGAGAGAGCAAGGACCCAGTGAATACCAGCTCTGAGGATTTTCTCATGCTGTATACTTTATTATTTGCCTGGGATCTCCAGGGCTGGATTGACTAAGGTGGTGGCCCAGAAGATGATATCCCCTGGCTTTAGTACTTTGAACAGTATATGTTTGGGGGGAGATGGAGCTTTTAACTGGAACTGGTGGGAAAAAAATCAAAATGATTTTGGAAATGCAATTCTTTAGTTGAGGATAGTGAGGTGTGGGGGTACCTCTCTGGCTTTCTTGTTGGCTCTGTTTCAGATAGTCTAATGGATGTGTATCACCAAGTTGTAGAGTCTTTGGGCTCCTTGAGGCCTCTGTGTTTCCTATTGAGTAACTCAAGTCCACAGAACTCACTCAAATTTCTCCACTGCTAGTTTCATTCTGTCACTGTGGTTTATTTGGCTTACAATTCCAGTCTCTCACTGAGGGGAAATCAAGACAGAAATTCAGTAACCTGTCATAGCTCATCTACAGTCAGGGCAGAAAGAGCAAAATGGATCCTCACTTATTTACTTCCTGCAAAACTAGTGTTCTTAACTCTTTTATAATTTATGTGTTGGCTCATAAAACACAGTGGGATGGGCCAATCAACAACTGTCTTAGTTAGGGTTGCTACTGTTGTGACAAATTACCATGACAAAAGCATCTTGGGGAGGGAAATCTTTATTTGGCTCACACTTCCATATCATTGTTCATCATCAAAGGAAGTCAGGAGAGGAAGTCAAACAGGGCAGAAACTAGAGGCAAGAATTGATGAAGGTCCATGAAGGGGTGAAGCTTACTGATTTGCTCTCCACAGTGCTTACTCAGCTGTCTTTCTTATAGAACCCAAGACCACCTACCCAGGGATGGTCCTACCCATAATGGGCTGGACCCTTCCACATCAGTTGCATCAATTTAAAAAATGCTCTATACCTGCCTATAGAATGATCTTATAGTAGAATTTTCTCAGTTAAGGCTCCCTCCTGTCCAGTAACTCTAGCTTGTGTCAAGTTAACATAAAATTAGCTAGCACAACAACTACATCAGTCTCTCCAAGACAAGGCCACAGGCTATCATGATCTAGATTATTCCTCAACAGAGACTTTCCCCTTAGGTGATTCTAAGTAGTGGCAAGTTGGCATTAAGACTAACCATCACACCAAGTTTTACAAGTGTGTGTGTGTGTGTGTGTGTGTGTGTGTGTGTGTGACCTGCCATTATCTCTAGTTCTACTGATAGAATTTAAAACTTGTTGGAAATTGACTGACTTTCTCCCACAGGGGAGGAATTCTCTTTAAAAAGTCACCAAGAGAAGGGGTAGTACCCCACCTACCTCACTTCCACCAACTTTCCTTGAGCTTTGTGTCTAAAGCCAGTTTCAAGCTTCTGTACTTCCTGCTCTGGGAAGGTAATCTCCCTCTCCCTTCTTTCTCTTCTCCCTTCCCTTTTGTTTCCTACTCTGCTCCCTTCTCTCCTTGATCTTCCTCTCTCTACCTCTCTTTCTTTTCCCCTGACACACACCCTCCAGGGCTTATACCTGACTGCACTCCAGGGCCCCAAATACCAACTTTCCCCTTAATGGATTAAACCTCTGTGTTCATTCTCACCTCTTCTTGAGATCTGCTTTTGCTTCCTGTGTGCACTGTTAGCAGAAAACAGGCTGACCCAGGAGAATGCTAATTCAAGGGCAAAGGCTGCTAATGTGCTTGGCCACTTTCCAATAAATAAATTAGTGAAAGGTTTCTACCTCACATAGTAAAACTCTAATTAGCTCTCTCCTGTAGTCTCTCCCTTCATACTGGGCTCAACCACACCTCTCCAGGATGCCCTCAGAGTTCCTAGTTTGCCCTTCTGCTTCTCACAGCCGGTCACGCCTCTATCATCCTTAATCAGTATAAGGCTCTATTGCTCTTCCTTGTGACCCAGGATAGCTGTGGAAGTGCCTTAATTAAGACTCATACATTCATGTATGTATGGCATTATGGGATTTCTTTTCGTGAACTTTTTTTGTAACTCAATTGTGCCATCCTCCAACATGAATTCTGTTGCAATGTCCCGAAGGTGGACACACCCCCTTCCAGGTGTAACTTGTCATGTTAGGAATCGTGTTTTATTTATTCATGTTCAGATAACTGGTGTCTGTGTTAGTGGACACGCCCAAGTTGGTTGGATACGTAAGCAAAAGGACAAAGTCGGATGATTGGAAGAGAGCAGAAGGTGTTAGGCAATGGAGTCTTGTATTCTCAGCCTTGGCTTTGGTAGGTGCTAGCAATTACATTGGAGGCCTGGTTGTGAGGCTCGGGAGAACTTCTTTGCCAATTTAGCTCTCCAAGAAGCTTCGAGTGCATTAACTTTTCTTGACAACAGTGGAAATACTTACTTTGGTGTTTGAGATAGAGTTTCTGTGTGTTCTTGTACAGCCAGTAGTCCAAGGTCAGACGCAGGGGACATTCCTCTGTATCTTTCACCAGATAATAACAAACAGATCTTATTTAGACATTATCTATTAGGCTGCCTGGTTTCCAATTCTGCAAGCTTGTGTTCTGTTTATGATTAAAATGTAGTGTGTCTTGAAAGTTTCCTTTCTCATCTGGTGGTTTTGACCAGGGTCTTAACCCTCTTGTATCAATTCATACGATACCATTTGAGGGTCAGCATAGGTCCATCACTGATGATGATGGCATAAGGCCTGGGTGAGACACTGTTGCTAGAATTCATCCACAGCAGCTCAAAGCCAACTTTCATCTTTTTTGTTTGTAAAGTTATTGTCTTTCCTGCGTACCCTTCCCCATTCCCTGCTTCTTTGTACTATGGGAAAAAAGTAAGTGTAGTGTGGGTGGATGTACTCTATCTGTGTTTTCCTGACCTCTTCTTTTTCCCACTCATCTAATCTCATTATTAAAGACCAGCCTAGCAAGGCCTTGGTGGCTCACTTTCAAATGATACTAGCTCTATTCCCATTCAAGTTTCTTCTCCCAGAGTGTCATAGAGAATTTCCTCATTCAAAGCTGCACCTCCGATGCAGTTGCTTCTGTTTTCATCTGAGATATTTAGATGCTTAGATAGGAATCTTTGCTTTAAATGCAATATAAACAGCAATGATGCCATTACAGTATACTGCTAGTGAGTTGAGGGCTTAAACATTTCAATGCTGTGCAGGTCGTTTGGTAATGACAGCCGGTGTGCTTTTGAGTGTAAAGGAATGTTTGGGTTGCTGATGGAAAATCCTGGAACCTTTACTACTGTCTTTTCAATGGCAAAATAATGAAGTTCATTAACAATAGCCTTCTAATGACAGAAAAGAGGAGGGGTACGCACGGTACCCTTGGCCTCAGAACAACTGAAGTATGCCTTCCTCCAGCAGTGGAGGGAATGGTTTGTTTTCTGTTTTCCATGTTTGTCATAACTTATGATTAGTTATTGTCCAAAATGACTAAATAGAAAATGCCCCAAAGTATACAGTAGGTAATTTTCAAATTGGTGCCATTGAGCGCTAAGACAGAATCTTAACATATTCTCTTTGAGAGGTGAATAGACCTTCTGTCTGACGTATCTACATTGTGTACATAACCCACCACTTAGCAGCTATTTTGATTATAAAAACTACTGTCTCAGGAATATAGTAGGTTCGTGTAATCCTTATTTGACTTAACAATGACCTTGAAGCAAAAGAGCAATAATGCTAAAAATTCAGACATTCCATAGAGAGGCTTTAAAGTACTTCTATGTTAAAAGATGAGTTTTTTTAATATGAAAAACAAATCACATGCTGAGGTGACTAAGATCTACATAAGAATGAAATATGTGTACACAGAGTTGAGTCTTCTCCATGGCTTAACATCCATTGGAGGGATCTAGACTACATTCCCTAAGAAGAAGAAACTAAATAGGATTGCATTGGGTTTTACTCTGCTTCGGAGTGTGCTCTCTCACCAAAGATGGCCAAGTGATCATGACTGTGAATATGCCAATGTCTGAGTTCATTCAGCCATTCTGTCTTAATGTGTCTGGATGCTGCCTCAGCATGGAGATTTTTAACAGTCTCCAGGTGATTCAATTACCTATCTTATTTGCAAACTGCTGTTTTAAACCATATGAGTCTTTTGTTGCTAATCTCCTTGATGTACAATTTTGTAGGCAGGTCTTAAGATATAATGTGTTTTACCACAATTTCAAAGCTTAGCTCTGTAGTAGATTCCTAATCTACTTCTTTGCAAACCATATCCCATGATTTGTAGAATTTATGAGCATTTAAGGAGCCTCACATGGGAATTCTTTCTACCCAGATGGATGATTATCTGTGCCTGTATCCCTCTCTCCCCCTCTGTTTGTCTTACTGATTTTTGTCTCTAGAGAGACAGTGTTTCTTCTATTTTCCATGTCTAGGACTGTAAGCCACTGGGACCCCAGCAATTGCCCAGGTGGCTACTCTAGAACTCTTCAAAGAAAAGCACAGATCATGCCGGGAAGTGGTGACAAACGCCTTTAATCCCAGCACTTGGGAGGCAGAGGCAGGCAGATTTCTGAGTTCGAGGCCAGGCTGGCCTACAGAGTAGAGTGAGTTCCAGGACAGCCAGGGCTATACAGAGAAACCCTGTCTCGAAAAACCAAAAGGAAAAAATAAAAAAGAAGAAAGAAAAGCACAGATCTGCTTAGTGAAATTCTTCTAAAATGGTCTTAAGAACTTTTCTTTTTCTATTACTTGAGCATCCTCTCTTTACTGGTACCATACTAGCCATGGAAAGTCCTAACATGAGAGGTCCATGGAGGGAGAAGACAGAGCTAAAAGGGGAAATGATGATACTCAATGGAGGGTGATGGGGAACTAAGCACAGGATGCATCTGTAAGAACTTCCCAGTGTGAAGAAGATGAGGGAGCAGTGGAATCTTATGCAGATGGCAGTAGAAGGCTTGCAGGCTGGCAGAGCCAAACTGGGGAGGACTGAGGCATCTTCAATATATGTAATATATATATATATATATATATATATATATATATATATATATGGGATTCATTGTAATAACTTACAGGCTGTAGTCCTGCTAACTCACCAATGGCTTGCTGTGAATGGAAAGTCCAAGAAGCTAGCAGTTGCTTAGCTGGCCTTCTGCATACGCTGGAATCCTGAAGAAGTAGGCTCCAGTGCCAGTGAAGGAATGGATGTGCCAGCAAGGAGAGGTCATGCAGGCAAAGAGCAAACCCTTCCATCTTCTATGTCCTTATATAGACTTCCAGCAGAAGGTATGGCACATACTAAAGGTGTGTCTTCCTGCCTCAAGATCCTGACCAAAGATGTGTATCTTCTTGTCTCAAAGGTCTGGACTAGAAGTTCATTTATCCACTTCAAACCAAGCAAAAAAAATCTCACAGGTGTGATCTCCATTTTTGAATTGTAGTTCATTCCAGATGTAGTCAAGTTGACAACCAATAACAGCCATCACAGACACTCACTGTTGTATGAACTTAAGCAAGGTAGGGAAACCAATGACAGACTACAGTGCTATTGCACCAAAGTTCCACTTGATGAACTAATTAGTTCACTGAGCTTACTTACAGAGCATGTATCATGTACAGAGTTACTTACAGGAGCATAGGTGACCCTAAAGTAACTGTGTTATCAAAAAGTCTCACTTCAGCGTGCTGCACAGATAGAGTCCCACCTTTAGTTAGCCTTCCACACTATGTCCTCTATAACTGCCCAAGACCATGAGATCACACACAACTTATGTAGAATCACATACAACTAGGAGGGACATGTAGAAAGGTAATGGCTTGAATCTCAAATGAGAGTCTACTGACCCTCCTCACCCTCTCCTATTATGAAAGAATGTCAGTAAGCTTGATCTGGAAGGTCTCTTGAAACTAGTCACAGCAATTCTGTTGAAGAAGGTTATAGCTGTCATGCTCAGAGGACAATGGTCTACAATACACAGGGACCACAAAGTTCCCAGAGTCACCTCCAGAAGAGTTCTACAGGCCACAACATTTGGCCACTTCTCATCTAGTACTGATAAATCTACCATCAACTCACAGACTGGTATTTGTATTATGCTTTTTCTTTCTCTGGAATAAATACCTACGAGTGGGATTTCTGGGTGATCTGGCAAGAATGTGTTCAGTTCCCTTAGAAACTGCCAAGCTACGTTCTACAGTGGCAATGCATTTGAAGCTCTCCTTCCAGAGGGATCCAGCTGGCAGGGTCCACTTGAAACTCTTGCTTGAGAAGTAGGCTCCCAAGGGAGAAATTACAGTAACCTTGTAGTCCCAGGTATATTTGAGAACTTCCTGAGAATGTTTCTGCCTACTCAGGTCTTGAAGAACCAGCCACAAGACTGCCTTTGGGTGCCCCAGGGGTGAAGTTGTTTACACTGAGGGGCACAGAACAAGGACACCTATGATCTCTGGCATCCATGGTTAGCCACTTCCTTTCTTTCTGAGGCTCTGTTCAGGGTCCTGACACAATTTTGGCCACACTCTGAGGTCTAAAGCCTGAGAATTGTTAAGATGTATTTCCCAAATGCTTTTGGTCGTGGGACCAGCCTGATGTGTTTTCTGTTATTTCTGTATATCTGGTAATGAATTGTCCACTGCTGTCTCCAATCTCTCAGCCTACTCATAGGAGGAAAAAGATCAATTTACACTTTTTCCAGGAACTAGTCCTGGAGATGGAGATGACTCATAGTGAGAAGCTCCTTTTCTGTGTTAGCATGTCTCAGAGGACCAGTGAGGATGATGCTTGTGAACATGGCTGCCTTTTATTTAAGAGAAGAGTGCCTCAACCACATAGCACTGGATTCAAGGAATATCATAGCAGCAGATATCCAAAGCATATGAAAGCCCATTATCTTCCAGGTGTGAACTCCCAGGCTTCTTACAGCTATAATGTACCTTTCCAAAGGTGTTGGAGATGTCCACTGGGAACACATCTCAGGATATCATGAACTAAAATCAGGGGAAATGAATTCTTCCTGCATCTCGTACCTCAATGAAAACAAGTCAGTCTGAATCCATCAGATACTTGGCTCAGTCAGCGAGCTGTCTTCTTCCCAGGGAGGAGAGAGATGCTTCCCTGGGAAACTATCCTTGCTGATTGCATCTTATAATTGGTAGAGCAAAGTGCATGCCTCAGGGGCAGGAGTGATGCAGGATTACAAGCTCCTGCAAGTCTGGGCTGGGCTGGGGGAGAAAAAGAACAGTTGCTAGAGGCTGTGCTTCTGTGCCAGCAAAACAAATTCTTAACAGAATAGAAGGTTCATTTCTCTGTCTCCGCAGTCAGCAAGTTTTGTCGCTATTCGCTCTATTCCTCTGTAGAAGATTAAAAAAAGAATCGGTTCCCCTAATAATTATATAAAGAATTACATGGAAAGATAGAAAGTCGACCCAGAAAAGAAGCCGGTAAACCAAGCCTTCGACTAACCAAGGAGAACTGTGACCAGTTGGATAGCTCTAGTCTCCAGCCCCGTATTTGTTTTGGATACCCTATTCAGTTAATCACACAGTAAGGGTTAGAGATGAACTTGGCTTCACTGCTAAGTTGCAAGAAGCTGGACAACATTCTGTTGTCTCCTTAACAGCATTTCTGTAACCACCTGGATACGGTTCAGCCTTCTCTTGCTGTCTGCTCATGTATTTTCATGGCATGACTTAGAAACTGTTAGTATGTATAGAAACATCTCTTAATGTCATTATAGCTAAATGCCTTTATCCCAGTTTCTATTTCAAAAAAGTAGACAAAGCAAATACTTGGGTCAGGAAGCATTTTCAGATGTAACAGACATAAATATGCACGTTCACACAGAGCATGGGAGACAGAGACAGGATAGAGGACCACAGGTTTGAAGCAAGCCTGGGCTACATGGAAAGTGGCAGGCAGACCAGGGCTATATATAACTCTGTCTCAAAATAACACAGCAAAAACAGAACAAAACACAACCAAAAATTGATGTTCACAGTAGTTTATAAGGACAATAGCTTGGGCAGTTTACGTATACATCAAGAGAAGGATCAGTTGTAGTCTGTACACATAAGAACATACTCTACAGCTGAGAATTAATTTACTTGGATGGAACATACTAGCTGCCCCCTTAAAGAATGCATTAAGTTTGTCTCCAGACAAGCTGTGAATTCAATGCTCACTCACTGCACTAACTGGTTGAGTAGGTTTTTCCATGTGGATGGTCATATTAGATGCACATTATACAATTTTTATATGTTTTATTTATCTCTCAAGTCCCTAAATATATTTTATCTCACTATTCTGGTAGGGGTCTTCAGTGGGATGTTGGATTGAAGAGATGGTGGACATTTTTGCTGTGTTTTTAACTTTAAACAAAAAGCGTTTTATATTCTGCCATTGAATATAGCACCCATTGCAGATAGATAGATTTCTTTAGAAGATAGATAGCTCATTTAAAAAAGGCAGTCTGGCTTTCTTGGGTATTTTTAAAAATCTGATTAATTTGGTCAATATTTATCACAACCCCTTTTCCCCTCAGAATTGACTTCTCGTATGATTGCTGGGAAGTGCTCTAGATTTTGTTTGGCCAAAAGATCTTTAATTCTCTCTCATTACTGATAGTCATTGAACTACAAATAAAATTCTAGATTGGTGGTTTTTTTCTTTCTTCTCTGTGGGTGTTGATAATACCTTTATAAGTCTGGCTTCAGTCTAATTGCGATCTACTGTTAGGCAATTTGTTTCCCTTTGGCAGATCACGGAATCTCCTTGAGAATCTACACATCATTAATAGTTCTAGAAAGGGGGGCAGTGTTTTTGCTTGGAACATGCCTTTTCCTTAGTTTCTTCTGTAGTAATTCATGTTTTCCATCTCTTACTTACTCTTCCGTGCTTTATATTGAGTAATATAACTCTGGACATCTCTCCAGCTATTCTTAAAGCTCTGTTTTAACTTAGCAACTGTTTCTTATTTCAGCCATTAAATACTCCATGATAAGTGGCTTTCTTTTGTTAAATCCCCTGATATTTATTGATATTGTATTTTCTTCTCTTGTGTTTTGAAATCCCCACTTCTAATCCTTTAAATAGTTATATTATTATTCATATTGTATGTCTGTATTTCCAAATTCTATTATCTCTCAGGGTATGTCTCCCGCATTTGAGGTCTCTGCCAACTGTAATTTATTTCCTTCTGTTTTTAGATTTTGGACTCTGAGCTCATGGAATCTTTAGCACGCCAGTGAAACATAAACTGAGGGTGTTTGTTTCTCTGCCAATACACTCCAGATGTTCCCAATCAAAATCCACTTTAATTTCTGGGCTTGGGATTTCCTGAATCCGAAAGATAGTACATATATATTTGGGCCCAAGCCTGTGTGTTATCATATCTGGAACTGCTCACTCTCACAGATATTTTCCCTAGTGACCTGGCAGAGTTAGCTATATCTCCTTGTCTAGTAGCACTTTGGTTTTGCTCATTTAAAAATAGATTTATGGCTACTACACTTAGAAGATTGCATCTTCATGAAGGGTCGAGTTTCTGTCTTATGTGGTGCAGGTCATTGTTGCAAACTACTGCACAGTCATTAACATCTTACTTCTAGTTGATAGAAGGTGATTGGTTCTCTGAGGGTACTCAGAGCTTCAGTATCTTCTCTTAACTCTTTTTTTTTTTTTTTTGGATTTATAATTGACCTTGCTCACATAGTCCTTTCAATACAAGCTCAGATATGCACTGAAAATGATTTGTGCCCCATGGCATCCCTTACATTCGATATTATCCAAGAAGACAGATTTCTACAATAGCTCTCAGGAAATTGGTCATTCCATATAGCTTCCCCGTGTAGATTATCTTTTTAGTGAGTGATGTAAATCTCTCTTTTACCAGTGTCCTGTTCATCAACATATTCATGTGAATTCAGTAATTCAATGTGCAGTTCAAATGTTCAAGGGCATTACAGCATTACAGCAGAGCCTGTAATGCTGGTGCCTAAATGCTAACCTTTAAGGCAGTGGTGCTGGAGCGTAAAGACACCAGGAAGTGGTTAGGCACTTAGTCCTTCATGAGTGGGATTAGTTAGTACTTTACAAAAGATGCCCAAGGAAACTTGTATGCCCCTTTCATCATGAGGGCAAAATCAGAAGGCAGCATCTATGAAGCTGACATCAAGCTCTTGTGAGATGTTAAATTTACTGTTATCTTGGATTCTTAGCCATTAACCAATATAATTCAGCAAAATAACATATGCCTATTGATACAATGGTGGCATGACTGTGATAGGGGTAGCCAATTGACTTCTGATCAAACTTGCCACCCACTCCACAGAAAGAAATTCCTGACTAGTTGAATAAATAAATTATAACTGAACATTAGAATTCTATTGCACACAAATTACCCAAACGAAGATATTTTGTTTTAGTAGCTTGAATAAACTAAAACCCATAGCATTTAATGCCACCAAAGATTTCCTCCTGCAAACTCTTGGGGCTTTCTGCTTATACATCCATTGCTGTAGGAGTAAGCCTGCTTATTAACACAGTTAAGTGGAAGTGTTGAGAACTAGTGCCTCTGGGAACAGCTTATGGGAGTTGACAGATCAATACCACAGTTCTTCTGGTTTTTGAGGTATCATCTACAGGGTCTTCCCGAGGTCTCCAGTAGAATTGAGAGTCTTTTCTCACAGTGGTCACTTGGATTGGCCTTATTTCCTTTCATGTATAACTTTCTCATTCTGATCCCAGGGTTTCCTAGGGAACAGTTCTCAAATAAATTTGTACCCAGTGCCTTGTTTTAGCAGCCATTTCCAGATAAACCTTTACCATCAGCAATATTCAAGCCAGCCCTTCTAGTTTATGTTAAGTGCATTTTGTTCTAAAATAAGTCAGATGTGGTTTCATCTCTACCATGATTTATGGTTGCTTTCTTACTTTTCATTTTTTTTTAAAGAAACATATATATTTTAACTTTCCAGGCAAGATGTGCCTATTCACAGTGCAATAGTGGCGTGATTATGGAGTAAACCAATTCACTTCTGCTTGATTCAGAGGCCCCCTCCACAGGAGAGAATTCCTGCCTAGTATTGGAGCCCTCTAGCTGGAGGGGTCATAGGCAACAGTGGTAAATCTCCTACTTTTGTTTTGCTAAATGGCTATGCTGTCTTACAAGGATGTCAAAGTTCTGGTACTCATGAACTCACAGCTGGAGTTGTCTACATAAGATCTGCCCAGTATAGAGCCTGCAAACATTCAGTCATAGTAGTGTGATGAGCTCAGGGAGCACAGCCCCACCCAGGGGAACAATTAGCAGTGGTCAGAACTTCTGGAAGAGGAAGTCATTGTCTTCAGAAATGGTAGCTATGTGTGAATTAGTCATGCTCCAGTGGAGAGCTTCACCGCTGTGCCTACAGGAGTGGTTCTGGTTAAACCGGGTGGGTTATGAAGCCAACCCAAAAAGATATGAAAATGGGATGGGGACTTAGTGGGAGGAGAGAGAGTTTGTGGGGATTGGCAGGAGTAAGAGGGGATGACTGAGTGTGACCAAAATGTATTGTATACATGCACAAAACTGTCAAAGAAGAAATTAATTTTAAAAATAAAACAAATATATTTGAATGACATTTGTACGTATCAAGAAGCATTTTAATAGACTTGAGTCAAAATTAATAATAAATGGAATCAACATGAACTAGATAGACTTGAACACTTAGCAGTTAGCCTAGTGAGATTATTGCTAACTGTATTGGCTGGTTTTGTGTCAGCTTGACACAAGCTGGAGTTATCACAGAGAAAGGAGCTTCAATTGAGAAAATGCCTCCATGAGATCTAGCTGTAAGGCATTTTCTCAATTAGTGATCCAGGTGGTACCATCCCTGGGCTGGTAGTCTTGGGTTCTATAAGAAAGCAAGCTGAGCAAGCCAGGGGAAGCAAGCCAGTAACATCCCTCCATGACCTCTGCATCAGCTCCTGCTTCCTGCCCTGCTTGAGTTCCAGTCCTGACCTCCTTTGTTGATGAACCGCAGCATGGAAGTGTAAGCTCAATAAACCCTTTCCTCCCCAACTTGCTTCTTGGTCATGATGTTTGTGCAGGAATAGAAACCGTGACTAAGACACTAATTAAACAAGGAGATGCAGAGCTAGTTTATGTTTGGACCCCTAGGGAATTCATGTGGAGGCTTGCATTCCACAAAGGGTGATGTGATGGTCAAACTGGCCTCAAGGTGCTCTTTGAGATGCTGAGCAGACCTCAGAGTTGGGAGGGAAGCAAGAAGGGAGCGGTGTAGAAGGGTGTGACCTCACTGAACCCTTCCCTCTCTAGCAGAGGGTGGCACTCAGTGTTGTTTATTGCTTTCAGGTATGTTTTGTTGATTTGCATCATGCTTGAAACAAGGTTATTTCCATAGATGTACATTAGGACATTGCATCTGTGGGTTAGGTCTTGATTTCTCTTGAAAAATTAGAAAATAAGACATCACAGACCTCACTGTTCTATATAGCTATCAGATGGAGATCACTATCAGAGTCCCATTGGGAATGAGATGGGTGCCCATGTACTCAGGTGATGTCAGGTAAAATATTAATTGGTCAAATAAAGGCAAGAGCCTGTGATTAGGCAGTGGAAGGAAAAGGCAGAGCTGAAAATTTTATAGAGGACAGAGAAGGAAGGAGAAAGGAAAAAGAGATGGGAGATGGAGGGAGAAGAAGATGGAGAAAAAAAAGGTTGAAGATGGAGCAGACCTAACGTGGCCTGGAGAAGCGGCAAGTAGCTAGGGATTTCGTAGCTGGGCAATAGCGTAGTGTAGGGCATATTTGCCCAACCTAGGCATGCAGCTTGTATTCATATTAACAGAGTTGTGTGTTCTTTGCACGGGCATATTGGGGTTGGAGATTTACCATTATAAATCTGGCTGGTGTAAGTCTCTAGTGTTTTCACTTCACGGGCTAAGGGAAGCTGAGTGAACTGTAGCTGGCATTCTGTAGGCCAGCCACAGGGGGTGGGTGGCCTGTGAAGTTCAAACAGTAGCCCCAGGCATTTCAGGTTAAACTGGTTTGGTTAGCTTAGCAAGCTAGCCTCTGAAACCAGGGCAAGAGGTGGGGGTGGGCCAAGGTAGGCACATAACCAGATTTAGCATGGGTTTTATTTAAAATTACACACTACAGTCCCCTCTTAGAACACCCTCCTCCCAGTAATGCAGACCCAAGGCAGATGACCCCAGTGGAGAGCATGGTAGTGGCAGCCTTTGGGTATTTGTCTGATGGCTGGGGTTGGTTGTCTATGTCTAGCTTTTCCACAAACGGAGAAAGGAACAGAAGATGCAGGCTCTGGGTCACACTTTCAGGCTCAAGGGCCCAAGTTGCTGTAATAACTTTCACAGCTCTCCTCTGACACAGTGTGTGTTTACTTTAAGCCGTTAGGTTCCCAAGGGAGGTTCCTGTCACAGAAGATGCAGCCCTTTCTCTAAACAAGCACTTCCCCTTCTGATACTCTGAAAAGCACAGTAGCTGCTCACCATCTGCAGCTTAATGCTTTGCAATTTGTTACCATCATGAACTAATAACATTAAAATGGAAAATTCTAGAAACAAACCATTTCTAAACTGTAAACTGTACACTTTTCTGAGCAGCACAATGAACTCCTATGCCACCCACTCTGTCCAACCTGTGTGCAGCACATCCACTGTGTATGAGGAACTCACAGATCAGTCACTTTGTGGCATCTCAGTTATCAGATTAGTGTTGTCACAGAATCAGAGTGCTTTGCACTCAAATGACTGTCATCCTATTTTGTAATGGCCCCTAAAGTGCAGGAGTAGTGATGGTGGCAATTTAATTAGGGCGTGATGTTGTTAAAATGATTTTATTAATGATTAGTTGTTAGTTTTACTGGGCCTATTTATAAATTAAACTTTGTCATAGGTATGTGTATGTAAAAAAAGTCAAGCATCTATGAGGCTAGCACTCTGTGACTGCAACCATCTACTTGGGGTCTTAGACCGTGTCACGAATAAAGGGGGAGAGAACGAGTGGCATTTCCATGCAAAATCCACAATTATAGTACTTTTATAAAATTGTTGTTCTTCTCAATTAGAGCTGAGTCCCATGGATCATTAGCAACTGTAAATCTTCATAAATTATAGTTTTGGGCGGGAAAGGACCTGGACAAATTATTTTACAAGCTGGGCTGCCTAGAAAGAGGAAATTTTGTTCTTTGGAGACTTAGGTCTGGTCTTGGTTTATGTGATAGCTCTGATCTGAAAATGGGCGAGTTCTCTGGGTGGTTTTATGCTTGAAGAGGAGGCTGAGCTTGCTCAAGAGGGTCCTATTGTATTTGTCCATTGATTGGCCCTTTGACCACCTACAGTTAGAAATGCTGCCTTTCAGACTCAGAGGTTCCCTCTTTCAACAAGGGGGAGTTAGATTGAAACCTCAAGGCTCTACAGGGCCTGGCTTTATTCCAGTCCATACAAGAGCCCATGGTTTGCCCATCAGAGGGACTGTCAGCAGGCTAACTTGTCCTGAAAAATGCCAGACGTTGGGGTGGCAGGGGAGGGGGATTAGTCACCAATTGACAACTTTCCTACACCCCAATGTTCACCAAGAGCTACAGATAGATTGCCAAACCCAACAGTTCTGCCTCTGGAGACACGGAAATCATCTCTGAGAGCTGCCCAGCCCCTCTTTCTGTACAGGGGCATGCTTCCCTCTCATCCTATCCACTGCAGTTATGATGCTCTAGACCAATGTCCTCCATGTCTGTACTTCAGGCAGTCTAGTGTGACATGCAATGCCTGTTAGAGACAGAGAGTACCAGTCAGGGAGAACACTGCAGTGTCTTAGCTGACTGTGGCCAGTGGCGTGAATGGTACCAGGAAGTTGATGGTCCTGGATGAAATACAGCACGGCTATCCTGACGTCTCTGAGATCTCATGTCTCATGGTTTCGTCTCTAGGGGTTACTTAGCAGGTATGTGTGAGTGACAACAAAGACAGGAAGGAAACTGGGTCACATCCTAAGCACTTCATGTGCACGAAGCCTCATTCTCAGTTATTTGGAATTCAGAATGCTTTTATCCATATGGACAGACCAGAGAGAACTCTGAAGTTTTCTCTATCTTTGAACATGAGTAGGAGTGAGGACAAAGATTTGTGAATGAGCCAGACAGCCTTGGCAAAAAATAGAAGGGTGGATCAGTTCAAGTGGTCCCATCTAAAACTCTAGCAGAGGTGCTAAGGGTATTGCTTGTGGCTAGGTGCTTGCCTGGCACACACAGGGCACGGAGTTCCTTCCCCAGCACACACTTCCCCAAAGTCAACAGAAAGTTGGACTGGCATCAGCGATTACAGGATATACAAGAGGAAAGACAGCTTAATGCTAATCATGAGTCAGCTCAGCTTTATAAAGATGAGTTTTAATCATGCAGGCAAGCTCTAGCCTCTCCTCTAAATGACCCCTTGATTTTTTAATTGAGATGTCCACAGTAGACATAAGCTTCCAAGCATAGGATAATGGCAGGGTGCTGAATCTCAAAACAATGACCCAGCAGACCTTCAGAGTACTTTTAAAAGAGAAAATGGCAGAGCGGAAGGAGCTTTGTGGGAAGAAGTCTTCAGAGGTCTCCAAGTTGTGGCAGGAAGCATTACTGCCAAGAGAACTTAAGCCAATGACTGGTGACTGAGCTCAGAATCTACTGGTTGGTAAGTCTAAAATAAACATGTATTCATTGAGCTGGAACATGCTAGATACTCAAAGAAATAGACCAATACATACTTCAACCACTGCAAGAAATCATAATTCTTATAGATAAGAGTGATCATGCTGATGCCATGCTCTATACCTACAATACCAGTTACTGAGACAGGAGGATTGAGAGATCGAGGCAGTGCTAGTGAGATGTCAATCAGATTTTAAAAAGAAAAGGAAGAGGAGAAAATGAATAAGTGTCAATACAAAGATGAAAAAAATTAGGCCCGTGGAGCCAATGTTTTGAAACAAGTTTAAGAAACATCATAGTGAAATTATTTTGTGATAGCCAGCACACACTTCCTCTACTCTTCAATGTTTTAAAGCAATCAGGGAAAGTCTGTTATAGTCTTCCAAACACTTAAGGAAATTTCAATGAAAATTTTGTGGATAATCTGTACCCTTTCAAAAACTTGTTAAATGAACAAAACGTTGGGATGGTAGTTGTGTGTGTTTGGCTTGCTTGTTCAAAGGGACATTTCTAAACACAGTAATAGAGGGACTAAATCATCACCAACCTACAAGGAAGCCTCTTGGATAAGAAAGGCCTCAGATAATAGGAAAGGGGGCAGTATTCATGGTCATCATATGAAGGTGGTTCTTGCACTCTATCCTCCTGGTTACGAGCCAAAGGGACTCCAGCTCCACCCTAATCCACACACTGTCTTCTGTGCATTGCTCAGTCATCAGCCTAACACAAATGTGTAGGCACCTGCTTCTGGGTTGACTGCTATAGACTTCCAGCACCTGCATGGTATTTCCAGTTCTCTAGCACAAAGCTACTGGGTCAGAGATCTAGAATCTGACCTTAGGAGGTATCTAGGAAAGGCATAACACAAGCCTAGAGTGCATGAAGTTACTTAGAAGTCCACCCTTCTCTTCCTGATAGAGCCCTGCCCTGCTGCTTGGGTCTTGAAGGGGGCACCTGTTGCTCTGTATCTTGTAGATGGTGTTATCAAAGTCCCAACACCTTCTGACAGCTGCATGTCCCTTCGCCACTGTCCAGATAGAGCTCACAATGGGCTTTTCATTGGAGGCCACTTTCTCAGAATCTGGTGTCCCATGACCTGCACACATTCCTCCCCCCAGGCCTGATGGAGTTCATGCCGAGGACTCCATGCTGCCTGTGGTGTTGAGGATGTGCTGACTCTGAAAACCAGCTGCTGACCTGGAGGACAGCCTTTTCAGCCTCTCCTAAGACTCTCTTCTTAAAACACAAATGGAGCCAGGAGCCCAGAGAGATTTAATTGGGCTGGAAAGGGTGGTGCATAACCTTTCAGGCTACACCTACTTCCTGCCTTCTAAGAAGGCCCCTTTAGAACCGCAGCCCTGGCTTACTTCCCTCTGTTCACCAGGTTACTTAGTATCTTCTTTTTAATGTGCTCAGGAGAATTCACACAGCTCTGCAGGACTGGCTTCTAAATGGATTCCATTAAATGCACCCACTAGAAGGATCCAGTGGTGGCCTCCCAGGAACCTATCTATAGGGACTGCTTCCTTTCCAGCATGTGTTCTTACTAGCTTAAACACACACACACACACACACACACACACACACACACACACACTTGCATCTCTTGTATTTTCTAAGTCAATTTCCTATAATTTGACCAAAAAGCCAGTCCTGCTCCAGTCAAATTTGCTGTTCAACCTGCATCATGTACGTCTAAACTTATCACCCTGGAGTCCATATTCTCTGTCTCTGTGCCTCTCCTCTCCATTTCTCTACATTTTCCTTAACTGTACAACAGCATAAGCTAAGAGAGATTACTTTCTCTGCAGGCTTAGAAATCATGGCTAAATGACTCTATGGCCTGCGATTCTTTTTGATTTTATTATGCCATTTCTTTGGTATTTTTTTTTTTATGCCCCATTTACTTCAGAATTGTCAGGTTCTGGAGAAAGAAGTCCCCCTTTCCTCAGTTCTCGCCTCCCAGGGCACCTTAAAACTTTTTGATGAACAGTTTATCTGTATGTCTTGTTACATTGAGCTATGGGGTAAGTCATTTGTAGTTTGCCCTCTAGTCTACGGGAGAATTTGCCAGCATTGCTTTGCATTCTTAAAACCTGATTAATTGTCCTGTTTGACTACCTTGATGGATTATGCAGGTACATGCGCGTGACCAGATTTAGACTTTCGTAATTAAGGGACATTTTGGAGGTCAGTTAAATTGCCCAACCTGAAGCAAAAGTCAACAACGTATAAATCCTATTGAGACAGATGTGAAAGAGGCTGGTTGCCTCGGAGGACAGGAGGTAGATGTTAAATTGACTCTAAGTGTAAAGCTTGAGGCCCGGATGCAGCACTAATCTGACTCCAGGAACTCCCAGGAACTGGCTGGTCCCATGGGATCACCCACAACATACTGCCCAAGACAGAACATCCTTCTTTTCTTCACTAACTATTCCCCAGGGGAACCTGTTGTTGTGTGGGGAAATAGGCTCCCTTATGAAACAAATGTATCGATTGCTCAGGAGGGCGCTGAGTAAAAGAGTTTCCCCCCTTTTTTAAATTCAGGGGATGCCATTTCTATGTTCAATCTTGCAACTTGAGACCTATCATTGCAAATGTTAGTATGAGGAGGTCCTCCATTATAGCTACAGAAGGTCCCTAATGGCTGCATTACAAGAGCAAAATTGAGCCAATTCTGAATATGTAAAGAGATGGAGAGAGTGGGGATTGGGGGAGAGGAAAAACTGTTCTTTAATCAGAAGATATTTCCCTCCTCCTTTTTCTCCTCCTGAATGTTTGCCTATTAGAATGCCTGGAGAAGGGAAGCTGGACTACTTAGGTTTGTATTAAGTTTAGCATATTATCATGTTTACTTACTCTGTATGTGCCTTAGTTCTACAAATGGAGATCCCCATCCAACCTCCCTCTGGGATTTTTTCGTAAGGATTATATGAGGCATTCTAAGTGACTATTAATTTTAAAATTTCTGCAAAGGAAAAAGCCCACACCAACATGGGTGAGATTCACAAAAGCTGGAACTCTAGATACTTTAGAGGGAGATTATAAGAACAAAGAAAACACTCTGGGAGAAAGCCTATAGATTTCTTACTAACATGGTAGTTTTAGGGTCCATTTCCAGCTACTCTATTGCTAGAATCACTCAGAGGATTTAAGAGGTGGGGCCTCGTTGGAATTTGCATACTAATTTCCTACAATTGGTTTAATTGCAGAAGGAAACTCATTAAGACTCAGAAAAATCCTTAATACTCAGGAAGATGACAACTCAAAAATCTCAGAAAGTTCCTGAAACTTACCAGATGTACAAGATCCCCTCCATCCTCCAAGATAAGCAATAAGGATTCCTGAGGAGACAAGCCTTTGACCTGTCAAGTTGCCTACAAGTGGAATTACCTATAGATCCAGGGGTCCAGCTTTTGTGAGTCTCACTTGTGTTGGAGTGAGCTTTTGCTGATACAGCTCCCTTTGAGTCATCCCTGTTCCTGTAAGTAACCCATGAACAACACTCCTGTAAATAACCCCAAACACCCATTGCTTCACTAAATTGGACTTCAGTGGCATTGTTACTTTAGTCTGTCATCAGTTCCCTGTCTTTGGTGAATTGGTTCAAGTCTTCCCAGGAATACTGTCAATAGAAGTCTATAGGCCTATGTAGGTATGCCTATCAAGGGAGCTGAGAGACCTGGTCTTTTCTTCCACCATTTCACTTCCTGCTTATGTGGTATACTATTTTCTTCATTCCTGATATTAAAAGCACTTCACACAGGCCTAAAGCAATGGGTACAAAGAATCGCAGACAGGAACCTCAACTCTATGAAGCAAAATAATCTTTCCTTTTAAAGTTAATCATATCAGGTACGTTTTGTAGTAACAGAGGTGTTATTCTTATTTTGAATTCTTTAAACAACAACAGCTAATAATCGGCTTCTCTGCACTCATGCAGCTCCGGAAACAGGAGCCCTGGAGAAGTGGCTCTGCTCAGCCGCCCATGCAGGATGGTCCTTGCTTTTACGCATGCGCCCGCAGGCAGCGTGCACTCCTAAGCCTGGCTGTGGAGAAGCTCGCTCTCTCTCTTGTACTGCATGGGGTTTGTGTCGGTCTGCAGCCGTGTATGGTATTATGTCTTACAATCCTGCATCACTTCCATCCTATCCAGTCATATCTAATGTAGAAAAATTAGTTTCCAGTGAAAGTAATAAGTAGTGCTTTTATGATATTTGTGTGCAATTTCCCCTCTTAACTATTGAGGATATTTGATCCTCAATAGAGGAAAAACAAAAACAAAAACAAAAACCACAGAAACTTAGTTCCACAATAAAATAAAAAGTGGTAGAAGTTAAAAAAAAAAAAGAAATCATTTAAATATAAAGAAGCAGCTCAGCTCACAGGCCACACATGTTGATTTAGCCTGCGGGCTACAGTTGGCAGTCCCCTGCTGCAGATTATTCACAAGAACCCTTTCCATGGCCAGGTTGCCTGTGAGTATCAGAGAAAACAAAAGGGAGCACGAAGCTATTTAGGCACGCGACACAGATCCTATCTTCTCTGCCTCCTTGATGACGAAGAATGTGAAAAGTATGTGAAATGGCAAGCTTGGAGTCTATTTTCAAACTTTGCCAGAAAATATCACGCAGATCCCTGCAATCTAATCCCTGTGAAGAAACTACTAACAAACCCCACAGCAGACGCAACAATAGTTGTGCAGGATTTCCTGGGGAATGAATGGCTCATTTGTTCCTACGACATCTGAACTTACAAAATGAGCAGGTCCTCTGAGTGCTGTGTGCAAGGAAGGGTCTCCAATGGCTCTTTACATTATGTGCTGATTCTAGACCCTCATCCACACCAAGGGGACAGTGGTATTGCTTAGAGATGTCATCCAAGAAGCTAGTTATTTATGGGAAATTTTCTTGCATAGTTTATACCTCAGAATCAGTTGACAGTCCTCTTGAAATGGTTTTATTTGGAAAATGTCATTTCTTTATTTGAATTACCTTCTGTGAAGACTGTACGTAGATATGCTTCTATTGCAGGGGTCAACCTGTAGTTTGCAACACCTTTGGGTGTCACATATCAGATATCCTGGGCAGATTAGGTCTTTCCATCATGATTCATAACAGCAGCAAAATTACAGTTATGAAGTAGAATGAAATAGCTTCATGGTTGGGGTCACCACAACATGAGGAACTGTGTTAAAGGGTCACAGCACTAGGAAGGTTGAGAATAACTGTTGTATTGATTATATAATATCATATAAAGTTACCAATAGCAAAGATTTATTAAGCATGTAGTATATGAGAAGAAATTTTCCCATAGTCCTTTTCACCAAATTCCTATAAGATAAAATATCTTTCTCATAGTAGGCTGAAAATGGTCACCAAAACTACCCACATCCTTATTTTGGTAACCCATGAATGCTAGTACATGTGACCAGAGGCTTTGCCATTGCAGTTACGAATCTTGTGTTTATGAGGCCATCTTTATACAAATGTCCTCATAGGAAGGAAGTAGAGGGCTCTTCCACAGCACAGGAAAGCAATGAGATGACTGAAACAAGATGGGATGCCTCTGAAGATGAAGGAAGAGCCTTGAACTAAAAAGCAAGATTGCTTTCAAGGAAATGAGGCCCAGGCAGCACACTGACCCAGAAATCCAGTGAAACCCTCAGAACCCTGAAATGATTAAATACATATGTGTGTGTGTGTATGTATATGTATATGTGTATATTTTTCTTATTATATATATATATGTGTGTGCGTGTTGTGTTTGTGTCTATGTCCATGTGTGGGCACATATGTGGAGGTCTGAGGTCAACTTCAGCTGCCGTTTCTCAATTCAGGTGCTGTCCACCTTAATTTCTGAGACAGAGTCTTTTATCTGTCCTGAAACTCACTAACTAGGCTGGGCTGGCTTTCTAGCCTTGAGACTATATAGGTCTCTTCCTCTCTGGTGCTGGGCTTACAAGCATACACTTCCACATCTAGCATGTTTAAGTGAGTTCTGGGCATTGAACTCAGATTTTGACGGTCATATAGCAAGCATGTTACCAGTTCAGCTGAGTCCAAAGCCCCCAGGCATTCTATTTTAATTCATAGGATGAAACCTGGAGCATGAGTGGGGACTAATATCTCAGCAACAAGGGCCTGGCATCCAGAGTCTTCCCCAGCAGTTTGACCACATTGGTTTTCTTCTATTTCTTTTTAGTTCTCTTACTTGAATAAGTTAGAACTTCTGCTTTTCAGAACATCTTGCTCACTTCCTGTTTAGATTTATTTTGTGTATTTTGAGACCAGGCCTCATATAGCCATGGTGGCCTTAAAGTCACCATAAAGTCAAGGATGACCTTGAGCTTCTAGATTTTCTAGTCTCCAACTCCCAAGTGTTAGTATTCAGGGCATGAGCCACCACACCTGGCTTCCTGGTTCATACCAAACATCCAGAAGCCACTCCTGATGTTCCCTCTTTCTCTCAAAGGGTTTGCTGACCCTAGAGTTTATTGCTGACCTAGAGTCTTTTCTTTTCTTTTCTTTTTTTTTTAGTCTACAATCCTCTTAGTCTGAAGACTGTTGAATGGTTTTCATAATGACTGTGCATTTCTTCCTGAACATCATGGTGTCCAGCTACAAGCCCCATTTCCAGCCACACCCACACCTCTAGTAACTACCCAAGGGATTGTTCCAAAGTGGAGGCTCCTCAAAGCCAAAGACAGGCAGCGTTCCCTTCTCTAGGGCTCTGACTGCATCTCTCCCATTATTTCTCAGCCCCCTGAACTGGCCTGCTCATGCCACACCTCTTTGCCTTTATACATGGTGTTTTCTCTGCTGAAATCTCCTTCTTTACTCTCCTCTCTGCCTCTCTGCCAAACAACAAAACTCTACACAGCAGGGTTGTTAAGATCATGGCCTTTGGATTTAGAGAGGCCGGTGATCCATCTGTTTTAACTCCACAAATATTTACTCAAGGTTTTGTCATTTCTGTGCCGCTGGAGTATAATTTCTATAGTATTAGCTCGATAGCCTTTACAGTGTTAGCTGGCATCTCTGGCCCCAGGTTTACACATCTACAAAGCAAGGATCATGCTAATGAGGCACTATGCATGGCCCCCAACACACACAGACAGACCCTTCCTGTGGGAGACATTGTCCAGCTACTATTATCATTGTTTTAAAGTTTCAATTAGCATTTGATAATCGAAACCTTGCCCTCTTTAAATCACTGTGTCTCCTGGTAACTGACACCTGCCTCTGAGACATCCCTTCTGCAAAGCACTTATCCTTTGGTTTCTTTGGCTGATTGTCTCCTGGATGAAAACTTCATCTCCTCTGTTCTTTTATTCCAAGTGCCCATGGCTTATTCCTGAGATTTAATTACTCTGCAGAGAAGTCCCACCTCCAAATAGACGCAGTATCCCAGACGTGAGGCGGCACATATGTCCCTGTTCTTTCCCTGACTGACCCCATCTTCTAGCCTCTTGTCCAGATAAGTGAAAGGACACACGAGACTTGGCTACAATCTGACAGAGAATCTTAGACACAGAATAGCCAATCATGCGAGGCTTAACGTCCTGGAAAATCAAATCCCAGGTAGGTCATGTGACCCAATCCAGCTGTCATTCTACACATTAAGTGAGCACATCCCCAGCCATTTAGGCTCCCATTTGTCCCGAGAACAGCAAGCATCATGAAGTTAGCACTTTCTCCACCCAAGAGGTCCTTCTCTTTTTCTTCTTTTCTCCTTCTTCTTCTTCTTCTTCTTCTTCTTCTTCTTCTTCTTC
>JADRCH010000055.1:3105804-3165631 GCA_019843965.1 Rhynchomys soricoides | reverse complement strand
CTCCTCCTCCTCCTCCTCCTCCTCCTCCTTCTTCTTCTTCTTTTTTCAAGACAGGGTTTCTCTGTAGCCCTGGCTGTCCTGGAACTCACTCTGTAGACCAGGCTGGCCTCGAACTCAGAAACCTGCCTGCCTCTGCCTCCCAAGTGCTGGGATTAAAGGCTTGCACCACCATGGCCTGGCTCTTTTTCTTATTCTTATTTTTAAAACACACTTCAGCGTCCTTTTTAAAGGAATAAAAAAATCCATTGAATTACCCCAGAAACCAAAGTTGGGTGGCAGAATCTGGGCTCAGCTATTCGCTCAAGAGTTGGTTTCATCTACTTTCAGCGAATGATGGGACCAGCACAGGGCCTCAGTGTCTCCTTTTCACATTCTTCACTTCATTTTCCCCATTTTTTTTGAAATAGATTTCCAGGTTTCATAATTTCTGCCTTTCCACAAGCCATTTGTTCTACTAGCCGTCAGAAATTGGTCCTAAGGCTCATTTCTCCTCAGTGTGTCATAGCATCACAGAAGGAAAAAGTGAGATGAGGTACCAGATTCAGACTTTATAACTAGCCCACTCCCAAATTCTGGTTCCTGGTGCCAACAGAGGAGCTCTCCTAGCTGAACGCACGCATCTCAGCATATGCCACCTCTCAAATGGTTGCTCTGGGATTAAGTTTCTAATACATGCTCCAGGACACAGGAAAACACAGCACTCCCCTTTGCTGTCCTTGTCCTTGGGGAAAACCAGGCATTGGATGACACTTCTGAAGTGCTTGCTGCTTTAATGGGTGGCACAGTGTGGCATGACAAGAACTTTAGAGGGGGAGGCTGAAGGACAGAGACTTTTTGACAAAAGTGACTTGATGTTCACCCAATTTGCAAAATGGCTGAGCTGGAAAGCCAGCACAGGCACAGAATTTGGGAAGAAAAGCTTATTGGAGGATTACTGATCCTTTGTTCTTGGGGGTGGGGGAGGGGGGCTGAGCTCTTAGACCTGGCTCCATATCTAGACTGTTCGTTTCTCTTGTTCTTTGATCTTTGTTATTTTCAGAAGGCTGTCCCACTCTCTCTAGCTCTTCTCTCCTCACACCTCCCAAGGGCTCTCCATAGTCCTCAAAGACTCACCCTAGCTGCAAAAAGTCCTGGGTTGCTGATAACCCCGTCCTTCACCCATACCAACCCAGTGCCTATATTGCCCACTTGTAGCTTTTAATTTCCCCATAAGCACAAGCAATCATTTCATAAGACCTTACCACAGCTCTGGTAGACTACTTCCAAACCCCCACTGCTGCAGGCCGTGTGCGTAGGCCATCTTTTTTCGCTGCCATGGCTACTGCTGCTGGGAGAAGTCAGAATCCACACAAGGAGGGCAGCTGCAACACCGTTCATGGTGAGAGGTTGTGTGTGACCAAAGATAAGCCAACCCAATAAAAAGGCCTCTGAAGTTCTTCCTCCCCCCTCATGAAAGGAGTAGTCTGTGCAGTTTCACTTCTCAAATACTAGGCTCTGGGGAATCCACTGTGAGAGGACAAGACAGAGAGCAGGGAGGGGCATTTGAATACTGTTCCAGGGGACCTTCACACACTTGAAATTGTGTGTGTGTGTGTGTGTGTGTGTGTGTGTGTGTGCGCGTGCGCGCGCGCAGGTATGGACTAGCTTGAAAGGTGACTTCTTGCTTTCACAGGAAGAGGTCCCACATGACTCCTCAGAATAGCTCCTTTTAGAGTCTTCGTCCCCCAGCGGAGCTGTAAACTCAGGAAAAACTGAGCTTCAGGCTACCATGTGTTTTCTATCAGCATACACACCATTGATGTGAGTCTCAGAGCTGGCAAAGGCCAGTAGGCACATTTGGCATTTTGAGGGTGATATAGTAGCACTTAGGATCTGGAATGGGGTTTTTGGATTTGGTTCTCTTCTGGCTTTGGCCCTGGGGTTGGGATTAAGAGTTAGCAGTACACAGAGCAGCTCTGGAGCTGGGTGAGGAGACCCCTCTGAGAAGTAAGCCATCTTCCATTTCAAAGCCAATAGCACCAGGAGGAAGGGTTTCCCTTTTAACATTTTTATTTTATTTATTTGTAGTGTATATGTGTTCTCTCTCTCTCTCTCTCTCTCTCTCTCTCTCTCTGTATGTGAGCATGTGGAAGTCAGAAGGTAACTTCTGGGAGTCAATTCTCTCCTTTCCCGGTGGGTTCTGGGAATGGCACGCAAGTCACCAGACTTGTGAGGTGAGTGCTTTTACCCACTGAGACATTTCACTGGTCCATGGCCTCCCTTAAGGCAAGTTCAACTATAGGTCACTGGAGAGGTCACTGGTACCACTTCTCACACCAAGATTCTTTCCTCCATGGATTCTCTCTTGCTGTTCTGCCTCAGCAAGCTTTCTTAACCCTAACCCCACTCTATTCAGTTCACCAGACTCACAGCCAAGGCCGGTAATGCTTCAGAGCAACAGGAAACACTATTTCCCATGGCAGAAAGAGATGAATTATATTCTTTTGAGAATGTACAATATATTTTTAGAAGACTTCTCAACAAAAATATTATCTCCTTGCATGACAGATGGCATTTTTCTATAACATGTAATGCAACCTTATAGGAAAAAGAAAGTAAGCCACTCCTTCAAGGAGTTATGTGAACTCATTTTGTCTACCAAGAGCCAGGACTTGGCTCTGACAAGTGGTTTTGGCTCACCTTTTTCAGAAATCAATACATAATGATGTCATCTTGAGTTCTGTTATGGTTTGGATATTAACCATCTCCCAGAGTCCCATGTGCTGGCCTGGGGCACTATTGAGGGGGTGATCTTTTAAATTAGATCAACAGGATTAGGCTCTTAAAGAGGATACTGGGATCCTAACTCTTTCTATCCCTCTTTTTGCTTTGTTTCTGTGCTGCCATGAGTCAATCAGGTTCCGTCCACATGCAGCCCCACCATCACATGATCCACTCCAACCCACAAAACAGTGGGGCCACATGTCCATGCTCTGAAACCTCTGAAGCCATGGGGCAACACCAACTTTTCTTCCCTTTGTTTATTTGTCTTAGGCACTCTGTCCCAGTGACAGAAAGCTAACATAAGTGCAGTGGCTTGAATAAGCATGGCCCCACAGGCTCATATTTGAAAGAAGAGTCACCATCAAGTGGAGCTGTTTGAAAAGATTAGAAAGATTGGAGGTGTGGCCTTCTTGAAGGAAGTGTGTCACTGGGGATGGCAGTTCCCTCTCTCCCTCTCTTTCTACCTCTCCCTGCTTGCCACTGTGCTTCCTGCCATGACAATGGACTAAGAACCTGAAACTGTAAGCCAGCCCCCAGTGAAGTGCTTTCTTTTATAAGAATTACCTTGCTCATGGTGTCTTGTCACAGCAATAGAACAGTGACGAAGACAAGTTTTTAATTAGAAACTTTATAAAGACAACAAAACTTTCGTTAAGAATGTCCTGTTCCTTACTATAGGATAAAATTCAAATCATCTTATGATAGTTATTTAAAATATGGTTATGTATATGTAAATGGTAACCGAACATTCTGCCAGGCTTTGGAATCATCTTCCCCCCCTTAGCAAGTTGTGGCTAAAACGGCAATGTCTTTTTTCTTGGCTGCGTTTCTCCTCTGGTTTTTGACAGTCCTCTTCCTCTGTCCCCCACTATGCTCCTCTCATAGTGGTCATATTGGGAGTGGTGCCCTCCTTTTCCTGTGAGGTGAAAATAAGACTGACTAAAGATGGAGAGAAAACAGCAAGAAGGGGAAGGAGGAAGGAAGGCAAGGTGAACTGGGGAAGGGCGGCTGCTGAGTGGGCTGGAGCATCCTGTCTATGGGTGGGATGAGCCAAAGATATCTAAGAACAGAGTGTGAGCACTTAGGCTGATATAGGAGGATTAGGACTTTGAGGCTGGCCTGAGCTACATAGTGAGAGCCTTTCTCAAAACAGGAATTGTCTCCCTAATCAAACAATAATAAAACAGGTTCTGACTTCTTTGGTGTACAATATGAGAGCCCCCTTCAGATCAACTTATATACCTAGAAATTTATATCCTCCTGTCTCCATGGTGTGTGTGTGTGTGTGTTCAAAGGAATGAGGTTCATCTTTGCATTGATTTACTGTGAAATAGGAGGCTAATGCCATGGAAATCCAGCCCCTTGGGAAGGTGATTCAGTTTCAGTATGGATATTGTACTTCCCTGGGACAAGGAAGGTGGTTTGGATCAGTTTTATCTCTCCCTCACATGCTGCTCTGAACATTAATGCTGGCTTCAATGGCAATGATGCTTTACTCTTCTTTGTTTTCCATGGTTCCCACTGTTCTCTAACTGCCATAGGTTACTTATTACCTATGGCAGTTACCAGAGCTGCACAACCGTAGCCAACGATTGAGCATACCTACAAAGGTGGCCAGCAGGAGCAGCCTTGTACATCTCGTGTTCACCACATTGCTTGCTTGCATCATTTTCTCCCTGCTAATTTAGTTTCAGCTTGCTTTGTTTACTGTGTGCCTGACAGAACCCACTGCTAATGATGTCAGTAAGAGGCCACAAGAAGTAACTGACCTAAAAAGTTCAAAGTGATTAAGAGCTACAAAGGTAGAGAAATCAGAGGCCATTGCTTACCATGTCATCAGGGGCTGTTGTACTGTGGGTGTGAGCTTGAAGAATAAGATTAAAGGAGGCCATTGAGTTTTTGAGATGAGATTCACAGAGATCTCAACAGTGATGAGATTCACAGACATTTAAAGTGTGCCTATACTAAATACGGAGAAACAAACAGAGATGGGATGGAAGACCAGACACAGAAGTGCATTTATCCTAAAACTATGACAGTCATGGTCAGACAAAAAGTTTGTTTTCAACGTTGCAATAAAAACCTCCGAGTGGCTTCAAAGACTGGAGGATCTTTGCACAGTGGTCAGAGTCTGGAAGGCTGATGTCAAGGCATTTTGAAAGGAGTTTTGGAAATGGTAGATCGTTTATGTGTAGAAGAAATTTTCCTAAGTGGGCTGAATCCTCAGTGCCATCCAGATATGTGTAATGCTTTCTGTGACAATCATACAATGGCTCAATGTTTCCTATGACATATTTCTCAGAGCATATCCCATTGTTAAGCACTCAAGGAAAAGTGTATGGAATTTATGGATCCATTTAGAAACAAAATACTTTACATATTATGTTCCTGGAATAATTAAGCATTAATAATGATAACAAATGCAGTGACAATACCAAAATGAGGAGAGACTGGCATTTCATAGAAGCCTGCTACGGTTAATACGTTAGAGAAAATGGTTAATGGAAAAAACTTAATGAGCTACTAGTTTGGGAAACTATAGT
This sequence comes from Rhynchomys soricoides, assembly GCA_019843965.1. Lineage (NCBI taxonomy): Eukaryota > Metazoa > Chordata > Mammalia > Rodentia > Muridae > Rhynchomys > Rhynchomys soricoides. The sequence continues at coordinate 3,160,325 of JADRCH010000055.1, read as the reverse complement.
TTATAAGACCAGTTTACACTTTTCATGAAATCTAGAAGTCTAAAATGCCTGTCTCCTCTCACCATGCTGTGACAGTAACCAAGAGGCAGGACACAGTGGGAAGGAGAAAGAAACATGGGTCAAAGTGAAAGAAACATTTTGTTTGTCAAGGATCTATGGTTTAGTGGAAGTAACAATATATTTATTTGTTCAGTACAAACTTGGTTAATAGAGGAAAAAGAGATGAGTTATTTTATTTACATGGATTGATTGAGTGCTTGTGTGTATTTGTGTGTATATGCATGCACACATGCATATGCATGCTGCACACACTTCCACCCTTGTGGAGGCCAGAAGACAATCAATAGTAGTCACTTCTCTACTCTCACCATGTGGATTCTAGGGATCAGATGGTCAAACTTAGTTCTCCTCACCCTTAGGTGCTAAGCCATTTCCCTGACCCTGTTTGTTTGTTTGTTTGTTTATTTTAGGTATGCTCTCGCTCCGTATCCATCCTGACCCAGAATCCACAATGAATTCCAGGCTGGCCTTGAACTCATAGCAATTCTCTTGCTTAAGCTTCTTAAGTGCTGGGATTTTAGTCATGAACTGCTATTCCCAGCTGAAAAAGAGATTTGAAAATTGAAAAGCAGGGTTCTTTGATTGAACTTTCTGAAATATTTCATTGGTTGCTGCATATATGCAATAAACTATAAAATTTCCCCAAACTAGTAGCTCATTAAGTTTTTTCCATTAACCATTTTCTCTAACGTATTAACCATAGCAGGCTTCTATGAAATGCCAGTCTCTCCTCATTTTGGTATTGTCACTGCATTTGTTATCATTATTAATGCCTAATTATTCCAGGAACATAATATGTAAAGTATTTTGTTTCTAAATGGATCCATAAATTCTATAGCAAACTCTAAACAGAAATGAATTTTGTTTGAGGAATGTATTTGCTATTCAAGGGAAGAGGAAGGCACTATAGATCAGCTAGATCAATTTCCCAATGATTTAAAGGGCAGTACATTGCAGCATCTGATTAAAGCAGAAGAAATTACTCAGAGATTCAGGGCGTGGAGGCCTCATTTGGAAAGACTGATACTCATTGTACTCTGAAGCATGGGATAAATTAACAACTTGTAGCTAAAACTCTGCCCCACAAATTGAGAATGCTTTCAAGATTGAAAGAATTTCAGTAAGTTCAAGGAGGGAACCTTGGTGAACTAAAAGCATGTAAAGAATAGGGAGGTGGCTCTTACGTGACAGGAAGTGGCAAGATGGCTCTTAGGTGACAGGTGTCGCAGGTAGAACACAGAGCTTTGGCTTCTATATATATGCCTCCAACTCTGCATGATTTCAGAATATCCAGATGTTGCTATAGGATACGTGCTTGCCACATTTAAGCCAACTCTCTACATTGCATGTGATGATGGACTGGCAGCTGGCAGCTGGAATTAAATTACTTCTTACCCCAACAGCAGGCATAAAAAACCTTTTTTTAAAAAAAATTTGTTTGAGTTGTTGGTCCGGGTCCTACTTTTGTACAAGAGTCTTGCCAGACATTATCAGCTATTGGTGTTGCCCAACAAAGGTAGAAGAAAAGTGCCCATTGCTGAAAACACCATACCTTTCAGCTATCAGGTACAAAGCTGGAGCTAGCCTAAAAGCCTCCTCCCTGAGAACTATCTTTCATGGTACCAGAAGGTACCAGAAAGAGAAGCAACAACAGACCTACCCAGATATGATATATATGAATTACTGCAATGAACCACAGTGGCACTAGTACTAAACTGGAGCATTGGCACAAATACCTTGGCAGTAACCAACAACCCTCTAATTGGACTTAAGACATGATGAACAAGAGGGAAGCCCATCAATGAGAAAGTCAGGGCAGGAACCTAAATAAGGAACTTAGAGGCAGAAACTGAAGCAGAGTCCCTGGAAGAGTGCTGCTTTACTGGCTGGCTCTCCACACTCATGCTCAGCTGCCTTTATCTCTAATGGCCACCAGCTTCAATATAACCCTGCCCACAGTGGACTAGGCCTTCCCACATCAATTATTAATCAAGAGACGCTACACCAATGGGGACGTTTTCTCAACCGAGGTTCCCTCTTCCTAGGTCATGACAGGCTGACAAACACTAACCATCCCAGAATCTTTCCTCGCTCATATCTTTTGCAGTTTTCTGTTTCTCCTCCTCATTGTTGTATGCCCACTGTCTAGCGCACAAAAAGTAGCCAGTAAAACAGTTTATATTGAATGGATGAAATTCCAAAGTCATATGGATCAACAGGCTTGACTTTTTGGTCAAGTCTGCTGGATTTCCAGATTCCATTGGTCATCACCAGAAAGGCAAGCCAAGGAACGTGTCCTTATCAAAGAGTCTATGATACCCCCAACAGTAACAAAAGTGCATAAGCATCTTTTACTAAAAGTAGTCAGTTTTTTTCTTTTCGTTTCTCATGCAATTTAACTGAAGAACTTTTCAGGCAGGGAGGCTAAAGAAAGGTGGAAAGGAAACACCAATAACCTCAACCTCCAACGATCTCCATTGAGGCTTGATGAGATTTCATTTGAATGTGTGCATACACATCTGACCTATACAACTTACACTGGGTATTTGTCTCCTTCCATTATATAATCTTAATGACTGTGTGTTCCTCTGCTGTATAGACTGCATCTGTTTATACTTTGGACACTCAGCTACTTGTCAATAGCAAAATAATAAGAGTTAATGCTGAAGGGAATTTCTTTGTTATGTTTGAACAAAGCTACGATTATTTCTTCAGAGTAAGTTCCTCAAAGTGAAGTTCTTGGTGAGAAGAATTACCAGGCATTTTAAGGCTTCAGACACATACAATCATATTTTTACCCAGAGACACTGGGCAATTTAACAATCCTCTCAGCAGTTGTGTATTATTATTGATTGTTTTTGGCCATTTTAGTAGACAAACATTAGTGTCTCCTTTTGTCTATTTACATTTTCAGCATAATAATACAAGAGAACATCTTTTCACAATGTTGTGCTGGTCGTTTGAATTTCTGCCTTTGCAAACTCTTGTATATGATCATTGACTATTTTTCTCTTATGTTGAGTTCAAATGAAAGAAATGAAAACCAGGCATTTCGACCATCATGAAAATCCCATCAATAAGCATTAGCATTATTACCCCCTCGTTCTTGCACAGTGTCCCTCGTCCCTGGATAAACTGCTTATGAACTGACGTGAGCACAGAAAATGTGCTCTGAGATGTCCTTGAAACTCAAGTTCACTCAGAAGACAATGCCAGCTGTTAACAAAACACATAATGCTTATAATACGCAAGAAGAAAAGAATTCTGGAGGTAAGAGGCTGCATTTGCTTGGATCACACTCTCTATCTGAACTTGATTAACTGAGAAGTTGTGCAGGGGGGAAGCCGACTTCTTCAACAACGTTGCTCCAGCTGCTGTGCTCGTCAGTACACACAATTTTGATTACTAGAAACACTCACTTGGCAGCGTGGGTGCTTGGTCTCTCTGCAATCTCTGGGTGTTTGGTAAGAGCCACCGTGTGTGTGTGTGTGTGTGTGTGTGTGTGTGTGTGTGTGTGTTTGTGTGTGTGTGTGTGTGACCCACTTGCTATTCTTGAACAAAGATTTCAAGAATTATTGCTCAACGATTGCGGTTCCTCAAAAAGCCTCAAGAAGAGGAATGCTTATAAGGAAGAGATTGCAGAGGTGATGGAGTGAGACCTGTGTGGTTACCGGTCCCACCGCTCTCTGTTTTCTGACCTAGGTAAGGCGCAGACTCTCGCTGCAATAGAAGTTGTAGGGCTTCCTGGTTTGAGTCAAATGTACCTGGCTATTTGGAAGTAAAACCCTGGTAGCCTTGTTGCGATTTGAATGTGAAAAGGCACCATAAGGCTCTTGTGTTTGAGTAATTGGTTCTCACCTGGTGTCACCTTTGTTTTAGGAAGTCCTGGAAACTTTAGAAGATGGAACTTCACTGGAGGGAGTAGGTCACTAGGGGTGGGCCTTGAGGTTTTATAGCCCCACCCACTTCCCATCAGCGCTCTGTTTCCTAACCACAGATACAATCATTAGCTGCCCCTCACTCCTTCTTGCCACCCTGCCATCCTTAGTCTGATGGCTCTGTTCCTTCTTGAACTGAAAGCCAAGCAAACCTTTCCCTGCTTAAGTTGCTTCTGTCAGACGACCGTTGGCTACAGCAATGAGAGAACTGACGTTACTGTCTCGCTTTCATTTCCTGTGGCTGAGATTAAAATAAAAATAACATCATTAGAGTAGAACAGTAGTGAAGAAAAATATCAACGGAATGCTACCCCCTTGTCAGGACTGGACAAGGTTCAGAAGACGAGGGTTTCTTGATCAACAAATAGCAACCCTTTTCTTAAGTTAGATAAAGATAATATCCCTCCCCACCCCCACTTACTGGCAGAATAAAATCTACAATGCCTAGGTAAGATCCATGTTTGCGGTTTTATTCAAGATTTTTGCTATGTTTTCCAAGGAGGAAAGATTGCACACTGTGATGTAATGCTTATGCAGCGACATTTTTATTTTCCCACCATGCTCCCTGTAGTTTTCGCTCTGGCAACATGATCAAAATAGCCGTTTAGTCAGACAGCCAGACATCAGGTATGTGGCTTCTCAGCAACAGCAAAGGGCTCATTCTTGCTGGTGTCGGAATTGTAGCTCATGATCCTTAGAGGTAGTTAGTTGAACAGCAGTAATAAACCATGAATGCTGTTTTCGCATGGATTTGAAGTGGGAATTGTGTAATAACCTTTGCTAGGAGGTGGAAGTTTAGAGAAGGAAGTCACAATGGCAGAAGTAAGAGCCAAGCCTAGGGATGATATCCAAGGTTTCCTTTCTTTCTTTTTTTCACTGTTGATGTTTGCTAGAGAACTGGGTATCATTTCCTCAAATGGTGTAGCCATTAGAAAATTAGGTAGGAAGAACAAAGGGTTCAGAGAGAAAGAAAGGGGGATACTCAAGGGTAATGGGGACGAATATAATTACAGTGTATATATGTAGGAAGCATTCAAAAAGAAAAAAAAAGTACTTCCTACCAATACTGCCACCGTGAATACTGTGCTTCCAACACATAGACCTTTGGAGACACTCAAGTCGATTTCAAATCACAGCAGGCAATAAAAGAAAAGAGTAAACAGATTGGACTTTATAAAAATAATAATAACAACAAAATGCTTATTGAATTATACTAACAGCAGAGTAAACAGGCACGACGGAATGGAGAAATTCTTCACAAATCACACACTTAAGGATCAGAATAAGGAGCCACAACTCAGCAACACATCAGCATGCTTGACAATGGGCCTAGGACTTGATGTACATTTTCTCTAAAGGTCCATAGTATGTGGTAAGAAGTCTAACATCAAAATTCACTACATGCATGTAGGTACCAAAGAAAACAGATTCTACAGCATTTTCATTCATTAGGATGGGTAATCAAATAGCAACAACAGAATATGCAAGTGCTGGTGCTGCAGAGAGATTTGAACCCTTGTGCATGTGGGGGAAATGCAAAACAATTCAGACTCGACAAACAGCATTCTGACAGCTCCTTTAAAAGCTAAACAGAAAATTCCAAGGCATCTGGAAATTCTGCTTTGAGGAATCTATCAAATGGACTGAAAGAAGGGGCCGAAACAGATACCTGTGCATGAGTGTTCACAGCGTTATTTACAGCAGCCAAATGTCCAACAGTGAGTGAATGGATAAGCAAAATTATATACTTATCTTTCTCTGGGTAATTATATGTATATATGAATAGACACACAATTGACTATCATTCAGCTTCAAAAGATTAGAAGTATGTGACTTACTGAATCTTAAAACCATTGTGTTAAGCGATATTATCTGAAAAACCAAAAAAAAAAAAAAACCAAAAAAACAAAACAAAACAAAACAAAAAAAAGGACAAAGGCAGACAGTTCCACTGAGTTGACGTTCTGTCTTAGAGTTTCTATTGCTGTGATAAGCCCCCATGACCAAAACCAAGATGAGGAGGAAAAGGGCTTATTTCTTCTTTTAGGGTTATAGTCCATTATCTAGGGAAGTCAGGGCAGGAACCTGAAGGCAGGAATGGAAGCAGATGCCATACAGGAACACTGATTACTGGCTTGCTGCCCATGGCTTGCTCAGTTTACTTTATTATAGTACTGAGGACCACCAGCCAAGGGATGGCGCTGCTCCCAGTGAGCTGGGCCCTCCTACATCACTCACCAATCAAAAAAAACTCATGACAAGCCAATCTGGTGAGGGCCAATGTAGTGGAGGCATTTTCTCTACTGAGGTTCCTTTACCAAAATGGTTCTAGCTTTGTCAAATGGCTTAAAACTATCTGGTATAAATAGGCAAATTTATGGAGACAGAAAGTACTAGAGGCTTAAAAGCTGGGGAACAGGGAATTGTTTAATGGTCACATTTGGGATAAAAGGAAATATCTTTGTAAAGGGTCTTAATCCTTGTTATTAAATTACACACCTAAAATGGCTGAAAAAAAGTGAGGTCAAATTTGGTTTTCAAAAATGACGTTGGAAAAGGAAGTCCAAAGTACTGTGACTGCAATTGTGCTGGCAGAAAAGAGAGTTTAGAAATCCCAAGGAAGGCAGGATGTGTTTGCAGGGCATTCAGCACAGCTGGCAAACTCACCCTGGCATCTGTGCTGATTTTATTTCTCTTACCTTCTCAGGTCTGATGATTGTGTTTCTTGCACATCTTTATGTCTATAGGCAGAGTTTTCAGACTCACTGCTAATCATCTCAAAAATGTATTGACTGAAAAAATGGCATTAGGGTTAGTTTATGGGAGCACAGAGCCAAAAGTGACACCAGGAATACATACATGATGCATGTGTTTTCTGCTGAGATCTACCTATCTATTCTATCTATCTACCTATCTGACTGTCCGTCCATCCACCTATCTATCTATCTATCTATCTATCTATCTATCTATCATTGTCTTCTGTCTGTCTATCCATCTATCTCTATGTCCACCACAATCTGATGTTCTGTGACATGCAGTGAAAAGAGAATATGTATTAGTTCCTTTTTCTCTTTGCTGTGACTAAATCCCTGACAAAACAGTTAAAGAAAGGAAAGGTTAATTATTGCGTCATGGTTTGAAGAGGTCTGGTGAATCATGGCAGGGAAGGCTTGACAGCAGGCACATGGGGTGGTTGCTCATATTTTGTCTTCAAGCAGGAGACAGAGAGAGATTGAAAGCTAGTGCTCAGCTCACTTTTTTCTTTCTGTTCAATCTAGGACATTAGCCCACCAGACAGTGCTGCCAACTCAGGATATGTTAAACATTTCTAGAAATAGCCTACCAGGCATGCCCTGGGGAACATCTAGATGATACCAAATCTAGTCCAGCCCACAATTCAGAGTACCCACCACAGGGTACTCAGTGTCTACATCTTTCACAGTAATCGTGTTAGCACTTGAACGATTGGAAAAGAAACTCTGAAAATAGAACTCCACTTGGTGCCAAGTAGAGATGTCCACTTTCATTTTAAATATTACTTCCTCAAACCTTAAATAACATCTCCGGAAGCTTCAAAAGTCAACTTCCTGTGTCAATATCATTCTTTTTGATCCATCTTTAACAGTTTCCATGAAAAGAGAAAAAATGAAATGGCCAGTTTTTTTTGATTTTGTGAAAGGGGATACTGATGCTTCCCAGCTGCCAAGAGTTGCCTTTAACAGATGTAAGAAACTAAAGCCACTCCATCAGAAAATATTGAAATAAACTAACATGTAAACTAAATGTAAGAAGTGAGAATTAGAACATTTTGTCCTTAGAATAAAAGTGCCTCTGTCCTGTTCATAGCCAGTGTTTGAGCCTTCTCTAGGGATGTTGCTGTAGAAGCTTGGAGGAAGTGGAGGAGACACATCCATGAGAAGTTACTTGTACATGAGTAGGTTTAACATTGGAGGTGGCCATGACAGTCTTTTGGAAAGAAAGGTGGAAGCAAATCCTTTATGAAAGTTCAGAAATGAGCCTGTCACCTTTTTGATGGCTCTGCATCATATTTCCTGGACTTGGCCTCTCCAGAATCAGTGGAAGCCTGTTTGTATTGAGTATTTTTGCTTAGAAATCAGTTGCAACAAGAAATGAAAAGCTGCAAAAAACAGTTTTCTATAACCTTTAAGGACTAGCCTTCACATGGAGGAACTGAAGACACTCCTTTGTTCAAACTGGGAACAGATTTCAAAATGTCACAGACAGCTGGGGAGTGATTCTTTAAAAGTCCCAGGCCTCAATTACTTGCCAGCCTGAGAGAACAAGGAGAAAGAGTCTGAACTCCAGCTGCTGCTGGAAAAATTGTTGCCTCCTAAAAAATTCCCTTCAAAAGGGGTCATTCCTCTTTCTGCCCATGAGGTCCTTGTCCATGTCTCTTCACACAGATCCCAAAACTCTAAGAAACTCTAAGAATCTAAGGGTGGGGAATGTTTTCTGTGAGAGTAGATAACTGAAGACTGGAAGCCTCTGTGTATTTTTAGGATGGATGATGAATGGTTTAGCTTAATGTTACCAACAAGATCAGCATAGGAATATTATGAGCACTTTAACCCTGAACTTTTCAGTCTAGGGAAAGAAAAGGAGCCAAAAGAAGGTGGATCACCAATGGCCAATGATAACACCAAAGGCTAAAGCCAAGTTTGATGGTGGTATCCTATGGATAGTTGATCTTATGGAAGTTTCTGGAGGGTGGCCTACACAAAGAACTTGATCCACACCATTGCCTATGCATCTCCTGTGTCTGATTGCTCATCTGTAGACTTTCCAACATCTTCCAGAACAGATGGGTATATACGGTCTCCCTGGATTCCTTGAGCAGCACATTAGTAGAACTCAAAGAGTGGACTGTGAATCTCTGATTTAGAGTCAGTGATGAGAAGGACAGTCCACAATGAGGACTTTGTGGAGGACACAGGGAGGAGGAGAGGGTCCTTGAGGCAAAGGCTTCAACCTGTGGACAGCTTCCGGGTGAGACAGGAGCCTTGCTTTATTGGTACATAGAGGGAATCCCAGCCATCTGCCATGAGAAGTACTGCATTGAGTGGCGGTGTTGGATGAGAGTATTAGAAGCAGAGCAGTATGCTTTAGTTGTCTTCCATTGTAGCTCCGGTGGACCTCTCTATGTTGACATTCAATCTCAAAATCCTTGACTCTATCTCTGACTGTTCATGTAGTCAGTGTGCTGTGTGGAGAGGGAATAGGCCCAGGAAGACAAAGCTTGTGGAGAACCCTGAAGAAAGCCTTGTACCCAGAGGTGACCATCTTCCCTTCCTAAAGCCTTAGTGTCTATGCACGTTGTGAAGATGACTCCTTTTGTTTTCCCAGTGTTATCTGAACATGAACTCAAATAGTTTTTGAGAAAGCATGTACCTCAGGCTCAGAATTCAGCAATGTGAGGACACACAGATGCACACACAGATGCATACACACAGGCACACCTTACTCTGGTTCTTTGGCTCATCCCGTTTGTGTTTGAGTGCTTCCTTCTCAGTCTTGGCCTGTGTGATCTTGCATCTGAGCTAGCAAATTAGCTTCCTGTATGGTCTCTCTGCCTAGAGTCTCTCTTTCAAAGTCATCTTCTGAGTTACAAGGACAAGGTGTCCTGCATACTGTATTTGGGGCTTGCCATTTTCTCATGCACATGTCTTCCCTTTGAGTGCTTTTTGCTCTACCTACAATGCTGCTACACTCTGGTCTGGTACACACAGCTTAGAGTTGATTGCTCCAAAGTAGCAGTACATCCAGGTCCCCCTGTCCACAGCAAGGAATTTGCATTCTCTTCCCCTTTCACAGCAGGACACATGACCTACACCCTTCATCCTTGCTGTTCTTTTTCTCTTCTCTGGTACAGTTTTCATGAACTCTCCCCAAGTATACCATGTGTGGTGCTTTCTCTTCTCTGGTATCAGCTCCATTGCTTTGTGTTTAATAAAAGTTGTGCTCTGTGTTGTAGGGGTCTCTCTCCTTCTCTGGGTAGGGAGCTCATTGAAGGACTGTCACTTTCAGCTTGAGATGTCAGAATCACCAGAGTGCTCCCAGGATCAACACATTTGAGTTAATTAGGAGAGAGAAAGGAAGAAGCATAAGAACACTGCTCTCCCTGATCCACCCCTAGTCTCTCTTGTGACGCCTGTAGCTTGTCTCAGATAATTGCTTGATACTATTTGAATATGGGCTTTGCTGGCTATTTATTCAATGAGTTTTTATTGAACCCGTGTGTGTGTGTGTGTGTGTGTGTGACACCAAGGTGCCATAGTATAAAGGATCTCCTAGGTTCATTTTGTTTGTAGAAGCTTTATGTCATTTTGCCCCACAGTCACTTGAGGATGGGCCCATGTTCTGCGGAGCCTAGAATATTACAACTTATGAGCTTTCTTGGGTAAAATAAGATACAAAAATGCAGATACCATAAATATTTAAATGGAAAGGAATACAAGTCCCAGTAATATTGCAAAATATATAGCAATCATATTTTATTCAGTCTCCTATCTGGTTTTGCTTATATTTGTCTCATGTGAGTCCTTTGGCTTTCTTCTCTTCAGTTATCAGTCCTGTAGCATATGCCCGTGTAAGGATTGGGAAGACAATTCAGTCTTTCTGATAGCATTATTGATTGAATTTATTATTGTTGTTGTTGTTATTATTATTATTATTATTATTATTATTATTATTATTATTATTATCTTACAAAAAAGGGATCTTTTAGTTTCCCAAGTAGTTATTCAGTTTTTGGACACTTGTGAAACTGGAGTCTGTATCTGTTGAGGTTTTTTCCTAAGGACAGTAAGGATTTGTAAACTTTCTTATATGCTTGTTAATGTCTGAAATGTCTTTGAGCAGGTAACATTGAGCAGCTGTTCTGTCACCAAGACCCTCATTAAATGACTTCTCAGGCGTTATCTAGGTTATCACTGCTGCTGTCACTGTGCCAGGTTCTCAACCATTACCCCACCCCCATTTTGTTTATGGGATGCATCCTTCATTAACGGAAGCATCTCGTAGTCCCCAAAGCCTGTTCTTTGCCATCCTCCAAAAGTCTGACTTTGCTTAGCTCCATTTCCTACTTTTGGTTTAAAAGAACTTTTCAAAAGATTGTTTGATTGTTTTTGTTTTTGCTATAACTTTATTCTCCTTAACCTAAATATTTTCTACTGATTGGACTGGTCATTTATAGCTTCTGTTTATATCGTGTTAATTTCAAGCTCCATTTCCCCCTTAGCTTTCTGAAAAATAAATTTAATGGTGATTGCAATCGGTATTTTGCCTGCATTCAAGTTGAGGCTTGATAATTTTTCACTCATTTTATTGATACATTCCAAAATTTCAAGTTTCAGAAAGAGTGACATTTTTCAAGGTTTGTTATAACAATAAACAAACAAACAAACTCCATTGTCCTTACACAAATGGAACACAGAGCTGCCTGTAATTACTAATACACATCCATTTTGACTAGGTGCCTATAAGAGCTACCTCCCACTTATAATATTAAGCATCTGCTTTCTGGGAATACTCCCACCGCTCCTATTTCAAACCCCATTTTGCTCCTGTGTACACACAAGACTGAAGTCTGGTGAGGTGGAGAACCTGTGAGACAATCCTCACTCTAAACTTTCCAGTCAATGTCAAAAGGTCATCAGTGAGCAGGTGGGAGCATCTTTGGGACCAGTTCCTATGTTAGAACTACAGACAGATTGTCCCTAAAGAGATACTCAAAGAGAGTAGGTTCGCAGTTCAACTCCCTCTAGTTTGTCATATCACACACAGGTCCTAGCAGGGGCTTGGAAGTGACTTCACAGAAAGCACACCTATGCCCAAAGGCACATGACCACCTCACCCTGACCCAGGACAATGTTTCTTTGAGTGAGATCTCTGGACCAGTATGATGAGCTTATGAGGATGCAGAACCTTAGACTTCATCCTCCTTCTGCTGAGTGAGAACTTAGAAGTCTGTTAGAACTGTGTAGCCCAAACAGGGCAGTGCCCCACTGAAGCAAATGAAAGGAAATGGTATGAGCAATGTCTAGCACTCTGTGACCATGAGGCCTTCGCTCTGTGAGTGCCAGTACTTACTGTTTCCATTGCTGGAGAACGCTGCTTTAGAATCCACCTCACCTTGGTGGACCCCATTGGCAACTCTCTTTATTTAGCACCAGTTATTCATCTCAACCAGAGCTTCTCATGCAGTGCCAACCTTACAGTTTTATGTGTGTACCTCTTCGTTTATGAACTGTGTGAACTTCGGGCTCCTTTATCATCTGTATATGTAATCCATGACATATCAGTTGTTAGGTAAGCAAGTACACTACAATCATATAAGTGAAATATACACAAATAAGCCACTCCTTTGTTTTATTGTTGTTGTTTGTTTTTGACTTAGAATCTCACATCTTCCAGGTTAGTCTTGAACTTTCTATATAGCTGAGGCTTACCTTGAACTGTTGACACTCCAGTCTCTACTTTCCAAATGTTGGGATCACATGTGTGAACCACCAAGCCCAGTTTAAGATAGACTATTCTTATCAAGAAATATAGAAATTTTGCTGTTATTTTTTTAAAAATTCTAATTTGTGTGTTCACCTTATCTCATACAAAAATACTGTAAATATACTATGAATGTCTGATGGGGGGGCAGTAAATCTATTTTTATTTGATGTGGTTCTGTGGCCACCTTCTATGGGTAATTGGGAATAAATATTAATTTGTCATAGCTGCAGTGACTTGTGACTTATCTTTGCTGTATTTAAGCAACTTGCTTATGTATAGCAACCCAACTAAAATTAAGTTCTATATACCTCTGCAATATGTATTTTCATTCAATGAAGAAAAATGGATAGCTAGAGCCCTAGTTCTTTCTGTCCACGTTGTATGTTAACCATGGAGCAAGTACTGGCTACTGCTGCCCAAAGCTGAAAAGAGACAGGATCCTTAAACCAGGAAACCTATTTACTAAAACAACTGTTTTGCAAACATATATTTACTGAAATAATCTCTGTCTCTCTGTCTTTCTGTGCACAAACATCACAGTGTGCTTGAAATAAACATCAGAGGCAGGGAAAACGATGCTGGTAATGCTATTCGCTCAATAACACCACAATGAGAGCCAAATTATTCCACCTACTTAAGTCATTTTTATCCAGCTCATGGAAGGAGGATAATTTAATTTCAGGAGATTGGAAGCATTGATTGAGCTGTGAGTCCCTAAGGCATTTATTAGACAAATGAGACCATTGGAAAAGAAATGTATTTTTCATCGTTAATTTCCATAAAAGATTTATAGCCAAGCTTGGAAGAACTGAATTTTAAAATGTCACATTTCTCCTAAAAATTGATGCCCACAGAACATTCCAGGCAAAGACACAGAGAGGAACTGACCAAAAGTGGTTTTGGGTTTGAGCTGTATCAATGGCTCAGACCTGTATGCATTCCTTATTGTGAAGTCAAGGCTGCAGAGATGAGGGGTGGCTGAGCCATTTTCCTGCAATCAACCTGCTCAGAGCTTGCACTATTGCTTAGAGCCATCAGCATGGGGGTGCAACAGCAGCATGTGTTTTTTTGTTCTCCATCAAGATGAAAGAACTTAAAAAATTAAATTCAGTTTTAATAAATGTTTCAATTTGGACTTAGTGGAGATGAGAATGGAAGAGAATTTGTCTCAGTATATCAAGCTTTTCCTAGTGTTTCTCAACAGAGGAACACACCCAGGTTTCCCTTCACTTTCCCCAGGCCCCTGCCTACGCTGCTTCTTCCACCCTAGACCTCCAATCCCAAGCTCGCTCATTTTCCTCTGCCTACACCAAAGGCAGATGCATCCTTTCTGAGAGTGAAGAGTCAGCAAGGCCAGGGAGGAGAAGCTTCTCCCGCAGACACAACCCCTGAGCTGTGTGCCCTGGGCAGGAGGGGAGGAGACAGCTCATGTCCACTCCTCCAGTCCAGTATGGACAATCCTCCCCTCTGTGCCTTGATCCTCCTCCTCACTGCTGCCCAAAGCTGAAAAGGGAAAGGATCCTTGGACTGTAAAGCCACTTAGCTGTGGCTTTTAGTAAGCGTGCCCACCTCCAGTGGATCTCAAAGGTCCTATGGGTCTGTTCACAAGAGCTGAGGAGATGTCAATCATGTGGGTTTTCATAGCAGAAAGAACAAGCTTCAAAGCCAAGTTATGCCTCTTAGAGGCTGTAACTGGTCTCAGTGGCCCTGGTTCCTTGTTTGGAAATGTCAAATAGTACAGATAGAGATATAAAAATTCATAATTCTATAAACATGGCATTCATTTTGTCCTGTTCTACTAAAAAAAAAAACAAAAACAAAAAAACAAAAAAACCCCCCACCTATTGTTTTCTTTTAAATCTATTTTTGTAACCCATGGATCAATGGCTTTTCGGCCATTGGATCATTTTTAATTCTTTTCTCTGTCCAACCATCTTTGCTTCAAGTATAGGTACAATGGCTCATGTCACTAATATGTGACACTTCAGATTCACAGACTTTCATGGTGGCTCTAGGCACTTTGTGGGCTTCCCTTTGTAGGCTGATGAGAAGAGCATGTGACAGATGGGTGACTCCCAGCATCTAGGGGCATCTCTTTCCTCACACAGAGGATTTCCTCACATGGAGGACATTTTATCTAGATCAAAGGATGTAGACTCACTTTCTCTTTCTTCTCTAGTGAAACAGTGACACAAACTCTGGAAACAACACGGGGATACACTGAAAGAGACCAGGGGAACTTGGAAGGACTTGGGGGACAACATAGGCAAAAGAATTTCAGGTTGCCTCCAAACTGATGTCCTGGCCATTTCCCAAACCTCATCCCAGCAAGGTGAGGCAGTTGAGGGAGCCCCCATACTACACAGGTGAGCAGGGAGGAATCCTAACAATGATAGGCCACCAGGGGGAGCTCCTTGTCAACAGGGATTAGAAGCAGTTACCTTGCGGCCAGATAGGTATCACCCAGTATGGCTCACAGAGAGAAGACAAGAATGAAGGGGGAAAAGTTGTGTGTGTGTGTGTGTGTGTGTTTGTGTGTACGTGAGTGCGTGCAATTGAATACAAGAAGAGAAATAGTGGGAATCAAAAGGAAGATTCGAGAAAATAATGGTTAAAAAACTCCCTAAATATACTGAATCATGGATCCAAAATAAAGATAAATCCTCAAGTAATAAACTCCAAAATCAATTGATGTCACACTATGTTTGGAATGTTAATATTTACTATCATATATTAATAATATACTCTAATGGGCTTCATTATGTCACTTTTATTCATGTACATAATGTATTTTGATCGATTCACCCCCTCTAGTACCTTCTCTTGAAACTTTGAAAACTAAGACAAAGAGAGAAAACTCTCAAAAGCCACCAGACATGCTCATACTGCCCAGTAGGGTCTACAGTCTTAATAGCATCTTGATCAAAATCAATAGGGCAATGTTTTAATAGAAATAAATTATTATAAAATTTACATAGAGAAGCTGTCTCTTGGATAGGGAAAACAACCTCAACACATGAGAATAAAGAGGCTGTCTGGTAGTTGGTCATAGCACAGAGCAAGATAATCAAGCCTAGGAGGTACTGGTGGAAGGGCGTACCTACAGAAGAGTGGACCAGAGTGAGGAGACAGACATGCTAACCTGTCTGAGAGTCTTCTGACATGCAATTCAATGAAAGAAAGATTTACAATAGTGTTGGGGAAATGGACATCAATCAGTAAAATAAAATCAGTAAAATAGTAAGATATAATGTAAAATTATTACACAATGTTAAACTTCTGTGGAAAGCTTGATGAGATCATTGGAGCCTAGGGCTAGACAAACAATTGTTAGAATTGTTATCACAAGCACAACTCATCAGAGAAATATTGGCACATTGTCCATCATCAAAACAAAAACTTTGGCTCCTGAAAGTCTGTATGGGGAAGAGGAATATCAGAAATATTTTCAAATCACATATCTAAAGATGAGTTGGCATCCAAACCTCCAGCAGAGTGATGGAGCAGAGGACAAAGGCCTGCAGCCCTGGAGCCTGTCTCCTCACAGGAGGACTTCTACATTCTTCCAGAAGTGTGACCGGTAACTCTACTTGCACTAGCCAGACATGAAATGACATCAAGGGCAAAACAGAGGCTTTGCTCTCAAAGACAAGGAGGCTGAGGGACATGGGACAGGCAGGGGTGTGCAAAGCATGTTGGGAGGCTGAAATTTGAATGAGACTGAAGTCTGCTATGGTTTCAGGATGTGACAGTTAATTGTTTGTTAATTCTTTAAAATTTAATTGAATTTTATTTGTGTGTGTGTGTGTGTGTGTGTGTGTGTGTGTGTATGTCAGAGTAGTGTGAGAGTTAGTTCTTTCTTTCCATCATGTGGGTCCTAGAAGTTGAACTCACTTGTCAACTTGACAGCAGGCACCTTTGCCTTCTGAACCATCTTGCCTGCCATTATTGACTAATTATTGCCAGAATTATTCATCAATTATCCAGCAGATTTATTTTTTAATGGCAAGAAGAGATACTGGATGCAATGACTTGATCAGAAGCGATGAATGCCTACCACCACACCTTTCCACTTTGGGCTGGAATGTCGCCCGGAAGGTGATTTACACCAGCTCTCGTCGTCGTTGTCCTTCACAGATGCAGGAACTGTGGGCAAGGGCTCTTTGGCAGCTCATGGAGCCTGATGCAGCAGCCAGGGCTTACTGATACTTAGATCTCTTCTTGAGCTTTGATGGGGTTGGAGACTAGTAAATTACCCTGTGAATAAACATATTTTCTGGGTCTCTGAGCTGCTGTGATATGGCCTTAGCTTTCATGTGCTTCCACCTGACCAGTGCATCATTACCAACACTGCTGTGTTGGGGAAAGTGGCTTCTGCCTGCAGAATGGCCAGCCCCATCCCTGAGCCACCAGGGTAGCATGTGTGTTATAGTCTCTGCTTCTCTTGATTATGGTGGGAATTAGCTACTTTTGTCTTACTACCAGACTCTTGTGTCCCCTCAACTGCAAAAGTGACACTTGCACTATCTATCCTGAATTATCTCTTCCCTTTAATAGCCAAAGAAGTTACTACAATCTCAGTTTTGGTAAATGTGTATCCTTTCTCATGATAGACATTATTCTCCCTGAGATTCTTTACTGGCTCTGGAATATGGACTCCAATCCTTACACTGTGTGGTGAAAGGTTTTACATCAGGTAGGCATTTCTGGTATACAGGGAAGACAAATAGCTTTGGGTTGAGCTAACCTGTTCTCTACTCCCACAAGCCTACTTTGATGGAAAACAGGTGCTAGTTCCTGTATTAGGGCCCAAGAGTAAGCAAACATTATTGCAGGCCTCAGAAAGCTAATAGATGAGGGCTCCACCCTCTTTGTCCAGCCTGACACCCCTTCTGTCTAATTTGTTATCTGTTTTGGAATTCTAGAGAAAACTGCTGTTGATCTGGGTGCTCATAGTTCCCTGCAAAGCACACATCCTTTTTTTTTTTTTTTTTGCCAACTTTGGAAGCTTTGTGCCAGTCAGATCTGCCCTGATGTCTTTTGCCTTCACATCTACTCCAGCTTCAAATACTTCTGAGTTTTTCTTTTGGACTTTCTTATGTTTCAACTCCCAAACCATTGCTCCAATTCAAATTTCCTAGCTCAGCAATCGCATTAAATCCTTGTGAGTCTTGTTTCCATATCCCTACAATCTCTCCCTTTAAAAAGATTTATTTTCTATACAACGCCTGAAGCAGTTTTTAAATGATTTTTAAAATGATTTTAATGAAGTGATAACATTTTTAAAAATGATTTTCAACACCGATCTTTAAAGCCCTTCACTAGTTTCTCCCAACCCCAGCTTATTTGACTATTCTATTTTCTTTCATTTAGTCCAAAGTTTGCTTATTTGTTTTTATTTTATTCATTTATTTTGGTGCTAGAGATTGAAAGCAGGTCTTTCACATGCCAAGTTTATTCCCCAGCACTGACATCACCCCTGGCCAATGTCTTGTTTGTTTGTCTCCCTGCAGAAGCTCTTGTCCCATCCTGTTTGTGTGTTGCTTGCTTTGTTTCCCTGTGTGACAGGTTTTTCATCTGGCATTCTTCAGTCAGTGTTCCTTCAATCCAGTTCATCTGGAAAGACCACATTAGAGAATTCTACCAATGAGAGACATCTTTTATTTCTTGGTCTCAACACATGTGTGGCATTTGGAGAACAGTTATGCGTTTGTTGATGCGTGATCGATTATGCAGGTGTGTTAACTTTGCTTCCCCATGCTTGTGCTTGGGCATGTTGTGGACATGAAAAGCATTTTCCCTTTACCTTCAGTCTTCTGTTGTACTTGGCTCAACACACTGGATCTAGGATCAGACACTGGCAGTAGTTCAGTCTTTGAATGAAATGTTGTGGATGAGTGCTTGCAAGGTTTGACTCCTTGGTCTAGCCTGGTGGTTCTCAACTGTCCTAACATTGTGACCCTTTAATATAGTTTTTCACATTGTGGTAAATCCCTACCATAAAATTATTTTTGTTACTACTTCACAACAGTTATTTTGCTACTGCTGTGAAATATGATGTAAACATTTGTGTTTTCTAATGGTCTTGGGCAGCCCCTGTAAAAGGGTTGATTAAACCCCAAGGGGTTGTAACCCATGGGTTGAGAACCACTGGTCTAGCCCTTCCCACCCACACTTCATTCTATTTCCTTTGTGAGTTATATCAGTGGTGTTTGTTTGTGGGTTCAATTCTCTGAAAGGTCAATTAACTTTACACAGAGAAAAGATCCGTCACATGGCCGCCTACTTCTGCCCTCCTGTTATGGATTGAGTGTTTGCATCCTTCATAAATTTATGTGGTAGAATCTTCACTCTCATTAAAGGGAGGCCCTTAAAAGATGATACAGACCCACGGACTGGAGTCCTCTGTGAATATTGTTTGTGTGCTTACTAAACAGACCCCATAGAGTAGTCTGCCTCCCAGAAGAGGGTCTTCAATTGAACTTAGCCATGCTTGTACATGCCAGCACTATGAGAAGTAAAATTCTGCTATTTGTGCCACTAGATCTGTTACTTTTTGCATTGCTATAACAGAATACTTGACAGAACCAATATAGAGAAGAAGAAATTAGTGTGCTTTGTGACTTTGGAGGGCACAGCATCACAGTGAGAAGGCACAGCAGTGTTAGTGGCTCAGTCTGTGAAGCATGGGCTTCTTCACATGATTTAGGAGTGAGAGTACAGGAGGCAGAGAGTACAGACCAGAGCAAGAGTCAGGCAGAGCCTTCAAGGCCCACCAACAGTGCTCCCTTGCAGCTAGCTCCCAGGTCCAAAAGGTTCCACAACATCCCAAACAGAACCACCTCTTGGGGAAGAGGTATTTAAACACAGGAGACTGTGGGGACATTTCAGATTCAAATGTGGTAGGTACTAAGTTTGTGGTACTTTATTATTGAACCCAAAGTAGCTGAGATCTCTCAGATCAACATTCTGCAAGTAAGGTGTCCTAGAAGCCTGTGCAATAGAATGTGTGAAACTCAGAATAAACCGTTATCAGTTTAGAGACACTTGGTTATGAATGTATGGTGGTAGATTAGTAAAATGGCTTCCATTAACAGCACAAAATTATAAGGAGCAAAAAAGACAAAAGAATGTTGTGTTAAGATAGGATCAATTATGCTCTAGTAGCACACACATCCCAACATCTCAAAGGTCTAAGGCAAGCACTCCATGTCTACTTTATGATGGGTAATTCCCAGAGTAAATCTCTGTCAGTGGTAACTCAGCAACCCAAGATACTGCTGCCATGAAGTGCTCTCTTCTTGGCTAGCCTCATCATTGGGAGGGAAGGGAGAAGCTCTTATTTGCTTTGGCTCAGAAGGGACATTCATCACTCCCATTCATAGTCTGTTGCTTTGGACAAGTCATACAACCTCGCTTATCTCTAAGAGAGTGTATGTTTATCGAAGAGCATCTGTGTTCAGATACAGCTTCTCTCCAATTGACAGGGATTTCAATGTTATCCAGCAGTCTCAATGGTCTGAAGCTATGTGTTCCAGACAGCCTTCCAGAATTTCAGTGTTTCAGACTGCACTTATATGAATTTGTGGTAGAAAATGGTGGCTAATTGTAGATGTGGTCACATGTGACTATAATCCCAGGATTCTGGAGATGAAGGCAGGAGGATCAGGTGTTTGAGGTTGGCTTGTGCTACATAGCAAGACCCTGTCTAAAACAATGCAGAATAAAGAGAATCATAATTAATTGTTACTCAATCAACTTCTCCCTCCAGGAATAAATCATGCCTCTCAGCACTGCCACCCTTTGCTTTACCATGACAGCAAAAATACTGTCATTTCATCCTTACCATAAGTTTGTGCAGATTATGAATGTCCTATGAGACAGAGCGATGTGGGGGAGGGGTTTCCCTGCTTGTGTATGATGGTAAAGTTTCTTATTGAGTTTTATGTGCAACAACCTAAAATTTGTATATGTGATTGACAATGTTGAATTTTACATATAAAATAACTGAGAAGGATTAAGACAATCTGTGAAACTCCCCAAGGTTTATAATTCCAAATGATAGTGTTCTTTGCTCTATTTCCAGAGTCCACTCTATATTTTAATGGTTATTTAATGATATACCTTCAGACATATGAATAACTACTCATATTGCTACTTCCCATTTCTTAATTTCTTCCTTTCTAATGTTTGAGCCCATGTATTCAATTTCTATTGTGGAATATGAAGAGTAAGATCACAAATCGACCAATCCTTCTTATGCCTATTGTCCTAACTGCTCTGCCAATATAATAAATTACATTAGATTTCACAATTTTCTTAAGTTAATTATCAACATTAATATAATCATGACCATAGGAAGGGTTTACAGCAAAGCCAAATAGTGTACTATGATTATGTTTGCTTTACTGTATAACTTTTTGCTTTCTCTGGAGTCTATTATTGAGTTAGTCTTAACTTTGTATCATTCCTTCTCTAGCTTTCTTTACGACCACCAGTAATTCATTCCTACGTACAAGAAACTATTCTCCTGGGGCTATTCATTTCATTTGTATCATCTAGGAGAGAGTCATAGAAGGCCCTGTGTCTCATTCTTCTATATTCTTTCACTCACCTGGCCTGAAAGCTTGTCACCTGTACTCTGCAGAGCACTTTGTCAACTGTATTTTCTTTAGGTATTCCCATTGAAGGCAGTCACAATTTTTTGTTTGTTTGTCTTTGTTTTTAGTGATCATTCCTCCATTTAAATAAAAAAGGATTTATTTATTTTATTTTATGTGGTATGAGTGTTTTGCCTGCATGTCTCTGTGTTCATTATGGGCATGCCTGGTGTCAGCAGAGGTCATAAGAGGGCATCAGATTCCCTAGAAGTAGATTTCCAGATGTTGGTGAGTCATCATGTCGGTGCTGGAAATGGTACCCAGGTCCTCTGTGAGAACAGCAATTTCTCTTAACCACTAAGCCATTTCTCCCGCCTTAACAGAATTTTAAACTTCAGAAACATAGACCATTAGGTTTCTGGCAGGGCATTTCCAAGCAAGTGTCAGTAATTGCTGCTCAGTGATATAACAGACCCTTGGAGCTCCTGAACAGCAGTGGAGAGGCACAGAGAATGGCCTCCCACAAGCACTGACTCCTGAAGGTGGCAGCAGTGATGCGCTTGCGTGTGTGTGTGTGTGTGTGTGTGTGTGTGTGTGTGTGTGTGTGTGATTAAGATTTCTAGAAATACCACCATCCCAATTTGTTTCCTCTTCTTGTAACAACTCAGTGACCCATGCTAAGTCTCCTTCACTTCAAAATAACTTCTGATTTCTTGGTTGCTAATCCAATAGACATGTTTCCCAATTTGAATGAGGAGAATTCCTCCTGTATGGACTATTGAAATCCAGCTGCTGTGAATGAGACTATCCAAGGAGCTTTGCTCAATTCACTAGCCCCGTCTTTGGTGTAGGCTCTGCTCTTGTCCTTTTGGAATTATTAAAGACTTGTTGTTGAGAGAGTTTTGCTCTGGAACCCAGGCTGACCTTAAATGAGCTAACCTTCTGCTTTGGTCTGCCAAGTGTATGGATTACAGGTGTGCAAAGACACACCAAGCCTTCCTAAAAATGTTTTAAGACACAGGACCCCATTTGATCACTATCTGTTTGCCTACATCCCTCAAGTTGTGGAGCTGATACTGTTTTTCTCTTTTCTTGGTTAAAAATTGGTCATCTTTTTGCCTTGTTATTGCACCTTCTGGGAAGCTTATGTGAAATGTTATGTTTTTCAGTCCATTGTTAGTATCATTTAAAATTTTTCTATGCTTTTTCCATCTTCTGATTATTCCCTTTCTTGTATATATATATTTTTCATATATATATACACACACACATATATATTTCAGTATTTTTATCCATTTTTCTAAGAATGTTAATGGCCATTCTTTTTCTTAGGGGCTTCTTCTACCCCACCCCTGTTTACTTGCAGTCAGTAGTTTATGTTGCAGGTAAAAGCAGATGCATAGGACTTGCAAAAGATGAAAGGGTTTTTTTTCGTTTGTTTTGTTTTTTGTTTTTTGGTTTTTTTCCTCCCTGGAAGTAAAAGAGAATAAAAGGCCAGGCAAACACACAACTACTTTAAAGTAGAAGAAGCAACAGTGAGGAAGCAAGAGTGTCTGGAAAGTGGGAGGATTTGCTTCTGAAATAGCCAAGTATTGTACAGACAAAAAGCTAACGAGGAAAAGAAAACTGAGAAGATCTGCAGTGCAGGAATCAACATCGGCTCACCATCAAGCTGCATTGCGGTCTTACCTGAATCTTAAATGTGCAGCCAGCCCACTCAGCGACCTTAGGCCACCTTTTCTTCTTAGTCTTGGGTGGAATGAGGGGGTAAGGCAGAATGGTGCTCGATGCCAGATTTTGGCTAGGGGTGAGGGGCAAAGGGTAGAGGGATGCTGAGGACAGAAGCGCAAGGGAGCTGGGGAGCTGGTCTTTCTATCCAGTTCTGGTAAAGAAAAGCACAGAGGAGTGATTAAGGTAGCCAGGGAGATGCTACTGAGGATGGGTCCCTATGCTTATAGGCAGTGTAAAGTCTTTTCCTTAGTCTTGAAGGAATGGAAACTTAGAAGAATGCAAGCATGCTCTGAACACACAAACAATTCTGCAGTTGAATTCCGGAGGGAGAAACACCTCGGGAGGGGCTGTCAAGTGACCAACTTAGATGGACCCAGGAAAGATCATATAAGGGGTCCTGTTTCAAGGCTGTCAAAGCCATTGGCTTTTAGGTTTAAACTCTACTAATTCTGAAATGGGGTGAAACGTAAGGTATTAGTTCTAGGAAGGACCCTTGCTTACTTGTTGATTCACCTGTGAATACAGCAAAACTCAGTACCCGAGGAATAATGCATCAGGCAATACCAGTTCCGCAGCCAGCCAGCATCCCGCCCCTCATGAAAAAATTGCAGACCATGACATCATTCCTTCTGGTCTCCCCACACCCTCGATTGGACCACCAGATGGCGATGTTGGCCTAAGATATAGAACATTCTCTAGTCCTGGGAAAGCCTGACCTGAATATAAAACTTCCCTAATCACCACATTTGATTCCCCAGCAGAACAGCACAAAAAACGCTGCCGGTTCCAAAGAGGCCAACATGGCATCTTATGCGTGGTCCGCAGGCCAGACATTGGTGCTTATTAAAGCTTGATTTAAAAAAACAAAAAACAAAAAAAACCAACCCCCCCCAACAACAACAAAAAACCCCCAAAACCAACCAACCAAACAAAAACAAAACAAAACATAAACAAGTTTAAAATGCAGAGTCCAGGATCGCCCCCCATTTTCCGCGCCTAGTCCCGCTTCCCGCTCCCCACCCCCACCCACGGTCCAGCAATCTCGGACGTGGAGCTTTCCTGCAGCCACAGCGGCATGGCTGCCAGTGTGGCGCGGAGGTGGCAAGCTCCAGGGACCCACGCAGCGTCTGTCTGTGCAGTGCCCAGATGGCAGGTCTGGAGAGGCCTCCAGAAACCTGCGACTCAGTAGCATTTCCCCAACTCTGGTCCCTGTCATCCTCCCTGGCCAACTCCAGGAGCTGTAGCCATAGCTCCTGGAGTTCTACCCCATCCGGAACTTCAGGAGGCAGCTTGGGGCTAGGAGAGGTGGGAAGTGGTGGCATGGAAGTAAGGCCTAGTTAGGAGGACCAGTCGCCAGGGTTAGAATTTTTACAGATTATAGGGATTCCGGGATCTCAAATCTCCCCCCAACCCGCACCGCCACCCCAAATTGGTATTGCTTCGAATAGCAGGTCCTGCCTTGTGTGGGGCAGTGTGTGCATACTTCAGTACCATGGGCAAGGTGGACCGCAGGCGCCTGCTAGAGAGTGACCTTCTGGCTCTTTGTAGCTTTCACCAAAAGGTCGGAGAAGGACTGTCTTTGGTCAGCCAAACCTCGGTGGTCCCTTCTCGGCTCCATAGGCGTGTGTTCATGGCGCGCACACACAGCCCAGCGGTGGAGTGCTCCCCGCAGCCATGGGCTGGGCCTCCTCGAAGAGGCCAGCCGGTGTCTCACAGCGGGCTTGCCCCCGCCGAGGTCATCTGCTAGGCGCAGCTGGGCCGCGGAAAGGAAGAAGCTGATGAATTTTTCATCGCGATTCCCTTGGCTGTCGATCTGAAGGCAGTTTCTGGGGCAGCAGCCATTAAGGACCTGTCTGTGTCAAGGACGGCCCCTCCCCCACAGCTCTAATTACTGATGGACAGGAGACTCGGGTCCCAGGTCCCCTCCTGCTCCAGGGTGTGTCCTGGTCCCCTTGGCTTTGTTTGATTTCTTAGCATTGGGCAAGTGGAGAAGGCAGGATGAGGAAAAGCGCCTGTCTACTTTAATAGCATGTATAGACAATCTACCTGGGTCCTGCCTGGAAAAGGAGCACAAAGGGCCAGGTCAGTGGGGCTGTCTGTGAGTGGGGCTCAGGGAGAGACCTGGGGAAGGGATAAACTGAAAGGAAAGATGTCCAACACCTGGACACAGAAAGAGGCAGAATGAGGGCAGGATGGGGTCTAACTTTGAGTTCTGGAGGGGAACAGAGGCACAGAGGTGCAAGGTGTGTACCTAGATCTACTCAACATATAGGTAGGCCTATCACAGGTCAGAAGCTGGTTTTTTCTTAAGCCCTTCTTCTGTAAAAATATGATACAGATATATGAGGGGAAGCCACTACCAGATAAGAACACTGAGGGGCTTTTTGTTCCTGAGTGGTGGTGGGTGGGGGAGGGCAGAGGAAGGTGGGGGAGGGCTATGCCAGATCTTTTTGTCACATAGATTGTTTTTGCATAGCTGTAAGTTAAAAATACACATTTACATACCATACGTACTATTGTGTATGGAGTTGGTCTCTAGAAATAGTTTTTCGTTTAAAAAGGTAATGCAGAGATGTCTAAATTCGGGTGAAATAAACAATTAAAAAAATTCACCCAGAGTTACAATCTTGGTATATTTCCTTATATTTTTTCTTTCTTTCTTTCTTTTTTTTTTTTTTTTTCTGTGAAGACTTCAATTCATTGAGACCATGTATTCTTTTTTTGTAAGCAAAGTCACTCAATAAACGCTGATAAATAGAGATAATAGCAGGAAAATTCTCTTAATTTCAAAGTGGAGCTGCACTTGGCTGAAATGCCTGCACCTGGAAGGTGGAGGGCGGAGAATGATGGGCTAGAGGCGGTGTTCTAGGCAGGGCTGGGCTATACGTAGTTAAAGGCGGAGTTTCCGACCTGGCTGAGCTTTTGTGTGACTTTGCTTGAAGAAGGGAAAAGGTGGAAACATCTCAAGGTGCCTGAACAGGCTACTCATCTCACCTCCGAATGCAGAGGTGAAGCTGGTGGGAAGGAAGTTGTGGGACGCAGCATTCCTAGCATCCTCCCCCCCCCCCCCCCCCCCCCCCCCCCCCGAGCCCGGCTCACATATTCATCCCCTTACAAACCTCTTCCTCAGTGGCTGTGGCTGGGGTTCTAGGACTGTGCATTTCCTCTCCACCTTGTACTTTGAAAACCTGTGCAGAGCTTGGTAGCTTATCGCATGCTTTCCTGTTTGTTTTGCTCGCAGGTTTAATTGAATTAATTTTAACACCTGTTATACTTGCTACAAAGATCAAAAAAACTGAGCCTACATTAGAGTTTCCCTCTGAAACATTACGTGGCCAAATTAAAGATAGAGCAAAAGCTACAGATTTTTTTTTTTTTTTGTACAAGAAAAGGTGTTATTTGTGAACCGTGAATGTTTGCTGTTTGTTAAATTAGCTTTTACATTTAAAGCCACCAGAAAGACGTTTTTATCAAATAAGAGAATGTGCCACCTGCTTTATTTCTTGGGGAAAAAAACATAGAGGGAGGAATTCCATTTCTGGCTCTGAAGGAGGAGAGCAGAAAAAGCCTTGTACTAAAAAACCAAAGGCTGAATTAAAAAAAGGATGAGCTAGTATCTTGAGAGCATCAAAGTGCAATCAAAGATGCAGGAGGACTCTAGAAGGACCAGAATGGCATAGGAGGGCAATGCATCCAAGTAAGTCCTTTAGAGTCCTCTTGAGTCCTGGGAGCATTTGTTGAGTCATGCAACGGCCTCTGGGGTATAGAATCAAAACAGAGTGACAGCTTCTTACTGGTCTCCGTCAAAAAAATTGGAGTTCAGGATGCAAGGTTGCCAGGACTTGATGGACCATAAACACAGAGAGACAGGAACCAAAGAAAATGGAGTCTGTGTGGAATTTCTCTCCTAACCATTTCTCAGTCTTTTAGCTGTGCACGTGAAGAGTGAGATGCCAAGAAGCCAAATAAAAGCAGCTGTCAAGAAGCTTAAAAGCTAAGCCAAGATGCTGGTGTGCTTATAGTTCTGGGTAGGCATAGCTTACAGTTCTGGCTGCCAAGGAGGAGGAGCCTTATGAAACCCTCATTGTCAGGTGAGTCCTGAAAACCAATCCATAGGAATAAGTAGACACAAGACAGCAGCTCTCATACCATATGCAATGTGGGCTGCCAGAGCCTCCACTCTGGCTGGGACACATACACACACACACACACACACACACACACACACACACACACTCACAATATCTGCTGGTGTTATATATCCTTCTGCAATCACTCACAGATTTCTCAGAGGAAGATGACATATTCTAATACCACAGAAGGTATTATATTTAATCCATAGTATTTAATACCAAACAAGCAATCCAGAGGGTCAGAGGTGCTGGCTCATGAGGTGGAACAGGAGGTAGTTGCTGCCTTGTCAGGAAAGGGGTGGTGCTTCCCTGGAGAATCAGAAGATCTACATCTCAAAACTGATGAGGCCTAAATGTGAGGGAGAGCTGGCCTAAGTCATCTGAAGACCTGGCCAGAAAGGTCTAAGTGGAGGAGGTGCTAAAGTTCATCCATCTATGTGATTCTGCAAGGAAACTAGAGGCTGAGGGCATTTCAGTCCAAAGCACACCACTGCCTTGCAACCTTTGGAAGATGGTTTGCCAATTCCTCACAATCCAACAGTCCAACCCTGTAGTAGGTTTGGACACGAAGATGGTAAAGGTTTACGTCCATGTAATAAACAAACCTCAGACCGTTGATGCTGTCAGCAGGTTTATGCTTACCTGCTCAAACCTGGAAGCAGCTAAGTTGCTCATCGAGACGTGAACGGATAAGATGTGGTAAATAAAGGAAATGGTTTCTCTAAGCGATGAGAGGAACTGAGTTAAGAAGTCATGCAAAGACATAAAGAAAACTTAAACAAGTCAAAGAGGTCAGTCTGAAATGTCTTCAGACAGACAACATGTTTCTAAATATATGAAACACTGGACAAGGCAAAAGAACGGGTACAGAGAAAAGGACAGAGGTTACTCAGGGTTAAAAGAGAGGGAGGGGTAAATAAGCGAAACACAAAGAATTTTTCTGGGCATTGCAATTATTCTGTGATGTGGTGCTGGGGTCGAATCAAGTCTGTAGAACACACAACACTAAGAGTTGAAGTCTGTAGTCCCATGGGTGTTCTACTCTGGTGGCATGTTGATAACGTCTAAGGGGATACACATATAGTAATCACCTCCTTGGTGTCTTGAATTGAATGTTAGCCTATGCCCTCCTTTCAAATTTTCTGTGAACCTAAAACTTCTCTTCTTTAAAAAAAATCATGTTCATGGCTCATCAGTTAGAAAAATCCAACCAAAGCCTTTCCAGAAGTATCTGTGAAGCACTCAGGAAATGCTTGTGAGGGTCCAGCTGTATTTCTGGCACAAAGATAGTCTTGCTGCTTGGGTGACATTTTCTCCCAATGTCCTCTTCCCCACCCTGATCTGGAGGGGCCAAAAGCAGTAAGTTGGCATGCTGTGGTGAGAAGAAAATGCTGGGGGAAGTGGAACAGAAAGCTTTCTGAAGTGTGATTGTGTTTGTAACCAAATAGCAGTGAGCTGAGATATCATGACAAGTGTTTGTCTAAGGGTCCCAGGTACCTCACAAAAACCAGACATAAACCACTCAGGTCAGGGGATCCCTCTGCAAGTCTCTCTAAATTCCCGCAGCACAATTTCAATTACCTATAAACCCCAAATTAATGTGTCAACACTCAAAAAAGGTGAGCCATAACTGGTGAGATTAGACCAGAAATGGCTTTTCATAACTAGATCCTCCGGATAGAAAATGGGAATTATCCATGAAGCCCTGTGATAAGTGCCTGCACTCCCAGCTATGAGGAGGCTAAGGTGGAAAGAGTGCTGTAAATTCCAGGTCATCGTAGACTACAGAGAAGACCCATCTCATACAAAACAGAACAGAACAGAGCAAAACAAACAAAAGATATAGCATACCACATTTCAGGACAAAAAAAGAAATCACCAAAATGAGTGAGAAAATAAGAGACTATTAGCAATGACTTAAAATGATTTGAAAAATAGAAAATGTAAGTAAAACTTATTGAAAAGTAGGTATCACTGAATGAACATCTTTTGACTGTCACATCTTTCACAAATTATGAAGAGACTGCATGAACGAGTGGAGCCTCAGGACTTGTTAGCCACACACAGCAAGAAGTTAGAAAATAACAGAATCCAAGAATACATTCGTAGAAGTTCTAACATATGTCTAACCAGAGTTCAAACGAGAGACTAGAGAGGATGGGGAAGATGGAAGATTTCATTCAGAAAAGGGAGTGGGCAAAACACATTTCATTGTATTATTTTACTGATCATTGTAGTATAAGAGACAGAGATAACCTTGAAGGCTTTTTTTTTTTTTAAAAAAAGACAGATCACCTTCAAAATATAAGGGGCGAATAATACTAAATTGTCAGCAGCACCAATGGAAACCAGTGGGCAAACAAGAAGAAAATATGAGCATTGAAAACAGACAAGTGAATGGCTGCCCAAGAGTCTAACCACAAGATTACACAGAAGCAGGCAGAATGAAACCTCTTCTGTTTTCAAGCAAGTGTGCACAGAGAAGTGTATTGCTAAGAGGTGTACACTGAATGGAACTCTGAATTTCTATTTTAGAGAGGAGACAGCTCTGGAAGAGAGCCGCAATTAACTATTGAAAGCAGTGACATTGGTGTAGTCAGATCAGCGAAGTTTTAAAACCCAGCTGAAACCATGAGAGGGGCATAGGAGTTGGAAGGGAGGCAACTGTGTATGCGGTTGGGTATTACTGAGGAGGGTAACAGTTGGATTGAGTTGGCATGGTGTTTATATGGTTTAATGATAAGGTTTACTCCTGCTCTGACCACAGAAGGCACCTGCGCACACACACACACACACACACACACACACACACACACACACGCACACACATGTGCGCGCACACACACACGTGCGTGCACACACACGCACGCTCACACACGCACACGCACGCACACTCACACACGCCATCTTGAAATTAGGAGGATGTTGACATGAAGAGGAAGAAGAAGGAGATGGTAGGTTTAGAGGGAAGGAGGGGGCAGAGGAAGAGAGAGAAGCTAAATCCAGAAACCTATGCAGAAAGAAAAGAAATGCAGCTATTGTGCAGAATCAGGAAGTAGAAGTACTAGGGTCAAAACAGACTAAATTTATTTGACTATTTCAGCATTTACCATAAGCAAAGGGGGACTAAATTTATCAATCTAAAGGCAGAGCTTTATCAGACTCGATATAAAACACCAGGCAATTTGCTCTTTAGAAACAATCAGTTTACTCTTTAGATAACAAGAAACAATAAACAACAATCAAGACATTAATTAAAAATAAAAGATAAACCAGACAAACAAAACAAGCCAAAACAAACAAACGAAACCCCACAAATCCCAAGACAACGAGGATACTAGTGTAGAAAACAAACAAAAGATAAGACAGATTAATATAGAGGGTGACAAGAAAATGTTAAAAGATTCAATCCCCAAGCACATCATAGCAATTATAAATTTATATGCATCTAATAAAATAGTTACAAACATAGAAAGCCAAACACTACAAAAGGTCAAAGAGACACAAATCTTTCATTGAATTATCTGTCCCGTATTGGATTGGCTAATAGGACATAAATAAAGGCAGAGAAGGGTTGAAAACAATTAACAGTTCAACTTGTGAGTATTACTGAGACCCAAATATAAAAACTTTAATGAGAAATCACAAGAGTTTATGTAGCTCTCTATATGCCCCTAGACGTAGAGTCAATCTGGGAAAATGTAAATGATTTATAGTCAGAGAGACAATACAAAATCATAATGAAAATACTTAGGAATCGAACCTGATGATAAAACTAAAAAAGAAAACAACAACAAAAAGGTTGAGAAAAATATTAGTGACTATATGGAAAAAGAGAAATGTTTAGAATTACTGAATTGAAAAGCTACCTTAAGTTTTGGGAGAAAAGCAGCAATATGAGAAAGCTTGAGAAAACAGAAAGAAAAAAAGAAGAGTCATGAGCAAAAAATACCAGGGATAACGTACAATGCCAAAGCTTGATTCTTTAAAAAGCTTAGGAATACAGAAAACACTCAATACATTTGTGCTATTAAAATGAGAGATGACCCAAGTAGGCAATTGGTGATAAAAAGGAATATGCTCATAGATAAAGGAGATGAAAGGAAAGAATCCTATAATAAATTATGTGCCAATAATCAGAAAATTCAGAATAGGACAACTCTTCAGAACGTCTAACTAAAATAAATCAAGAAAAAGCAGCATCCTCTAGACATTCCCAGAAAGTAAAACTGGTAGCTTAGCCTCTTCCTATTAAGAAAACTAAGCCCAAATCATTGCATAGATCGAACTGATGTTTTGCAAAGAGGAAAGAAATACATTATAGAAATTCTTCCTAAAAGTGGAGGAGAGAATTTATTTCATGCAGTCAGTGCTGTCTTGGTTCTGGAACTGGGTGAAGATTGTATGAGGTCATTTATGAACACGGGTGCAATCAATTTTATGTGCCTTTAATAAGACAGATATAAAACAGAAAGCAAAATGCCATCAAAGGTCAAGGAGAAACAGATAAATCTTCCAATAAACCATCTCCCTAAAATTGGCTTGGTTAGATGATACAAACAGAGGTAAATACTGGCAAATCAAACCTAGCTGTGTGAACAAACATTGTCATGTTGGGTCATCCTGGAATGCAAAAATGGGTTTAAGGAGAAACATTGTTTTTGTAGTTTTCATCTCCAATTAAAAGAGAAGAACTTTAAGATTGCCTCAATAGGTACAGACAATATGTTTGAGAGCATCAATATCTATTCATAATTAATATCGTTAGGCAACCATCAATCATTGGCTGCCCTATGCACGTCTACCAAAAGCTTCTGGAAAATATTACAATTAGAGCTACAACACATATACACACAGATAAAGAAACAAGTGAGTAAACAAAAATTTAAACATTGTTTTTGCTTATCAGCCAAAAAAACTGACTTGGTGACTAAGCCATTTTGATGTACAAGAGATGAGGAGGAGGCACAGAAATTTGAAGAGTCTTGAGTGAATAGACATTGTTGATAATCATAAGTTAGGGAAGGCATTTTAGGGCAGTGATGCAAAGGAGCTATCTGTCAGACAAGGTATTTACTCAACCTGGAATATTTGTGCGCTCAAAAATATGCGATGACTAAAAGCATAAGAGTGTTCAATAGATGCGCTACTCTCTCATAGTGCTATCAGCAAAGTAATAGTTTGTACTGGTTATTTATTTTGGTATTTATAGTATTAATAGAAAACACATAACCCCTCCCCCCGGTCCATGAATATGGAATCAAATAGCATCATGGCACAATAAACAGATTTTTAGCTAACTTTGGCACTGCTTATATGAGACCTTAGAGCTGGACATTTCCCTCCCTTCATCCCTCAGTGCTGCTTCTGCCTCTTCTGGCTTCTCTCGCTAAGACTGAACCACAATGGCTCAGTGACAACAGGGTTTACCACTCGAGCCTGTTGACCGAGTTGCACCCCTGGAACTACTAAAGGTGGAAGGAGAGAACCTACTCCTCAAAACTGTCCTCTTGCCTACAAATGGGTGCTGTGGCATACTTGCTCACACACAGAGATCACACACAAATCTCTCTCTCTCTCTCTCTCTCTCTCTCTCTCTCTCTCTCTCTCTCATACACACACAATTATGTATAAAAGATTGGAATAAATGTCTTCTGAGAGGTCATGATTCAAATGGAAGTGACAAGAAAATAAATCTTTTTAATAGCTACATTCTTATCAGGAACTGGTTTGATTTTTGTTTTTGGTTTTTTGGTTTTTGTTTTTGTTTTTAAATAACATAACAGATCACATGGGGCTAACAGGAGTAAAAAAAAAAACAATAAAATAGTTAAATACTATGTCCCCAAATTTCAGATCACTTAGAGACTGAATAGAGAAAAGGTGGAGGGATGGAAGAAAGACAGAAAGCTGTAACCAGTCAACAGTGAAGACAGAGATATGATCAAAGGAGTTTTGGAGCCAACCTGTCCTTGTACAGTTTCTATAGTTTGCACTGATGCCATAAATGTCTTTGTGTTCACTTACCTCCAGGGCCCTGATGAAGTCAGACAGGTAGATCGCTAGTGTGAGCTCAGGTCTCAGTGTTCTCTTTCTGAGTTTTGTATTTTTCTGAAAATGAGGGGATGTTTCTGTTTCCACATCTGAATTGGTTTGGTGTAGAGCTGAAGCAGCATGGAGGAGAGCTGATGTGATCTAAGGTGACGACTAATTCAGAACTGCAGCTTGCCCGGGTTCCCATGAGGATACGAGATTCCACTGGGAAGCTGCCCACACCTCGGGTGGGTATCAGACTACTCACAAATCTTGGTAGGCGTTCTTGAGTCAAAGGCACGAAGAGATGAGGTAACTCTCAGCTCTTACCAGCTGTTTATACATCAAACTTGCCTGTTTGAGAGCAATTGTGAGTATTCTGTCAGCAGCTCCAGTAATACGTGTGAAACTGTCACAGTCAAAATGGATGCCTTAGTGGCAAACCGGAGCCAAAACCAAACGCAAAGCCCATAAGGCTAGGGAGAAGGGCTCTGTGCCTTTAGTAAGGACAATTACATAAAGACTGTCAGAAGGGCCTCCAGGTCCACATGTTTGTTTTCTGCCAAGAGTTTCCCAAACTACAACTCACTATTTGAGGGGTAAGGACTAGCCAGCTGATGTACAAGAACCCATTTCTGTTGCCCAGACTATCACTGCTTAGGAATTAAGTTCATCTGTGGCCAAGATCCGTGTAGCCGATGTTCTCTGTGAATCAGAGTAAAGCACACATACTACCCATTGGAGCACTGGAATCCCCTATGTCCTGTTGCCTCTCTGAGGGTGCCAATGGTTCCTGGTGTTAACCAACTCGACATGGTTCTCTTGATCTTAATCAGAGGCAAGAAAGAACTCAGAGTGACATACCTGTGGCTGTAGCTGACGTCTTTGCATTATTGGGGAAAATTCCATCTGTGTACTTTCTATATCTACTTGGTTCTTATATAAAGAGATTCTAATACTCCTTATCTGGTTATTTATGCTTTTGAGCTTGCTTTTAATGGAAACTTAGGAAAAACAGTGAGAGTTTCAAACCTTGGTTTGTATTCGCAAATGAGTTCAAAGTGACATGAAATGTTTTCAAAAATAGAAAAAGCAACATTTTTTTAAATGCAAGGGATTTATTATTTCTGTCTACACATGAACTAGTCAAAATAAAAGAGATAAAAGCTTTGACTTAATTTTAAAAGGAACCCGTGACTGATGTTTTGAAATTTCTTCTTGGAATTTACACTTACCATCTAATTATCTGAAAATGAATAGAAAAAGTAATACTTGCCAGTTATGGTAGTACAGACATTTAACCCCAGCACTTGGGAAGCAGAGGCAGGTGGATCTCTTTGAGTTTGAAGTCAGCCTGGTCTACAGAGGGAGTTCTAGGAGAGCTAAAACTAATATCCCGAGAAATCCTGTCTCGAACATCCAAGAACAAACAGAACAAAAAAATTAGTACCCATGATTAACTTTCAATTTTTCATTTAGGTTGGTTGGCCAGCAAGATTCTAGGATGCCCCTGTCTTCACCAGGATGCCCAGGACCCAAGGCTGGGGTCACAAGGATCTTCAGTCTGCCTGCCCTTTTTATTTGGGTTCTGGGGATTTGAACTAAGGTTCTCATGCTTGTAGAACAAGTGTGCTCACTTGCTGAGATATCTCCCTAGGTCCAAGTTTTAAAATATTTGCTTGAAAATACTTCTCCCCTAAGGGATATAAAGACAAAGTTCTGCTTGGTAGTATCTTACATCCATGAATCCTTTGTGCCATAGCTGTTGAAGAAGAGTAAAAATTGGCCATAGACAGCAAGTCAGCTCCTGGTTAACACAGCTGACTGTGTTGGAAGAGTGAATTTCTATGGACTGGAGGTGAATTGCAGAACCAACATGGGAAATTGGAGAATAGAAGATCCCTAAAGACAGGAGAAGAGGCTGCACACTCCTAGTTTCTAAAAACTGAGTTAAGTGCATTTTACTAACCAATCTTAAACAATGTTCTTTTTCCCTCTTCTCTCTTCTCGAGATAGGCCATCAAGTTGTGAATGCTGTCCTCTGATTGGCTAATGGCTTTGAACTACCCATTATACTTCCTGGTATACCCTGCTCATTATTCTATAACTTTTTATTCCATTTAATGAGATGACGGATGTGGAACTCCGAGTGCTCATGCTGGTGTTCTGGCATGGTTAAACATTTCCTGAGAGCTGAGAGCGATCCTGGGTGTTTATGCTGGTCTGCCAGCTTGGCTACACATTGCCTGATCTTTGTTCTTTAACTTCCTTACATGCAAGATTGAGCAAATCCTGACAGTGCCGTGGAAGAGCTTACAGGAGCTATGAGCAAGATATTTTTGCAGTGACTGGAACATTACAAACACCATACCAGAAAATGTCTATATATTTCTGCTGGGCATTTTATCAGTTTCTCCACTTCTAAGTGATTATTATTATTGTCTGTGTGCATGATGTATATGCACACGTGTGTGCATACATGCAAGGTCAGAGGGCAGCATTATGAAGTCACATCTCTCTACCTCTATATTCAAACTCCCATCACCAGGCTTGCACAGTAAATGCCTTTACCTGCTGAACCATCTTGCAGATCCCAGTTTTTCCTTTTGGTTGTAAGTTTAATTATTATTCTGATGAATGTTCATTTGTAACATTCTTCGAAAACATTTCTGGTTATTTTCTTAAAATAAGCTCATAGGAAGAATCCTGTTGAGAAGTTATGTATAGTTTTGAAGCTTTTAGTTTCTGTTTACACACTCACGAGGAGAGAAGCTTTTCCCGCTTCCCCTACCAGAGAGGCTGTAGGTACCTGTGTTGAAAATCATATGCATATGTATCCCAATTTGCTGAGCCTGGAGAATGGGGAAATGGTTTTTCCACAGTGCTTTAGTTCCCATTCACTTGACTAGGCTTCTTTGCTTGATTAATGTCCCTCTCTCCAATCTCCTATAATCCTTGTCTTGCCTGCCAGCCACTTCGCCTCATGCAGGCAGCCCTCCTGCCTCCCTCACAGGAAGATTATAGAGAATTCATTTCTCCCACCATTTATCATGTGGAATGCTTTCCTGAATGTAGTCCACTTTGTCATTTTTCTCTCTGAAAATATGGTGCCAGAGTCCAGCATAATAGTCCATGTGTGGTCAGACCAGCTGCTGTATGTGCCAAGGAATAAGATGGTTCAATTATAATGTGTTTACTTTTGAGAAGCCATTAGCATGCAGTTTGCTTTGAGTTTTTATTGAATTTTCGAGTGATTTAGGGTGAATTTAGGCCAGAGGAGTTTTTGTCTAAAACCAAAAAAGTGTTTAAAATGGCTTTCTCTTCTTTTTTAATGCAGCTGTTCTGATCACATACATGGTGGGCCTGGACTGCATAGCTGTGTCAATGCAGTCTTGGGTTGCAGTGGTGATTTTAGCACCTTCTACTTTGCATGCTATACACAGCTGAAACAATATAGGTTCTTTCTGTGTAGAATAAGGTGGGGAGATACAAGTATGAAGGATCTGTGCAACTGATGAGCAACCCCAGAGGGGAGAGAGGCATCCTTTTAATGTTTTCCTGATGGTTTGTCTGGTTCCTGAAGGTGGCCTTATCATCCCTCTTTCATGATATGAGTATTCCATGGACATTAGCATCTTGAGTTCATTCGTTTTATTACCTGAAAAACCTAAAGAAAGAGATGATTGGTCTTGCAAAATATTTAGAGAGGAGATAGTTGTTGGAAGTTTAAGTGTGAAGGTGACTCACGTAGTCCATGTATTTTATACAATTCATTCTAAGCTATTGGGCTACAATGACTTTTGAAGAGGCATGAGGGACTCAGTGGGTCTGTCAGACCTGAAAACTCTGGCTATTGAATTTTGTGTTATTATTGGAGCTGGGTGACAGGAGATATAGAATATCAGGCCTCAAGAGGACTGCTGGGGAGGGAGGGATCATAAACTCAGTGAGAGGCCATTTACTAACTGGACTTCTAATTTGATTTTGGAGACATATGATTTGAAGAGCTTTCAACCTTGAAAGCAGTGATGGAAGACCAATGGAGGAGACCATGTTTGCAGTGCCCAGTGAGATCTGGTATGGATGAAGGTAATGAAGTGAGGACATTTGGGGGGGAAATTCACTTGTACTGGGCTCTGCAGTGGCAGCCACCCAGCTAGCACATGCTCTGTTGTTTTAAAGCTGTTGAGTCATCCAGTGGTTTTGTGACTTTAGAAGATACTGCCCAATAGCTATGAATCTGGATCAATCTAGGTCAAAGTAGCTCTTGGAGAAGAGAAGGACAAGGAACAAGCAAAGATGTAGAATTGGGATCTAATTTAGCCCAGGATTAAGTTTACCAACTAAAATCTACTGGGACTCTTAGACAATTATTCAGAATAACTCATCAATAATATGACATAATTTGAGATCTCTAGTCACTTTTCAATTAAATATATGAGCCCAAATACTCTTGTGTAACTGTGAATAAAAATATTTAAAAATATTTTTGGAGAGCCCCCACCCCAGTAATTTTAATTTTCATGAAACACCCTGTCCATCGGCTCCTTATCGGCTCCTTAGGTGAAATTATATTTCTGTCCCTTGCTTCTCCTTGCAGTTTTCATAATTGACACCCATCTCCAAGTCTGTTGTGGGTTGAAGGCCTTACCATCCAAATTCTGCAGCTCTACTCATCAATTATAGATGCCATTTTGTCTGTGGACTTGAAGACGTTAGGTCCATCCCTCATCTTCACTGGAGGCTGAGAAACTAAAATAGCTTCTCCATCATAATGGATTATTTTGATTTTGCAAATTCGTACACCCCAAATACTTTGTTCTGTGAAAGAACCAAGAAAGAGCAGTACCATCATCAGCACCATTGCTCTTGAGACTCACGCTGTCCGAGAAGAAGCTCTGGAACACACTGTACCTTCCTAAGTCAGGTCTGCTTGGAGATGTGCATCCTGGGGTTGGGTTTGCCAGAACGCTTTTAAAAGGCGCGAGCTTCCCTGCTGAACAGGGATGTTAATTTTTCATGAACCTATGCTGTGATGAGGAGCATGAAAAGGAGGAGAGAAAGCATCAGGAAAAGAATGAGACAAAATAAAAGAAGCGTTCCCCTGCTTCCAGGCAGGAAGATGGAGACTTGAAGTTTTGCTTGTTAGAAGACTGATGTTAAATACAGAACCGTTTGATGAAATTAACTCATTGGTGTGTATTTCTTGGAAAAAGGAGGGAGACTGCCAATTTAGAAGCCATCTGGAGACTGTAAAGATTACATTTCCACTCTGGCCAGTGAGTAGCAGATAGAGTTGCCTGGCCAAGAGAGGAGTCTGCCATGTCCAAGAGACATCACTGGCCACCTGGACCTCTGATCTCCTACCTATTAATATGAATTTTAAAGTCTCTCCCTGTTATGATGTTACTCAAATCTGCACCAAGACATTTGAATCATATTTTTTTCCACAGTAAATTTACATTTGAGATGCTACATTTTCCAAAAAAACTATATTAATAACCAGTTTCTTGCTGTCTCTCGGTCTCTGATCTTAAATAATAAGATTTTAATTTTTGGTCTGTGTTTCCTGATAGTTTCAGACACAGAGTCAGCATTTTGCTCCCAAAACAAAGGTTGAATCTTGTCAGGTATTATTTAATGTTATCGAGCTGCATGTCTAAGCAGCACTGATTTTTTTCCAGCTTGCTTTTTTTTGTTCCTTTTTCTTTCTTTTATTTTTACTTTGGGGTAAACAGAGTTGACTCGGCCATACCCCTTTTATTTATGCCAAGGCATCCCTATTGCTGACGAATGGTGAGCAGGGAGCAATATGGGTGTTTCCTGGTCCATGTGCACCTGTGCCAACCCCTCATGTGTGGCCCAGACTTATTGACTTGCTTCTGGTACGTTGACTGTGACAAGCATAAGAATATCTTCCCATTTGCACATCCTCTTTCCCATCCTGTCACTCACTCTGTGGAAATCAAGCTGCCGGATTGTGAGACTTCTGAAAAAGACATCCTGGCAAGGGATTAGAAGGAAGCTTCTAGCTAATATCCCATTGCTGTGCCTTCAGATAGGACTCTAACCCAGATTCTGGTAATCTGGAAATCAGGAGCAAGAAGCTAAGCCATCCATAATTCCTAACTCAGCAAACTTTGTGATAACCAGTGTTTATTGTCTCAAGGCAACAAGATTTGGAGGAATTTGTTATGTAACAGTAACTAATACAAGTACCCACTATTTAAATTGTATGTGTACAATGTTTTGCCTGGCTGTATGTATATGCCCACTTTGTGTGCCTGGTGTGCACATAGACCAAACAAAGTACATCGGCTTCTTTGGAACTGGAGTTACAGATACAGTTACAGTTATAGTTGTGAGCAGCCAATTGGGTGCCTGGAATGAAACCAGGATGCTCTGGAAAACCAGGGCTTTCTCCCATGAGACTATCTCTCTAGCCCCAGATGGGATTGAGATGTTTTAGATTATGTATGTGTTTGTTTCATGACTGTATGTGAATTGTTGAGGAATTTGTATGCTTCTCTATATTCTGTATTCTTTGCTTATGTTAATAGAACCATACTATATTTTTCATTTCGTTTTTTACTTTTGCTTCTTCATATTTCTGAAATGTATTGAAATGACTGATGCAAATATATTTCATTATTTCTGATTATGACCTGGTTCACTGGAGACATTCTTCTGTGTTCTGTGTAGGTGGCCTCCAAGTAGCACTACCACAAATCAATCATGAGATGGACCCAACACCAGTCTCTTAGATAACTATGTATGCACCTAGAAGTTGAGACTAACAGGCCATTGTTGAGTAATCAAGGATGTTTATAACATCCAGGTTAAAAATGGCCTCAGTCCTGAGAACCCAACTAGTCTCATGGTACAGGGGTTATAGAGTATATATCAGTGGTTCTCAACCTTCCTAATGCACTGACCCTTTAATACAGTCTCTCATGTTGTGGTGACCCCCAACCATAAAATTATTCTGTTGCTATTTCCTAGCTGTAATTTTGTTACTGTTATGAATTGTAATGTAAATGTCTGATATACACGATATCTCATATGCGACCTCCAAGGGATCATGACTCACAGGTTAAGAATTATTGGTATACATGTCAGACTCTTTGTGGTCTGGTAAAGGATCCAGAAGAATCCATCTTTCTGTTCTGTCATCTTCAGAAAGTCAGTGTTGTTTTCCGTGGCCACAAGACTGTTATCATAGTCTGGGCATTCCACACAGACATAGTCAAAGCCCCAGAAGGAGTGGTTATAGCTCACCATGTACCTTTCATATTTTAGTGGACAAACATTTTACCAGAAGTCTTTTAGTAGATCCCTGTAGGTCTCACTGACTAGAATTCCATTTGTTGTAATAAACTAGATTAGAGACTAGATAGAAGATGCCTGGTGTTTTGCCCTCAAAGTGAGAGACATTCTGCCAATAGGGAAAAAGCAGAGGCTGTGTGGTACTTTCTCACAAATAATTTCTGTGTTTTTAAATATACATAATGTAAGCATTTGAATGCTGTGTCAGTAAGATCTTACCAAAATGATACTATGAAACCAATTGTCATAAATGAAATGACTCCAAGCAATAGTTTATTATCAGTCAAACATACATATATAGGGTAACTGGAAATTCAGCTAGGTGTGATTGGGGGTCAGGTGCAGATTGGGTCAGGTCTGCTCCCTATGACTCTCATCTTCCTTGAACTCATGTTGCATAAATGGGTAATATTCTTCTCATGGCAAATGCAGAGGCATGAAGGCTCAAGCCCAACCATGTGACCACATTTCAAGCCTTTGCTCAATCTCTACTATTAACACACTGTCGGTCCAAGCCAGCCACATGCTCAGGGTTAAAATCCAGGGACAAGGCAGTACACATGAAATCTATTATAAGACTCAACTGAGTTATACACTCAAGCCCAGTGGAGAGAGGGTGTACAGTTTTTTTTTTTATTTTAATGGAAGTGGCACAGGATGAGGGATCAAGAACATTTGAACTACAAGTTCATATACCATAAATCAATATTTTCTGCTTTGAGCAATGTAAGAAGCTCTATTAGCCAACATTGTCATCAACGCTTGGCATTACTAACGTTCAATTGTTTTGCCATCCAAATGGTAACAAAGTTGTTTAAACTATGAATATCACAGGAAGTAGCTGAGTATTTTTTCACCTACATGTTGGTGTTTCCTCTGAATTTGGTGTTCCTACTCATTGGAAACTTAAAAACCGTGTTCCCAATATCTTTTCTTATTAATTTATGGAGATTATTCCTTATATAACATTACTATTAACTCCATTCATTTTGGATGTTGCAAGACTCTTAACCTATTCCATTACTTAGGGCAGCAACTTCATCCTGGTATTCCTCACTGTACAGAAATCCTCAATTTTGTTGCAATCAGCCTTCTTTTACTTCGGGTTTCTGCAGTGTTATTTAACAGTTCTTTCCATATATCTAAATGTTATATTTAATAATGACGTTGATTTTATAACTTTCATTTTTCTTGTCTGGATTTTTAATTTAGATTTGTGCCACAAAGTAGACATTCCCCTTCATGTGGTGAAGGTTTCCAAAGATATAATTACTGAAGAATTTCTACCCTTTTCTCTTTCTTTGAACTGCCATCTCTGTCGAACATTACTTGGCTTGTTTCTGGGTTTCCATCTAACATTAAAGAACTCCGAAGAAGCCATATGGAAACCTGCTACTTGGACAAGCTTTCTAAACTCTCTGTAT
The DNA here is from genome assembly GCA_019843965.1 of Rhynchomys soricoides. Taxonomy (NCBI): domain Eukaryota; kingdom Metazoa; phylum Chordata; class Mammalia; order Rodentia; family Muridae; genus Rhynchomys; species Rhynchomys soricoides. The sequence goes on along the minus strand of JADRCH010000055.1, from coordinate 3,118,557 downwards.
AGTTTCAAATTAATTACCATATAATGGGGAGATAATACCTCTCCCAGATTGCATAGACTATCAAAAAAAAAAAAAAAGCCTAATGACAGGTGTGCATTACCTCTTCTTCTTGAATTGTTGGTCAGTGGGATCTGATATACCCCCAAATACTATAGCCTATTGCCATTAATCTTGGTTACTCTCCAGAACTTGATGGTAAGACCCACATATTTGAGTGACAGAACATGGAGAGATTCAGTTGATACCAGTCTGGAAGCTTCATCCTTACTGGCTAACTTCAATTGTGCCAGGAGGTACCATGATCACTACCATGGAAGAAAGAAATCAACAGCCTTACCCACCTATGAACACTGGCAGCTTCAATACCAAGTGATTTTTGGAAGATATGCCTATTTTTGCAATTATGACATGACTATATCAGAGTTACCAACAACTTTTAAAAATTCAATTTAAGGTCTCTTTCACAAGATGGAACTCACGCCTGGTACTTTTAACCAAGCCAAGAACTCATGACGTGATAGCTCATGAGCTCTAGGGAAGATCCTACTATTTATTCTGCTAAATGGACAGAGTACCAGACTGCTTCCTTAGTACTTACCTTTATTCCTTAGAGTAGAACAGCAGGCAGCCCTCATTAGAGATGCTTCTTTCTTTCAGAAGACTCACATTGGTCTAAATGCAGAAGATTAACTGTGGAGGGCTTAGTCCTAAATGGAACATCTATATCATAATCCCTCCTCTCAAGACTGAGCAATCATCATGGAAGAGGGAGCAGGAAGATCTTAAGAACCAGAGGTAATAGATGACTGTAGCAAAACCATGCTTCCCAGATATAACTGGACTGCTGCACATACATACTAATATCAACTGTGACTTTATGAACAAGACCCATGCAAATTGTACCCAGAAAAAATTCCCAATTTCATCTACTCTTTTTTTTTTTTTCTAAACCTACTGAGTCTTAGGTGAGGAGTCATCCAGTGGAACACAGGTCACATGTCAGTGCCACAGACAAAGACATGATTCTCATACCCGCACCTGCCACAGTTGCCATTAGGTCCTCAATTAGAAGTTAGATCTAATAAGTGCCTCTGCCGTCCGTGCTGGAATTTGGCTACTGTCTCATTGTAGTCATCTACTGCCTCTGAATCTTACAATTTTTCTGCCCCCTCTTCCATGATAATCTTGAGAATTGGGAAACAGAGCATGCTATAGGTGTCTTATTTAGGGCTGATAACTCCACAATCTCTTATTCTTTGCATTTTGACCAGTTGTGAATCTCTGTATTCAACACCATTTGCAGCAAATGGAGCTTCTCTGATGATGGTTGAGAGCCACACTAATCAATGGGTATAAAGATAAGTATTAGGAACAATTTATACTATGTCCATTTAGTAGAATATTTGTAGTAGGTTTTCCCCAGAGCATATGATATACCAAGCCCTGGGATTTTGGCTCAGTTAACAGTACCAGGCATGAGTTCCATCTTGTGGGGTAGATCTCATATAAAATCAGAAAATGGTTTGCTACTCCAGAAACATTCATGCCACTATTACACTATTGCGCTTTAAGAGCTGCCAGGCTGGTCATCATTTTAGCTTACAGGATTTGCAGCTGAGTAATCTATCTATTATTTTTCTCCCACAGTAATATGGACAATGCCTCAGATTCCACGAAAGCCAGCCAGTAGGGATGACGTATTCAGGGCATTATCATTTAATTTCTCCATGTTCATGGCTCAAGTATCTTCAGCAACAGGGTCTTACCATCCAGTTCAGGAGGGTAACAGAGATAAATAACATAGGTTATATTGTTTTTGGTGGGGGTGGCTCTGTGAGATTACCAACATGAAGAGAAGCAATCCACACTGGGCACTGGTTTTTTTGTTTGATAACTTATGGCATCTAGGATACCTTATCTCTAGGTATAGGGTAATTCCACTTAACTTCTTTTTATATATGTGTATGTGTATGTGTATGTGTTTGTGTACATGTTTTTGGAGTTTACACGATAGTGGGTTTCTGTAGATTATGGTATGTCTATGTGTGGACATGTGCATTTGAAATAGGTGCTGGTGGCCACCAGAATAAAGAGTTAGATCTCCTAGGGCTAGAGGTCCAGGTGGTTGTGAGCCACACTCTGACATGGGTGCTAGAGACTGAACCCATTGCTCTTGGAACGTTCAAAAGCAATGAATGCTCTTAAGGCTGAGTCATCTCTTCAGTCCCAGTCCCCCTTCTTTGTAGTTTCTAACTGTGCCTGCAAAGACTTGTCCTACTCCATAGTTTGTTCAATTCTTGAAAGGATAATGACTCCTCCAGATTTGCATTTATCATTTCGTGGAGTTATTTATAACCTCCTCAAGTTTTCCCAAAGTGTGGCCTTTGCTCTGGCTGGACTACCTAATTATCACACCATGTTAAAGAAACCAAGCTCATTAGAGCCATCTCTTTTGGGTTCTTTTTAGCTTCCTCTTAACCCTGGCTAGCCATGTTACAAGTAAATGCTTTTGAATGGGGAAACCTAGAGGCATGCTTGAAAAACTTCAAATCCTTAGAAAATACCTCAAGAGTCATCTGCTTACTAATGGTCTAATTTTCATATATAAAGGACGGGGTCTGATAGCTATTTGTAGCTCATTTAGGGTAGTTAATGAGGAGTCAGCTAATGAAGAGGCTGAGTAACAGCATAAGAGTCCTCGCGAATAGGCTTAATCATCTTTGTCTGATGGTAATCTTTTTTTTTTTAACCTACCCAAAAATGATACTGAAGAGGTGACTCATTTAGAAATTTAGTAACATATACAGTCCGGTTTGGATTGGTTTTGTACATGGTTTATTAAGTGCGTTTCCACCATACAATTCACAGAGAAGAGAAACATGCTATTTAAGAAAAAGAAACATATTAAATGAGCTTGGAATTGTTAAGCAGTTTCAAAAATGTTTGGCAATTTTAAAATTTTCCCCTTGCTTTGTCTGCGTATCTCACTTTTCTCTCCAGACTTGGTTGGGTTCTTTTAAAAGTCATCGTCTCTCGAAGCATGCAATTTTAAGTAACAAGACAGTGAAGTGACATATTTTAACACTGAAATTGTTGAGTCAGCCCTTCATAATTTCACAACTGTTAAAATACTCACACTGGAAGCTATGACTAATTCCCTCTAATTCTCAAAAGCCCTCTCAAGAGAAAACCCACATTTTGTGCTACTCAAATGTCATAAAAATGGCTCCCTCCTGGCTCCTAGCTCAGCTCAGCAGGCAGCTAGTAGAGTAGCAGGTTGGTGCCCATAAGCAACTGTGGACTGTGTTAAAAGCTTGCCCCATAATTGAGCCTGAGAGATGAAATAGGGCAGAACCCACTGTTCAGTCTCAAGGTTGGAAAAAAAATGCTTAACAGATTCTGTTATGATTGCATCTTACAAGACTTTCACCAAATATTTAAGAACATGAAAATAACTGGTTTCGATGGAGTTTGATGATGATTTTTAAAGGCACATGTCAGATGCTGAAGTTTAGGGCAATTACAAAATCGAGTTCGTAAGAGTCTTTTAAAATCTTTCTCCCTATCTTATTTTATGGGCGTTTTGCCTGCATATAAGTCTGCACAGTACTTGTGGGTTTGGTGCCCAGCAAGGACAGAAGAGGGTGTCAAATCCCCTAGGACTGCAGTTATAATGGGTGTGAGCCACCATGTGGGTCCTTATGAAATTTATCCAAATAAAGGCTTTAGTGCTGTAGAAGGTGCTTCTAAAGTCTTCACAGATAACCCAAGACCCTTTCACCTTACAGAAATCTCCATCTAGTGATCTAGTTTGTTCAGTCAGAGCCACAGGCCCAGCCAAAGTGTAGGTGTACTCCTACCTAATAAGGAGTAGATATTTCTGGTCTTTAAAAGTGCCCGTTCTGAGTTGTCTGACATAGATACAAGCATTGTAGTCACTTTTTGCTTAATGATGGAGACAGGTCCTGAGAGATATACCATCAGATTCAGGTGACTTCTTGTGTGAAAATCTTGTGGATCACTTACACAAACCTAGACGCTGGAGGTCTGCCAGGAAATGTGGCCTCTTAAAGCAATAGAGAGACACAGCAAAGACAAGACTGGTGGAGCCATTGCCAGCGTCACATGACACACTTTTACAATCAATTCTTTTTAAATAAGTAGCGACATTCTCCACATTAACAAGAAAAACACACTATATCAATTGCATAAACAACAATCCAGCAACATAATTAACTGCTTGTTATTTATCATGATCAAATGCTATATATTCTCTCTTACTTCATGTGTCTCTATGCTCTCTTCATTAAAATTTATATATATATTGTTTTTTCGAGACAGGGTTTCTCTGTGTAGCCCTGGCTGTCCTGGAACTTGCTCTGTAGACCAGGCTGGCTTCGAATTCAGAAATCCGCCTGCCTCTGCCTCCCAAGTGCTGGGATTAAAGGTGTGCCCACCACTGCCCAGCTCCATACAATATTTTTAATCATATTATTTCCCTCCCCCAATTTCTCCTGGATCTCCCCACCTCTCTACGTGTTCTCTCTCTCTCTCTCTCTCTCTCTCTTTCTCTCTCTCTCTCTCTCTCCAAAACAAAAAACAAAGGTCAGAACAAACAACCAATAAAACAAACAAACAAACACTGAAACAAAACAAACATCAGCTTAAAAACCCACAGAGTCTGTTTTATGTTGATCAACTTCTTCTGGGCGTGGGACCTACCTGTCTTGGAGTGTGTTTCATTGAAGAAAAGTGATTTTCTGTCTCCCAACAGGTATCAATTAAAAACAGCTTCTTGGTTAGCTGTGGGTTTTGTCTCCTTCTCAGTGCTAGGATGTGGTATGGTTTGAACTTTTGCAGGTCTTGTGCAAGCTGCCACAGTCTCTGTGAGTTCATATGTTTATCTGCCCTATCATGTCTGAAGGATGCTCTTTCCCTTGGAGTCATCAACTACTTCTGGCTTTTACACTCTTTTTTTTTTTAAAGATTTATTTATTTATTTCTTGTATGTGGGTACACTGTTGCCCCAGAAGAAGGCATTGGATCCCCACTACAGATGGTTGTGAGCCACCATGTGGTTGCTGGGAATTGAACTCAGGACCTCTGGAAGAGCAGTCAGTGCTCTTAACCACTGAGCCATCTCTCCAGCCCTGGCTTTTACACTCTTTCTGTCTCCTTGTCTGAATAGTTTCCTGAGCCTTGAGGAAGGACTTTGATAAAGAAAGACATCCCTTTCAGAGCTGAGTGCGCCAAAGTCTCCCACTCTCTGCACACTGTCCAGTTGTTCTCTGTGTTCATCCCCATCTGCTGCAAGAAGCAGCTTTCCGATTAGGGATACACTGATCTGTGAGTACAGCAGTGTGTCATTAGGAGTCATTTTCTTGTTATGAATGGCCACCCGAGCAGTAGGTATGCTGACCCCAACATTGCTAAAGCCAGGTAAGGAAACATATAATGTCACCAGGCAAAAGGAACTTTCATTGCCATTATAATTTATGGGATCCTGTCTATGGGGGCCCACCATCGACCCAAATGCTATATGGCACATGGCTAGTACTACATTACAGATTTCACAGATAAGAACACTGAGGTGGAGGGTAGTTAAGTAGCCTCATTTTGCAAATGGCTAATTTCAGTCTTTGTTGCTTGTGGCAGGTAATGTCTATGGTGTGCCCAGATCACCCTCCAGCTTTTTTATGTGTCATTTTTTATGTTTACCAGATGACTTTAGGGCACTTCTATTTCCCCCAGTCTTGAGACACAGGAGTCTTCCTGGTCTATACCATCTGAAAGCAGGAAATGCTGGGGAAAGTTCCATCCTCTAGGGGCACCCTGATGTGTGTTTCTCTGTGGAACAGGGGGATGACCAGGGAGTCTAAACACCTTTGTCTTGGCCATCCTGTCTTGCAGAGCACATGCTCCTGAGTTTCCTCTGCAGGACTTGTCCTGGGTCTGCCCTTTATTTGGACTCCTCCCTTCCTTCCTGCTTACTCACTGGCTCCCCCTAAATCCATGTTAATCTCACCTCAGAATTTACCCTAGACAGCTCAAACTAAGAAGGTACTTTTTTTTCTGTGTTTTTTATGGGATAAAATGCTTGTGGGATGTGATGCTGAGATTTAGGTTACACTTATAAATTTACCTGTAGCATGTATGAATCATATATATATGAAATGTGCATTTATTTCCGTTTGACATACAGCTTGCCCATGATACCCTAGGTATGTGTAATCTTCCATTTGCGCCTCCCAAGATGTGATCTTGTGCCCCACAATGGTCACTGGAGTGGTTCAGTAGAGAAGAGCCAGATGAGCTTATTCCCAGTTAATCCTTTGCATTTGATCCAGTTAACCTGTTATTATTCTGTCTCCAGATCAAAAGCTTCATTATTCCACATGTCCTCGTGGCTCCCACAGATGTTAAAGTACCTACCAGTACTCAAAAGGAGGGTGAAGTCTGCCATCCTGTGTCATTTCCCTCCGAGAATTATTGTCTAACATGAAGCAAGAGGTGATAAGGGCCATATATCAAGAGAAATGGCTTCTGTTCTTGAAAATCTGGGGACATGGAAGCTGCAGGGCAGGCAGGTGGGTCTTAGGGAAAGTGCATATCCATGTCCATGTGTTTAAGAACCATAGAGATAAATGACTGTAGAGACAGCTTCCAGATAGAGACAGAGCACAGGTTCACAAACATTCTCTCTCTTTTACTCAGAGACCATCACATGCTAGAATCCAGCAAGCTTATCTAGTGACATTAATTTCTCTGAGTCTCACAAGCAAACAATATGGTGGCCACAGCAACTACTGCCAAAGTACATGCTTGTTTATCTAGGAACACCTCAGTTCATTTTATTAATTTTTTAATTCTGTGTGTATGAGTGTTTTGCCTGTGTGTATGTCTGTGTACCACCTGTGGGCAATGCCTGTGGAGACCAGAAGGCAACAACAGATCCCCTGGAACTGTAGTTACAGATGGTTGTGCGCTGCTTCTGTGCTGAGCCATCTCGAAAGTCCCTGGTAATTCATTATTTATTTATTAATTAATTTGTTTACTTACTTATCTTGGCGTTAGACTGGAAAGGAGTTTCTTATCTTGGTAACTTTGTGCAGTCTGTGACTATGCTTAATGTCTTGCCCTTTTACTATCTGTCCTTATACAGAGGCCAGCACAGGCCCACTCCACTGAAACTCATTTTCTGGTTTTCCTGTGGTTGTGTCCTCTGATTTTGAACTTGGAGAGAGGCCTTTCTAGGAGTCTTAAAACATAGCAGAAGTCCTCAATGGCTACTTGTTGGTCTTTGCTCATAGGGCTGGCCCTTCTGGGGGCTCCTGCCTTGCACCCTTAACCTCATGAAAAAATTCACATCCTGGTTTTCTGTTCTAGAGCAACCAACTCTATGCTTGATCTAAGAACAGCAGGTCCTTAGGTCTTGGGTAAACTCACTTCTGACCTACTCTCTGTTACCCACTGGAAAGAAGTAAACTCACTTCTGACCTAACCTTTGCTACCCATTGGGAAGAAGAAAAGGACAGACAAGCCTTGAATCTAAAGCATGGTGGGTTCACACTCAACTTTGTCCCCTAAGTGTGAGATTTTGAACTTACCTCACCTAAACTCTTTTCCTCCCTAAATGAGGGACCACGATCCATCTTTCCTCTGTTTTAAAAATTACATATATCAACATACTTGAGATGTTTTATAATGTGTGAAGTGCTTCACACAGACATGATTCACGTCTGACTCCACAGTCCCTGCTGTGACTAGGTTTAAAGATGCCCCACATTTGGATCAATATTCTAAGAGTGTCTTAAAAATCATGTGAAATGAGAAGTTATATCAGGAAGTGGAAGAGATGTGAGACTCTTCCAGACTACAGATGGAAGAGACATCTGAGGACAAAGGTTATCTAATGCAATGTGCCTGTGTAGTGAGAACTCTGGGTCAGGGAGCTGAGAGACGGCTGGGAGGAAGAGGTATGTGAGTCTCTACATGTGTGCATATCTGAGTGTATACATGAATATGGGGTGTGTGTGTGTGTGCATGTGCATGTATGTGTGTGTGTGTGTACAATAAGAGAAGGAGGAACTGTACTAGGCATTTCATGTGATCATATGTCTGATGTGTATGCATGTGATCATGTGTGTAATATGTACATAGAATCATGTGTGTTGTATGTATGTGTGCTTATGAACTGGGAGAAAAAAGCTGTACCATGTGAAGCAGCCTTTGTGAACTGTCCAGCAGTGCTCACTCTGTGCTCCTGCTCCTGTGCCTCCTCCCTCCAGACCTTTCCCATCTTACAGAACAGACACTCCAGACCTACTGATTAGTGACTACCCACTTTATCCCTCTAGCTCCTGACATTCTTCTCTCTATCTCTGCTGCAGGCTACTGCAGGAGGCTCTGATATGTGGAATCACACAGCACATGTCTTTTCATCACTGCCTATTTTATTTGCCTCAAGGTTCCATGTTGTAGCATGTGCCACACTATCTTTTTATAGGCTAAATAATATTCCACCATATATGAATTATCCTCCATGTATGGGTGGAAAATTGAACCCCACGCTAGTTTGAAAGGCAACCAGATTTAAAAATATTTTATCTGTGGATTGTGTGTATGTGTATGCACACGAGTGTGCATGCATGGGGATATGTGCCTGGAGGTCAGAGGATGACCTTCAAAAGCTGGTTCTCTTCCTTCATTCACTGTGTGAGTCCAGCGATGGAGCTCAGGTTACCAGGTGTGGTGACTAGCACCCTCCTCATTCTCTGAGTCAGAAGCTCTCTCTGCTCAGTGTTTGTGTCATTGGAATAAAAGTATTAAGTAAGCAGGTCTCTATCGTGCCTCCCCCGGAAGAGTGACCTCACAACAGTCAAGCCCTCCCCACAGAAGGGAGAGCCTAAGCAGTACATGGCTGAGGTGGGCCTATGGAGAAAGTTGAACAAAAGAGAGGACATTAGAGAAACACTTTCTGATATGAGGAAAGTCCACAGCAAAACACTAAATGATAGTGTTAGGCGTTGGAACGTGTGACTCAATCTCAGAATACAGACACAATGCACAGACATAGGGAAGGTCGGTAAACACAGGAGGTCTCCATTCAAACCTATTGGGACTAAGATGTGTCAAAATGTGTGGTGAATGCAGGAACTCCAAGTACAGAGACCAAAGGAACTACCAAAGACACGTTTTTTTAAGAAGGTGATAGGAACATTCAGCCAACCACAAATCTTATTCTTTGTGTTCTACAGCATAGAAGCACAACCCTTTATATTGCTAGGCTCTTCCTAGGTCACTGGCTCACTCTTGTGAATGTCCAGCCAGATTGCTCTGTTTTGTTTTCTGAACAGGCCAGTAGGTAGGGCCAGGGATGTCTGGACACAGGATGCACATAATGTTGGCCTGGGCATGAGTGACACCTGTCACTGGCTCTCTGGGAAGATGCCCCTGGCTGGAATCTAAGCATTTTGTGTATTACTGGGGAAGATTAAAGCTGTTATGTATTCCTTAAGTGGAAAAACTGACTTGTAGCTGAAGGGTTTCAAGCTGCAGGTTCAAGCCTACATCTACAAAACAAAAGGCTGTGCAGGAGAGGGGCTTGAGCACTCCCCTTTGTTTTAAACTCTTAAGAGTTTTCTGGGACTGGGAGGGAAACATAGAAAGCAACCCATCCTCACTCAGCAAGGTATAATAGTATAGAGGGTATGGGAAATGGGACTTATATCCTTGACCTGTCCCACGGGATGGCGCCCAACGGTGTTCTCATAGCCATTCTTTAACCTCTTACCATGGTTTGCAGATTCCGGATACCCAACCCTGTCTGAAAAATGGATAAGATCTGCAGCTTCAGATGAAAGATGAGTAAACAGCCTCAGAGGAGATGAGAGCCAACACTAGGCCTCATTTGTTGTCAACATGACTCTGTGTCCTCAGAAGTTTCAGAGAAGAAGGGCTCTGAGCTATAAAAGCAAGAGGTCCACTGGTTCAGGTCTACCAGTTGGCTCTAACTGTGTGGGTTTGGTGTCATGGTTGGAAGTGAGGGGATTGCCTCTGAGGTGGTCCCTGTGCCCAGAGGGAGGTCTCTTTTCTGAGAATGCAGCGTGCTGGCCACCTAGGCTCTGGAGAAATGAGGAAGAAGGTGCTCCTGTGTAGTTCTGTGGAAGATTGCTGATTGTCAAACCTAAGTGATGAATATTCTCCTAAACATCACAGACACACCTAGCTTACCTAAGAAGAGGTCATGTTCTGCTCTAAGCTCATGAAAGAGGGCATGAGATTCAGGCTGAATGGACACCTTGGTAAAATGACTGAGCTGAAATCTTGCATAACTCAAATGTGTCGTCTTTCTAAGCTGTTAAGTTTCTCAGCTGCTCTTGATCCAAATCTCTTTTGCTAAAGATATCAGTCTTATATGACACTTATATGTGATTTGATCTTACTGATAAATATCATGGTAAAAACAAATGGCAATTTTAGAAAATGATTTTTTTGTTTCCCAATTGGCAAGTCTTTACCCCCCTCCCCTGCTCTTACAGACTTTGCCAAGAAAACTCCTTTCTCTTGCAACTGTTGAAAAATCACTTGGTAGTTCTTACAGAAAATGGTGGGATGGATTTTTGAGAAACGAGTTCTTTAAAAGTCTGTCTCAGGAATATTTGGTGAATCTGGCCTGGTGACACAGCCTTGTAATCCCAGCTACTCTGGAGGATGAGACAGGGGGATTGTGAGTTTGAGGCCTGCCTGAGCAACAGAATGAAAAAAAGGATAACCAGAATATCTTAGTGAGACCTGGCTACATAATAGACAAAGAAAAGGGGCTTCAGAGGCTCCTAGTTTAGCATATGCAAGCGTATTTAACCACTGGTAGCAAAAAATAAAATAAAATAAAATAAAATAAAATAAATGGTAGGAAGAAGAGAGGGAAGGAGAAAGGATATGGGAAGGGAAAGAGAAAAAGGAGAGGGAATGGGAGAGAAATAGGGGAAGAAGGAGGAAGACAGGGGGAAGGAGGGAGGGAGAGAGAAGGGTGTTCTAATTGAATTGATCTCATTGCTGGTGGGAATGCAAGCTGATACAACCTCTCTGGAAATCAGTTTGGCGGACCCTCAGAAAAATGAACATAATACTACCTGAGGACCCAGCTATACCACTCCTGGGCATATACCCAGAAGATGCTCCAACATGTAATAAGGACACATGCTCCACTATGTTCATAGCAGCCATATTTATAATAGCCAGAAGCTGGAAACAACCCAGATGTCCCTCCACAGAGGAATAGATACAGAAAATGTGGTACATTTACACAATGAAATACTACTCAGCTATTAAAACCAATGACTTCATAAAATTCGCAGACAAATGGATGGATCTTGAAAATATCATCCTGAGCGAGGTAACACAGTCACAAAAGAATGAACATGGTATGTACTCACTGTTAAGTGGTTATTAGCCCAAAAGTTTGAAATACTCAAGAGTCACTTTGCAGCAACAGAAGGGCTGAGTGTGAGGTCCCAGATGGAGGACTTGGAGAAAGGACTGAAGGAGCTGAGGGAGTTTGCATCCCCAGGGAGGCAGCAACAGTGGCAACTGGCCTGACCCCCAATACTCCTGGAGACTGATCCACCACCAAAGAATACACATGGAGGGACCCATGGTGCTAGCCACATATGTGACAGAGGAGAGTCTTGTTAGCCATCAGGGGGAGGAGAGGCCCTTGGGCCTGAGAATGTTAGATCCCCCAGTAGAGGAGAATGCCAAGGAGGGGAAGATGAGAGTGGGTGGGCGGGTGGGTGAATATCCCATAGTGGCAGGGGGAGGGGGGAGGAAATGGGGAGTTTCCAAAGGGGAGCTCTGGAAAGGGGGGGGACATTTGAAATGTAAATAAAGTAGGAAAAAAATTAAAAAAAAAAAGAAGCCCTTCAAGATAGTTTACCCACATTATGAGGCCAGTGGTCTAGGCCATTGGTCAAGATCTTGAATCCACTTCTACCACTACCTCTCATAGTACCAGCTCTCTAGAGTGGGCTGCAGAAACTCCCCCAAGCTCAGCAGTCTTCCCTCACACAGCTAAGTCCCTATTAGAGAAATAAAATGTAGCCTTTAAAACAGTTTGTTTTCAAGAGCTCCAGTGCAGGGCATTTGGTTCATGTGGCCGTGTGTGTTCACACAGCTCATCACTCATTCTAAGAGCCTTGAGGAGCTGTCCCAGAGGCAGAAGAACTTCTGGAAAACAGGTGGAAAATGGACCACATGATGAGTGATGTGAGGCTTTTCTTAGGACATTTCTGAGCACCATTATCCAGTAGGGAAGAGTTACCAAAATCCATTGGGGGGGGGGGGGGGCTCACTACCTGCACAGGTCACTTGCTATGTGGTAGTTGGGGCTGCCACTGTCTCATCAGCTCATGGGACTATGCTCTGCCTTCTCCAGAGAAGTAAATGTGATGGTTACAAAAGAGGATCCCAGGCCAAAGTCACATCCTTAGGCCACCTCTCTTTCCTGTCATAGTTTTATGTTCAGAAAGATTATTGCCTTGAAAGATGTGCTTGCAATCGCTACCCCAAGCTCTTTCAGAGCTGCAGATCTGAACTCCTCCGTGTGCTAGATGACTCTGATTAGAACATCTGTATCTCCAACAGCTCTGCCTTCCAAATCCCTATGTTCACCATCCATCTTCCCAGATCATTCCCTTTCTTTCTCTTTCTTTCTTTCTTTCTTTCTTTCTTTCTTTCTTTCTTTCTTTCTTT
>JADRCH010000055.1:3083250-3105794 GCA_019843965.1 Rhynchomys soricoides | reverse complement strand
TTTCTTTCTTTCTTTCTTTCTTTCTTTCTTTCTTTCTTTCTTTCTTTGTTTTTTGAGACAGAGTTTCTCTGTATAGCCCTTCCCTTTCTAACTTCCCTTCCAACACTGCTATGTTTAAACATCAGCCCAAGACTGCCGTCAATCATCTGACCTCTGATTCAATCTGACACTTTAGGAGGGAGTTTGAAGAGCAGTTACCAGAACTATACAGAAGTCTGCAGCCATATAAACAGAACTTTGATGTCCATCCATGGTACCATTCCCTCTTTCAAATCCATGCTTGCCTTGTCCAGATGTTGGAGGAGCTAAGCCTGCAGTGCTAGAGAGATGGCTGCGGAGAGTTGTCAAGCCCATGAAGACAAGAGCATGGTGGAGGAATAGGGTGGGGTAGCGAGCATTTCCAGGTTTAATCTTGGTCTTGTTGCTTGATATAGATTTCAAAGAGACAGCCCTGTTTCTTGATAATTCTATTACAAGTCAGGAATCACCTCAATGGTAGTTTTGAAGAGAGTCACCTGCTGTGGCTTGAAGCTGAAATGTCCTTCACAGGCCCTAAATGTTTCAAATACTTGTTCATCAGTTGGCAGTACTGTCTGGGGAGGCTGCTGAAGGGCCTCTGAAGGTTTGTATCCAGTCCTAGTTACTGTCCTACTATCTCTGCCTCTTGAACGCCCTCTTCAGTGTACCCGCACTGTTGTGAACGGACTCACTCAGCCACACTTTTGTCCTTTGCGGTAAACTGGACCTATGAGCCAAACCAATTCCTCCTTTCACCAGTTGTTTCTTCCTGGTATTTTGTCCCAGTAATTAACGTCCTGGACCCCTGTCAAGTGGCTTGTGTTACTTATATTTCCCTCCCAAGAAAGGCCTGAAGACCCTGGGATAAAGGCACAATGAGATAAACAGAGCAAGAAGTTTGTACTCCAACCACTCTGGTGGACCCTCAGAAAATTGGACAGAGTACTACCTGAGGACCCAGCTCTACCACTCCTGGGCATATACCAGAGGATGCTCCAACATGTAATAAAGACACATGCTCCACTATGCTCCTAGCAGCCATATTTACAATAGCCAGAAGCTGGAAACAACCCAGATGTCCCTCCACAGAGGAATGGATACAGAAAATGTGGTCCATTTACACAGTGGAATACTACTCAGCTATTAAAAACAATGATTTCATGAAATTCGCAGGCAAATGGATGGAACTTGAAAAAATCTCAAGTGAGGTAACTCAGTCACAAAAGAACAAACACAGTATGTATTTATCAGTGGATAAGTGGATATTAGCCCAAAAGTTCAGAACACCCAAGATTCAATCACAGACCATATGATGCCCAAGAAGAAGGAAGACCAAAGTGTGGATGCTTCAGTGCTTCTTAGAAGGGGAAACAAAATACTCACAGGAGGAAATATGGAGACAAAGTGTGGAGCAGAGACTGAAGGAAAGCATCCAGAGACTGCCCCACCTGGGGATCCATCCCATATACAGTCACCAAACCCAGACAATATTGTGGATGCTGGGAAGTGCTTGCTGATGAAAACCTGATATAGCTGTCTCCTGAGAGGCTCTGCCAGAGCCTGACAAATACAGAGGAGGATGCTCACAGTCAACCATTGGACTGAGCTCGGGGTCTCCGATGGAGGAGTTGAAGAAGAGACTGAAGGAGCTGAGGGGGTTTGTAGCCCCATGTGGAAAGAGCAACAGTGTCAACCATCCAGACCTTCCAGAACTCCTAGGAACTGGACCACCAACCAAAGAGTACACGTGGAGGGACCCATGGCGCTGGCTGCATATGTGGCAGAGGATAGTCTTGTTGGCTATCAGTGGAGAGGCCCTTGGGCCTGAGGGTGTTTGATGCTCCAGTTTAGAGGAATGCCAGGGAGGGAAGATAGGAGTGGGTGGGTGGGTTGGGAAGCACCCTCAAAGAGGCAGGGGTTGGGGGATGGGATAGAGGGTTTCCAAAGGGGAGACCTGGAAAGGGGAAAACATTTGAAATGTAAATAAAGAAAATATCTAATAAAAAAATTAGAAAAAGTTTATAATAAATGCAAAAGACTTAGGCAAATGTCCACATGATCAAATTCCAAATCCAAAATATAGAGACTGGTTAATATAATTATTTATTACTATTAATTGATAAAAATAATATTTGCGAATACTTAACACTTATTGACATCACTCTCAGTTCCCCGATCTGTCCTATTAGTAGCGTTTCATGATGAGGCAACACTCTTTTCTTCTAAGTCAGTGTTTCAGTACCCCATGGCTGCTAGCTTCTCAGCTAGGAGGCCCTGGGTCAGCACAGTTAGCTCTTGCTACCCAGTTATTTGTGCATTCCTTTCTTTTCCTTCTTGGCCATTTTCTGTGTTCTTTGCCTTGTTGGCTTCGGTAAGAGAGTTGCAGTGTTCCTAGGGCCCAAGGAGTGTGATTTTCTCTGTGATTCAGCCTTTCAGTCCTCTAGGATCCAGTTGTTTCTCCACCTTCTCTCCTGGATTCTACATACCCTCTGTGTAGGGCAAGTGGGCTGTGCCACCAGACAGGCATAATAACTTATAAGGTTGAGTGAGCTCAGAGCCCAGGAATCTCAGAGATTTAAGAAAGGCAGGATAACCTGGACCCCTGATATCTCTCAGACACTGAGCCACCAACCAGGCAGCATACACCAGTTGATATGAGACCCCAACACATATACAGCAGAGGACTGCCTGGTCTGGCCTCCAGGAAAGAAGATGCACCTAACCCTTGAGAGACTTGAGGCCCCAGGGATGGGGAGGTCTTGTAGGATGGTAGAGTGAGAACATCCTCTTGGAGACGGGGTGGGGGTGGGTGGGCTGGGGTGGGGGGGAAGGAGGAATGGGATGAGGAACAGTCAGAGGGTGGACCAGGAGGGGGATAATGAATGGACTGTTAGAAAAGATTAAAGAGTAATTATAATAACAGCAATAACAACAATAATAAAAAATAATAATAAAAAGAAAGGCAGGAGTAGAGCTGCTTCCTACTTGTCTCTGTACCTGTTCTGGAACACCCACCATAACACCCCACTGAGAGGACCATGGGTTGTCAGTCACATAATGTAGCACCTGGAATCCTTCCCTAAGCAAATAGAGCATCACTAACATCTCAGACTCAGCCAATAGAAAAAAGATCAAAGCAGCAGCAGTTCATGCCTCCTCTGCCTCTGCCTCTGCCTCTGCCTCTGCCTCTGCTACTGTAGCTAAGAGACCTAGGATCCTGGCTACCTGCCCCACGCAGGCTGCCTAAACCTCTTGTCTTCTCTTCTAAGAGCTGTAACACTCTCGGCGTTCCCAGCTGGAACAGAGCCCCATGGAATTTATTCATGCTCTGCTTTACCTTCCTTGGTCTGGTCTGGTTTGGTCTACAGAACCATCTGATGCCCCAGAGGCAAGCAGCCAGACAGCGGTAGACACATATAAAGACACTGTGACAGTGTGATGCTTCTTGATCATGATATTCAAAGGGTAGCCTCAATAGAATGGTGTGCCTGAGCTGAACTCATTGCTTACAAGAGCAAGAGTCTGGCTTAGGATGTCATCCTTGGTAGCCATGATAGACTGGCTTCTGTGTATGGTTGGCCCGGACCCATTGTTTGCTTGGGTGTGTTTGAGCACCATGTGGAACGGCTGGTGTGGGAAACCCTTTCATAGATTTTGACGACTCTTATAAAACTCCAGTCCTTTCAATGAGAAGTAGATGCCTGGGCAATTGGGTGGCAGGTTTCACTGAGCTGTGGGCCGTGTCTCCAGGGAGGAAGAGGATAACCTGTCCCCACTTTCTGTCAAAGCATGCATATAAGCTCAGGAATGTTCTCCAACCTGTGGCTTCTTGCTTTCCTGTGGCCTGTATTTGTAGAGAGAAGTCAAGCACTAAGAAGCCCTCATGAATCACCTGCTTCTCGGCTTCCCCTCGGGAGCCATTGTTGGTCATTTCATCTTTCTTATGGGATTCTTAAGATTCTTGGGAAAGCAAAAAGAAACTTTTTTTTTTTTTTTTCAGTTGTGTTCCACTGGGACACCTTACAAAGAAATAGCGGGACCAGAAAAAAAAAAGGCAAAGCAGAACATAAATTCTGAAATGCCCTAGAATGTGCTGAGTTCAGAGTCAGTGTTGGAAAGGGACATAAATCATATCCTCCTAACGGGGGAAAACACCCTTCCCATTAAAACACACACACACACACACACACACACACACACACACACTCACGTAAAATGCACATTGTCTGCATGCATTCAAATGTGTGGTTCTTAAATGACTTTGTTTTATTTTTCTGGATTATGTTACTTGATGTATATACCATCGATTTCCAAAGGTTCTAGGAAATGATATGTAATGAGTTAGAGGCTTGATTTCAAGCTTTTCAAAAGGCCCACCTGCTTTTCAGTCGTTAGTCTGTCATTTTCCTTGTTTGAAACTTAACCATTGTTCCACTCTGTTACAAAGTGTACTGTTTGTCATTATGTTTCAGGTTGGCATTGCAAGATGGGATAGGATCTGGAGGCTATGCTCCTATCTGCTCTGCTTGCCACCAGGCTGTATGGACAGGTAAATGATTGTACCTTTCATCCAGCCATGGAAATTCCACCAAAAGGAAACATGGTGGCACTTCCACTCTACTATGCTCTTAAACAAAAACAAAAACAAAAACATTTCTACATATCGCCCCTGAAGTAGCTTATATCTCAAAAACTGACAAGGATCTGCTTTAAGGGGCTGCAGACTTGGCTCAGCAGTTCAGAGCACTTGCTGCTCTTGAAGGACCTGGGTTCAGTTTCTAGTACCTATATAGCACACCTGTAACTCAGTTCCAGGACATCCTGTATCCTCTTCTGATCTCCACTGGCACCAGGCATGTGTGTTGCACACACATATACATACAGAAGCCCACATATGCATGGAGTAAAAGTAATTTTACATTAGTTTTGAGATTTTAAAAATGTTTTTATTTTATGCATATGAATGTTTGCCTGAATGCATATCTGGGCACCACATGCATGTAATTTCCAAGGATGTCAAAAGGGGGCAGCAGATCCTCTGGGTTTGGAATCGCAGATGGTTGAGAGCTGCCAGGTGGGCTGCTGAGAATTGAGCTTGGGTCTTCTGGAAGAGCTGCCAGTGCTCTTAACTGCTTAGTCATCTCTCTAGTCTCTGAAGAAAAATTTAAACAGAACTTTCTTTATGATTCTTACCATTGTATAATATGAACATTTCTAGGATGGCATACAGAACAAAAAATACAAAATCTCCTGGTTTGAAATTCTTTCTCATCATTTGAGTAGTAAACTCATAAAGAAAGCACAGAAAGGGGACAGGGGAAAATGGTGGACAAGAAAGGAGTGAGTGCCAGGGATAGATACCTTATGAATTGCCACTCCTCCCCTGTCCTATCCCCTTCTCTTCGAACTTCACCCCCACACCCTGCTGGCTGAGGCTGGCTACCCTGCCTCAGGTGGCTATCTTTTAAGATGTCAACTGTGTTACAGATCAGCACATCCTAGAAGGGAAAGGGGAAGAGTTACCTACATACCTCTGTAATCCAATTGTCCCTCCTGAGGGATTGGTTCTCTTGCACAACATTCTTCGAATTCTGCACAGTGTGCTACCTAATGAGCTTTGGGACATTTTATTCACTCTTGGGTTGCTATCAATGGCCTGAGTACCTATCCAGCTCTTCCCAAAGTGCTGAAGTATCTTACTGTACACACTTTGTTGGTGGCTATGAACTACAGCTATAGCTTGTGGATTATGAACCAATTAAATGTCCAAGTCACTTGTGATAGACACAGCTTAGCAACATGTGATCGTTAATTTTCATTGTCAGCTTTATGGAATTTAGAAGCATCATGGAGACATACCTCCAGGCATGTCTGGGAGGGTATTGCCAGGAAGGCTTAACTGAGGAGAAAAGACCCATCTCAAATCTGTCTGGTACTATCCCATGGGAAATTTCTGGTTGGATTTATTTCAAGTTAATTTGTTTGTATTTTGAGTTTGTTGTGATCCTGGAGTGTCAAGATAATGGGACTGTATTTCCCGACTTTCTATAGTACCCAGCATTGGAGACATAATGGCATCTGTGAGCTTTATGGACATAAAGCTGTCCCTTGCTGTCCCTTTTACCTGACTTTTGTAGATGAAAGATCTGGGTGTATATAAGAAGTGGCTGTATGAAGGCTGAAACCAAACTTAATAATAAATGTCAAGTTAAAGTGATAGAAGAAGAGAAACATTGATCCCCTGAAGAACTGGCCTTGATCATAGGGTATACAAAAAAGGGAAGGCAATAACAGTGCTCACCTTTCAGGACTATCCTTAGATACTCTTCCTCTGCTGTGACTCCTCTATATGGTTGTAAGCACTTGACAGAAACAGGAGTGCGTGAAAGGCCCAATTCCTGAGCCTTTATACAAAACACCTATAAACACCACCTCATGAACTATAGCTGGTCCATGGAGCAGTGGATAGACATAGCTGTTTCATTGAGTGGTAGAGAGTGATGGTAGAGAGACAAATAGTGGAGGCAGAATTATGCTTTTTGGGCATTCCACTAAAAACTGAGACCTAGACTGAACAAAGCTGACAACCCCAGAAGTCAAACAGTCACAAGGCCACTGTTGTAAACGATAACAGGTTTTGCTTGGGGGAGAGCATCCCATTGATCGTAAGCGACAGCTGTGGTTTCGTGTGGTGCAGAAGCCAGGTGTTAACACGCTTTCCCTCAAGGACACAGTGACTTCCATTTTAAAGATGATTACAAAGAGAACCGTAAATGTTTAAGAGGAGGAAGCCACAAACACCTCATTCAGTTTGTGGAGTTCCTTGGAGAGATCTCTAGAGAGACTACTTATTATTTGTGTATAGCCAGTAGACAATCAGCCCAAAGATGGTGCCCATTGTAACTAGAAAATGTGTGAAGTTTGCCCCTGACTTTGGCACCTCCTGGATTCTGAGAGGCACACATATCATTTTGAACTAATTGACCAGACTTGTTATGGAAGACAGAATTCTCTGGCTACCTTTCTGTAGGCCAAATCACTAACGGATCCTGCTGTTCGTGGATTAATGCCTTGGGCCAAGGGGAAAGAATAATACAGAAACGTGGTTATAAAGCCACCTGGTTTATAAGGCCCTTTTGGTTTTTGGGATTTGTTCAGCTGGTTGGTTCTGAGACACTGGGGGTATGGGTGAGATCAATACTGCAGGTTTGCCTCATCCTCCTGCTTGGAATCCTACGGAGAATAGCTATAATTAAATGTTGTGAGAAACAAATCAAACAGGATTTGAGCCCTTGGGGGTCAGATTAGTCATAATGATTGGCAAAGTCGATAGGAAATTTGCCAAAAACCAGGGATGTGTTAGAAATAAAGGGTATATATTTTGAGAAATAATTCTCCGTAATTCTCTTGTACTTTTATATGTCTGAAAAGAAAGGCAGTTGCAAGGAAGGTCTTTCATTCTACATAATCTTTTCAAGGGTGTTTATATAATAAGTAGCAAATCCTTTGCAGTTCTTGACAATTGACTATCACTTGAAAGTGGTATGCAATAAGTTAAAAATATGCAGAAGTTTTTCAATAAAATAATTTGAAAACCAAGAAAAGAATCAAATGGAATAATAGAAAACAAAAGTACAGATGTAACAAATAGAAAAGAAATAGCAAGATGACATAGTTAAACTTAAGTCGGTCAGTAATAGCACTAAGTGTAAATGGCCCAAACACTTCAATTAAAAGTCAACGATGGTTAAAAAAAAAGAAAGAAAAGAAACAAACTATATACTGCTTATAATGAACATTATTTATATATAAAATTTAAAAAATGGTTTAAAATAGGACAAAAAGAAGATATGTCATATGAATAAAAACAAAAGTGGAGTAGCTACATTATTTAATTAAATAAAATTTAGAAAACCGAATATTTTACTAGAATCCACATTATAAAGTGTGTCAATCAGTTAATCAATTCAGTTAATCAAGAAAGCATAACCTTGAAACATTTATGTATCTTTAAACAGAGTTTTAAAATACACGATAAGACAGCAAGAGAATAATTTCACAGAGGTGGCAATCTTTCTTCTAATAACCGATAGAAAACATAGAAAATCAGTAAATGTAGGACAGACTTTATTAACACTATTAACTAACTTGACTTAATTGCTATCTATAAAACATTTCACCCACAGACAGTCGACTGTGTCACTGAATCAGCTGCTGAGAGTTCTTTTGCTTTGCCTTGATAAAGCTGTGGGGAAGCAGGAAACTATTTTAATGCTGATCTCTAGCATTCCAACCCTCATACCCTTGTTTGAAAGCAGAGAGAAGTAGAAGCAGTAGCAAGTGGCTTGCTCTAATGCTACAGCCACCACTATGGAGGTCTTAGGTGTTGGGAACTTTGACCTTTGTCAGTAGCCAGTGTTATAGTTCTCTGGTTTGAGGTCTGAGACAACTAACCCCAAAGGACTTGACACCTCTGGGACTCTTCTGGCAGCCAAGGCCTGCAGACTTTCTTTTCTGATCCTCACAGGCTATTATCATCTTTCTATTCTTCCATCATCTATTGTCTTCTGCTTCCCTTCTTCTTGTCTCACCACTCTCAAACTGTTCAACAGATAGCTGCCTGACCCCTTATATAGATCAATGGATGTTTCTGCATTGACTGAGGGCCAACTTTTGTTAAGACTATTCTCTGGAGTTTGAGTATGAGCAAGGACCCCTGACACTGCTCAGGAGTTGGAGTATCCAGCAAAACCATTTAGGAACTAGATAAGTGTGGTGCTTTGAATATGCTTGGCCCAGGGAGAGGCACTGTTAGGAGGTGTGGCCTTGTTGGAGTAGGTATGGCCTTGTTAGAAGTGTGTCCTGGTGTTTCTTCCTAGCAATGGAAATCCTAACTAAGACAGAAGTTGGTACTAGGTATTGCTGTGATGGCCCTGATCATGTTTTTGTTTGGAAGAATGTGAATTTTGGGACTTTGGATTTGGAATGCAGTGGCATGCTTTAAGTGGGGCTTAATAGGCCATCCTGGTAGGAATATGGAAAATTTTATTGCTGAGGGTTATTTGAACTGTAGAAGCTAGACTCTAGAAGTTTCAGAGGAGAAGAATTTTAGTATGTGGCCACGAAACTGTTCGAGCTATATTTTGGTGAAGAATGCAGTTGCTTTTGCCTTTGTCCAAGAGTTTGCCTGAAGGTAAGGTAAAGAGAGTCAAATTAATTTCATTGACAAAGAAGGTCTCAAAAAAGTCCAGCATAGATGTTGTTCTCTGGCTTACTCTTTTGAAGAATGTTTTGATCAACAATAGCAAGCTTAGAAAGGAAAAATACAAGATGTATCATGTAACTTTGATCCGTTCAAAGCTTACTTTTAATGATGGTTCTTAAATGCTTTAACCTCCCTTTCAGCCCACTACCCACCAGAGGGAGTGGAAAAGAAAGGATATGGGGGAAATCGACCTGTTTAGAAATGGTTCTCTGGAGCAACTCCTGTTTATGTTGTCTGGAAATTAGCAATTTAGTTTACAGGTCAGCAGCAGCAGCTCCATCCACTTGCAAATACTTCATGTATTTATCACAGGTCCCATTTAGTAGAGTCAGGTTATCAGAAGCAGTGGCATGATCTAGAAGAAACAGCCAGACCTCAGTCTCAGCACAAGTCAGCAGGAGGGATCAGGGCCAACAGGAGCAGTTTACTGTGCCTCTCTCAACAAAGTGAAAATTAGCAAAGATGCAAGACCAGTAAGCATTGCACAGCTAGCTCTATAAGCAAGTCAAGCTCAGCCTCCGTCACTTTCCAACATTAAATGTCCTCCACCGGTCTTGTCTTGGCACATGTCTTGCCTCAGCATGTGAGTCTGTCTCAGCTGACATCACTCTGCCAATCAGCCTGAGTTAGAGGAATTGGGAAGAAGCTTCAGCACATCACTAGGAGTTTTTTGGTGCATTTCTTTCTATGGAGTTCAACTATGAAATGTAAGGCAGACCGATATATGTGTGTCATTAGTGAAGAATCCTTCATCATGTACCCTTTCACGAGCTTGCTTTAGCAGAACATCCTTTCTCCTGTGTCTGCTTCAGCAAAATGTTTCTTCGAGTCTGCCTTAGCCTTTCACCTGTGTCCACTTCAGGAAAATGTTCTTTCACATGTTTGCCCCAGCAAAACACCATCCAACAACTGACTTTCCAAAGAACCCCTAAGTTTCCACTTCAGTATCATTTAAGTAACAAAGGGGTACCAGGAAATGGATTGGAGCTAAACTCCATATTCAAGGATATTAAATGGAATTTAGTGAGTGGTAACCCTGGAGCAAGATCCCACTTAGTTAAGCTTACTGTTTACACGTTTGCAGTTGAAAAAGGAAGAGTTACAGCATGTTAGGCATTATTATCTAGTTATTGATTTCATTTGGACTTTTAATCTGAAATGAACTACAATCCAGAATTGGAGAACAAACCTGTGATCCAGATCTTGAGGCACAGCGGCCTTGAAAAGCTTAGGCCTAGCCATGGTGGTACATGCCTTTAATCCCAGGAGACAGAAGCAAGCAGATCACTGAGTTCAAAACTAGCCTAAGACAATGCAAGTTCCAGGCAGAGAAAAGTTTAGGTCTAGTCATGATGGTCCCAGAACTCAGGAGACAGAGCCATGCAGATCTCTGAGTTCAAGGTCAATTTACAGAGCAAGTTCCAGGACAGCCAAGCTTAGGCAGTAAAGGAGTAGGAAAACAAGAAGGTGGTGATATGTAATAAACTAAAGGGGCCACGTTCCAGCCCCAGCAAGCAGCTGAACTCGGCAGCTTTGGCCATGTGGCTCTAGCTTTAGAGTCAAAAATAGAAGGGACTACTGGGACAATTGATGCTGGTTAGCTGGAGCTAAGAAGTTATCAATGATTAAGAAGAGACCAGCATCACTGAGGTGAAATCATCTGGGAAGTGTTTTCTGAGAGCACAAAGAAGCTGTGTTCCAGAGATAGCCAAGGTTGTACCTCATGCTGCAGCTGGACTTGGTAATGTGTAAGAATCTCCCAGGTAGTACTGGTTTTGAAGGCATGAAGGGGTCATGAAGAGCAGCTGAGGTTTGATACTGTGAGAGGGCAGGAAAGGCCATTGGTGAAGGTGCAGCCTTAGTTGCAGTTGATGACTCAGGACTGAAAGAGTCATGCAAAGGAGTAGAGGCTTGACACCATAAAGAGAGCGTATGAGAAGCTATTGGTGAAGCCTAGTTGTAGCAGAAGACCCCAGTGTATTGGAGATGTCAGTACCATGGGATGATCATCAAGAACAGCAGCTGCAATGAAGTGGAGTCAACCTGAGCCTAAAGGGCAAGGTGGAAAAGTGACGCAAACCCTTTGGAGGATCCCAGAAGAGCTTGTGTGGATTCCAGATATTGAAACAAGAAGGTATAAAGCTGAAGGTGCCTTGGATACCCCCAAGATGTTCAAGATGTCAGAGCCTTGGGATACCCAAGGAAAGCTGCTAACAGGGGGTGGAACCAGCCCAAGATAAAGATGAAAAGAGTTGGAGATCTGAAGAGTGCTCTTACATCAGACATGGAGATGCAGAGTTTGGAGTTTGCCTAGCTGGATTTTGGTCTTGCTTTGGCCCAGTACTTCCTCACTATGACATTTTGAAATGGTATTGTATATCTTGTGATGTTGGGGGCATGTGATTTGATTTTTGCTTTTGCTTTTATAGGGGATTATATTTAAGTGATTGGATGAATCTCAGAAGAGACTTTGAACTTTGGACTTTTAACATTGTTGATACTGTCATAGACTATGGGATTTTTGAAGTTGAACTAATGTATTTTTCATTATGCTATGTATAGGTATGGCCCCCATAGACTCATATGTTTTAGTAAGCCTATAGGGGCCAGGGAGTGGAACATGGTGGTTTGAGTATGCTTGGCCTCAAGGCGTGGCAGTATTAGGAGATGTGGCCTTGTTGGAGGAAGTGTGTCATTGTGGGGGTGGGTCTCCAGACTCTCCTCCTAGCTTCCCACCATGATGATATTGGACTGAACTTCAGAACCTGTAAGCCAGTCCCAATTAAATGCTATCCATTATAAGAGTTGCTGGTCATATTGTCACTTCTCAGCAATGAAAACCCAAAGACAGTAAGGATGCCAAGCTTACTTGGGCACAGGTGTTTGATGGTGGTGGTGAGATCCTTACATTCTACTGTTAGGAATAGTTACCAACAAACTGTGTTCAGAATCCATGGTTTAAGGCTCATAAACTGGGTACCAGAAGCAAGTCATAGAGCACAGTGCTGCAGATAGGAAGCTGAGTGAGAGTTTCCAAGGCTAACCCTGAGGCCAATGGGCTCTCACCAGTTGGCAGGGGGCAGTTGTTGACGCTCTGTGCTTGGAAGCTGGCGCCTGGGGTTCACACATCAAGCACAGTTCACAGTTTTGACTATTGCACTGCCCAGCCCTGGAGATGGGAAGTGGGCACAAGTTACTAGGACTATCATTTTAGCTACAAGGACCTTTTCAGCTGTTGCAATGGTTGGTTTTAATTGTCAATGTGCTCTCATTTAGATTCCCCTCAGAAGACAGTCCTAATGAGAAACAGTTGTTTAGCTCTGGCTAGTCTATGGGCATGCCTGTGGCAGATTGTTCTGATTGATAATTGATGTAGGGGGCCACATAGTGAATGTGGGCAGCATTGTTTCTTGGAATGGGCTCTAAATTGCCCAAGAGTGAAGAAAACTGGCTGAGCATAACTAAACACACAGCATGGCTGCATTTATTTCTCTCTGCTCTTGACCATGGATATGTTGTGACTAGTTGCTTGACTTCTTGATCTGACATCCCCTCAATGGTGGATTTGTATCCTAGAATTGTAAGTAAAATAAACTGTTTACTCCTTACAGTTGCTTCTTGGTCAGTTTAGTTCATAGCAACAGAAATGAATTAAGATGGCTGTCAAATTACTACCAAGGCTAACATTTTTTTAACTGTCTAATTCCTGCTGCCTTTGCTTTTATCCTCACCACTATCTGGTGCTTCTGTTTCTTCATGTTCCAGCTTAGCCCCAATTACTGCACATAGGCAACAAAGGGTTATTTGAGAGAGGGCCTGGTGTTGCAACATCAGGTAAGATAGAGAAGAACAATACCTCCAAACCTGCTAATGAGTCTGTGCAGCCTACTGCTGTAGCTCTACAAAGGACCTTTGGACCAACCATAGCCATTTGTTTTGGAGCAACCACAATGATTTATTTGTGCCAATCATAGACTTGCCTTAGCACCAGTTGTAGTCCTTCCACCAGAGAAAGTCACCCCCTTCTGGCCAAGGAGGAAAAGAACACTGTAGCCTGTGATAGCAAACCCTGGATGAGTCAGGAGGGGGGCCAGTCAAGGCAGCATCTGAAGGAACTAAGGCATCTGTGGAGTGTTCAGAACACCTAGCATTAGGTTAAGGGTGGTCTAACTGCTGTTAGGATAACTGGCCTTTCTTAAGGAAGCTTGGACAGAAGAGAGTCTAGTGGAAGTCACACTACCTCAGTCCTAGCATCTTTCCTTTTTTAAAAAAAGAAACAGGAAAATGAACATCAGAAGGAGTGCTTAAAATGTAAATTTAAAGAATGTATTGCTAACACTAACAGCAATTTACACAAATTTCAACAGTGTTTTAATGAGGCTTAACACTTATCCAGTGTTCAGGGAGTGGTAGGCCTTCTCATCTCTCTCAAGTGCACATTCCAATTCAAGTGCATCTGAGAAGTTCTGCTAGATGACAAGATAAAGACTTTTAACTAATGTTAATAATCAGAAACGATTCGGGTAAAAATGAATACCTTACAGACCATTGTGGTAATGCCACATATGGAAATGGAAATCTGTTTAAAATGAGAAGAAAGTGCATTTTGTTACACAATAATGGTGAATTTGCCAAGTTCTAGTGGGAGGCATGATGTCTGAGTGCTGGAAGTGAGCATTTAGCTGAGTTATTTCTAAGGAAAGAGTCGAAGGCAAGTCTTGGAGTACTACAAGAGTTCCATCAGATGTCCTGTGACTGGCCCACCTTCTGAAGGCACGGCTCATTCAGGGTTTGTTATCACTCCTGTGGATTGTTCATAGCAAAATACAAGAGAAATGGAATGAAGCAAGACCAAGTAGAATTTGATGGTTTTAATTTTTTCTGCCTACCTCTGTCACAAAGATGAAAACAAAACAAAACAAAAAGACAACAACAAAAAGACAAAACTTGCTCTTGTAACATTTGGGCTCTAAGGATGTTTCCCTGAAACATTTGAAAGAAAGTTTGTCAGGGTGGAATCAGGGATTTACTTACTTAAGCTCACGGAAACACTAGCAATTAAGCTGAAGGAACCAGGGCTGGAAGGAGATGAGAGAAGATTGTTAGATTTTTATATGTATTACTCTTGAGGCAGGAAAGAATGGCCTTGAACACATTTTAGAGACCACCAGATTAACTTTTAAAAAAATTATTTATTAAAATATCTTTTATGAGTCCTAGTATTTTGCCTGGCCATGTGCATCCAGAAGAATACATCAAATCTCCTGGAACTGGAGTTGTAGACAGTTGAGAGCTCTCATATTGGTGCTTGGAATCATACCCTGGTCCTCAAGATCAGCTAATGTTAATTTCTCTAACCCTCCCACTAACTTGACTTTCAGATGCCTGAGGTCTTTGAGGGTGTGGTCTCCATCTAGAAGATTCTTGGGGATAAGGCTTTTGTTTAGCAGAACTATTCCTGCAGGGCCAACATTTTCTGAAGGGAGAGGCATCATTCTTGAGCCCTACAGTCA
Source organism: Rhynchomys soricoides (assembly GCA_019843965.1). Lineage (NCBI taxonomy): Eukaryota > Metazoa > Chordata > Mammalia > Rodentia > Muridae > Rhynchomys > Rhynchomys soricoides. The sequence continues at coordinate 3,090,998 of JADRCH010000055.1, read as the reverse complement.
GATAGTGTTTTCCCTGCTAAGTTTTGGATTTAGGATCCATTGCTTCCTCCTCCTTTGTAATTTCTCCCTTTCAGAATGGAAATGTTCATTTTGTCCTCATCTCTGCATTTTGAACTTTCCAGCCTCCAAAATTGCCAGAAATAAAAATTTGTTGTTTAAGCTCTTTGTCCATTCAGTGACAAGAAAGGTCCAGCTGGGACTGTTTCCCCTCTATTGGGCAATTTCATTTAGATTACCTTCATATATGTATATATTTTATAGAGCTTCTACTGTATTAGGTTTTCCTACTTCCTCTCAAATGGCCCTTCATTTTAATAGTCTCTTCCTGTTTTCCCTCCCTCTCCCCCTCTTCCTTCCTCTTTAGCACTTGATTTTGCTGTTCTAGTGCACCCCAACTGACTTATAACTATCTAGTCTATTTATCTTTCCTAGGGAGATCTACCTGTCTTCCTAGCCTCTAGTCCTTTACTCTATAGCTAACCTCTGTGGTTCTATTGATTATAGCTAGGTTATCATTTGACTTAATAGCTAATATCCACATAAAAGTTAAGATATACAAAATTTGTCTTTCTGTACCTGGGTTACTCACTCAGAATTTTTTTCAGTTCCCTGCGCTTATCTGTGAATTTTATGATTTCATTTTTGTAATGGCTGAGCAATATCTCACTGGACCACATTTTCTTTATTCATTCTTCTGTTGAGGGACATCTAGGATCTTTCCAATAATCTGGCTATTATGAAGAGAGCTGCAATAAACATGGTCGAGCAAGTGTCTTTTTTGGTAGGATGAAGCATCTTTTGGGTATATGCTCAAAGTAGATCTTGTTCTAGACTGATTCTCAGGATTTCTGAGAAATCACCATACTGATTTTCATATTGGTTGTACAAGTTTGCACTCCCATCAACTACAGGCAAGTTTTTCCTTTCTTTACGTCCTCACCAGCATAATCCATCATTTGTTTCATTGATCTTACCAGTAGAAGGTGAAATCTTAATGTAGGTTTGATTTGCAACTCAAGATGTTGAACACTTCTTTAAGTGTTTCGCAGCCATTGGAGTTTTCTGTTTTGAGAATTCTGTGAGGATCTCTATACCATTTTAGGGTTGTTTTCTTTATATCCAGTTTTTTTTGTTTTGTTTTGTTTTGTTTTGTTTTTGTTTCATAAAAAGATATTTTAGATATACACATTAACCCCTCTCTGATGTATAATTGGTAAAACCCTTTTCCTATTCTGTAGGATGTTGCATTGTCTAAATGATATAGTCCTTTGTCATGAAGAAGCTTTTCAGTTTCACAATTTATTAACTGTTGATTTTAGTGTCCATGCTATCAGTAGCCTGTTCAGAAAGTTTTTTCCTATGCCAATGAGTTCGAGGCTTCTCCACTTTCTCTTCTAGTAGGTTCAGTGTATCTGGTTCTATATTGAGGTCTTTGATCCATTTGTAGTTGGGTTTTGTGCAAGGTGATAAGTATGGATATCTTTGGATTCTTCTACATGAGGCTGCCCAGTTTCACCAATTATAGAAGTTAGGGTCTTCTTTCATGTGTGTATTGCTAGCTTTTTTTTTTGTAAAAATCAGGTGTTCATAGGTATGTGTATTTATACCTGGATCTTCAGTTCAATTCCATTGATAGATATGTTTGTTTTTGTGCCTACACCATGCTGCCTTTATTACTATATCTTTATAGTACAGCTTAAGATTATAGGCGGTGACACCTCCACAAGCCCTTTTATTATTTAGATTATTTTAGCTGTCAAGGATTTTTCTGTTTCCATATGAAACTGAGAACTGTTCTTTCAAGATCTGTGAAGAATTGTGTTGGAATTTTGATGAAAATTGCATTGAATCAGTAGATTGATTTTGGTAGAATGGCCACTTTTACTACATTAATTCTACCAATCCATGAGCATGAGGGATTTTTTCCGTCTTCTGATATTTTCTTCAGTTTCATTTTTCAATGACTCAAGGTTTTTATCATTCACCTCTTTTACTTGCTTGGTAAGAGATACCATAATGTATTTTATATTAGTTAAGGCTATCGTGAAAGGTATTGTCTCCCTGATTTTTTTCTCAGTCTATTTGTCATTTGTATATAGGAAAGCTACTGATTTTTTTTTAAAAGTTAATCTTGTATATAGCAACTTTGCTGAAAGTGTTTACCAGTTGTAGGAGCTTCCTGATGGAACTTTCAGGGTCACTTATGTATACTATCATATCATCTGCAAATAGCAATACTTTGACTTCTTCCTTTCCAAAATTTGTATCTCCATAATCTCCGTCAGTCAAGTACTATATTGAATAGATATGAAGAGACTGGGCAGACTTGTCTTGCTCTTGATTTTAGTGGAATTTCCTTGAGTTTCTTTCCACTTAATTTGATGTTGGCTATAGGCTTGATATAAATTGCCTTTATTATGTTTAAATATATCTCTTGCACCCATAATCTCTTCAGGACTTTCATCACAGGATGTTTGATTTTGCCAAAGGCCTTTTCTGCATTTAATGAGATGATCATGAGGTTTCTCTCTTTTAAAAAACTATAATGTATTGTATTTATCAATCCATGCATGATGTGCCATCTCTTCATCTCTGAGATGAAGTCTACTTGGTCAAGGTAGATAGTCATTTTTATGTGTTCTTGATACAGTTAGCAAATATTTTGAGAACTTTTCCATCTTTGTTTATAAGGAAAAGTGGTTTGTAATTTTCTTTCTTGGTTGGGTCTATATTTGGTTTAAGTATTAGAGTAGCTGATATCCAAAATTGTAAAGTGAATTGGGCAATGTTCTTTCTGTTTATGTTTTGTGGAATAATTTGAGTATTGCAATGAACTATTCTTTGAAAATCTAGTAAGATTCTGCACTAAAACTGTAGAGCCCTGGGTCCCTCCTCATTTGGGAGACTTTTAATGACTGCTTTTATTTCTATAGGGGTTATATGACTGTTTAATTTGCTTATCTAATCTTGATTTGACTTTGGTAAGTGGTAACTTTTTTTAGATTTTCTAATTTGGTGGAGTACAGGTTTTTAAAGTATATCCTTACGATTCTCTGGATTTCCATGGGATCTGTTGTTATCTTCCCCAACTCATTTCTGATTTTGTTAATTTGGCTGTTCTCTCTCTTTTAGTTAGTGTGGATAAGAATTTGTTGATCTTGTTATTTTCTTAAAGAACCAATTCTTTTCTCATTGGTTCTTTGTATTGTTCTCTTTGTTTCTATTTTATTGATTTCATCCTTGAGTTTGACTATTTCTTGCCATCTCTCCCTTTTTTGTATGATTTCTTCTTTTTTGTTCTAGAGTTTTCAGGTGTGCTGTTAAGTTACTATTAGAAGGCTTGTCTAATAATTTTAGTGCTATGAACTTGCTTCTTTGAACTGCCTTTATTATGTCCATAAGCTTACGTATGCTGTGTATTCATTTTCACTTAATTCTAGAACATCTTTAATTTCTTTCTCAATTCTTGTTTTGACTGATTTAGTGTTAAGTTGTTCAGTTTTCATTAGTGTATAAGATTTCTGTTGTTCATATGCAGCTTTATTCCATGGTGGTCAGATAGAATGCAGGGTGTCATTGCAATTTTATTATATCTGTTGATACTTGCTTTGTATTTGACTAGGTGGTCAATTTTGGAGAAAGTTTACATGAGGTGCTGAGAAGAAGGCATATTATTTTGTGTTTGGCTGAAATGTTCTGTAAATATCTCTTAGGTCTATTTGGTTTATAATGTCTGTTAGTTTTAGTATCTCACACAGTGTTTGTATGATGACCTGTCTGTTGGCATGAATGGGATACTGAAGTTTCCCTCCATCAGTACATGAGGATAAATATGTGATTTAAACTATAGTAGTGTTTCTTTTATGAACCTGGATGCACTTGTGCTTGCTATATAGATGTTATGAATTGCAATGTCCTCTTGGTAGATTTTTCCTTTGATGAATATGTAGTGTTGTTCTCTATCTCATATTAGCTTTTGCTCAAAGTCTATGCTGTCAAATATTAAAATGACTATACCAGCTTGCTTCTTTAGATCTATTTGCTTGGATTTTATTTATTTATTTATTTTTTTATGTCCTTTTACCCTGAGGGATGTCTATCCTTCATGTTAAGGTGTATTTCTTGGTAAGGTATATTTCTTGAATACAGCAGATGGATGGATCCTGTCTTCACATCTATTCAGTTATTTGGTGTCTTTTTATTGGAGAATTGAGACCATCCATGTGGATATCAATGAGCAGTGGGGTTCTTTGTTTTTTATTTTGATTCCTGTGGTGGTGTTTTTTTTTTTTTTTTTTTTTTTTTTTTGGTTATGGTGGTGGTGGTGGTGGTGCTATGTGTCTCTATGTGTCTGTGTCTGTCTGTCTGTGCCTGTTATTTGTATCTCTCTCTCTCCCTCTCTGTTTTTCTCCCTTTTGATTTGCTGGTCTGGGCTTATGGATAGATAACCTCTTTAGGTTGGAGTTTACCTTTAAGCACTAGAAAGTGTTAAATTTGGGCTAGATTTGTAGATAGCTATTACTTAAGTTTTGTTTTATCATGGAATATATTATTTTCTTTGTGTATTATGGTCAAAAGTTTTGCTGGGTATAGTAGTCTAGGCTGGCATCTGTGGTCTCCTAGAGTCTGCAGCACATCTATCTGTTCAAGACATGGCTTTTAGTCTTCATTGAAAAGTCATGTGTTATTCTAATAGGTATGTCTTTCTATGATTTGTGGTCTTTTTAATCTTGAAGTTTTAGTTTTTTGTTTTTTCTTAAATTCTGTACTTTTAGTGTTGTGCTGACTAGTCTTACAACAACTTGATACACAAACTAGACTTATCTAAAAGGAGGGAATTGAGAAAATGTCTTCATAAAACCCAGCTGTAAGGCATTTTCTTAATTAATGATTGATGGAGGAAGGCTCAGCCCATTGTGGGTTCTATCCCTGAACTGGTGTTCTTGGTTCTATAAAAATGCATGCCAGAGAAAACAAACCAGGAAACAGCATTCTTTCCTGGCCTCTGTATCAGCTCCTGCCTCTAGAATCCTGCCCTGTTTGAGATTCTGTCCTGTCCTTATTTCTTTCAATGAGAAACAATGCTTTGGAAGTGTAAGCTGGATAAACTTTTTCCTTTCCAACTTGCTTTTGGCCATGGTGTAATAGAAGCCCTAACTAAGACAAGTGGCAAGGGGAATTTCTTTTTTGGTTCTGTCTTATTGGTGTTCTGTATGCTTCTTGTACCTTAGTAAGTATCTCCTTCTTTAGATTAGAGAAGTTTCTTTCATGGTTTTGTTGAAAATATTTTCTGGACCTTTGACCCGGGTTTCTTCTGTTCCTCTGTTCCTACTATTCTAAGACTTGTGGTTTTTTCCCCACAGTGTCCAAGGCTTCCTGGATATTTTATGCCTGGATTTTTTTTTAGGTTTAACAATTTTTTTAAACCAAAATATCCAGTTTTTTCTATTGTATCTTCAATGCCTGCTGCTCTCTCTTCTGTATCTTATATTCTGTTGGTGAAGCTTGCCTCTGAGTTTCTTTTTTGAGTTCTTAAAATTTTCATTTTCAGATTTCCCTCAGTTTGGGTTTTCTTTATTGATTTTATTTCCACTTTCAGGTCTTGGACTGACTCCTTCCACTGTTTTATTTTCATAGATTTCTTTAAGAGGTTTGTTTATTTCCTCTTTATTTGTAATGGCTATTTTAAGGTCTTTGTCTTCTATTTCAGCTATGCTGCAATTCCCAGAGCCTTGCTGTAGTGGGGTTGCTGGGCTTTAGTGGAAACCTATAGCCCTGGCTACTATTGACTGTGTTTGTGTGTTGATGTCTAGGCATCTGAGATTGGGAAGATTATAATTCTGGGTCCTAATATCTGGTCTTGTCTTTGCTGGCTGGGTGTTTTGTTCCTTGGTTCTAATGTCCTCTTTGGTTCTTAGAAGGGTGTTGTGGCTTGTGTTGCCTGGAAGGGAATTCTTCTAGGATTCTGATATGTGTGGCCACTGGTATTTGAGGAGTGTGCTGAATAGTCTTATGTCGACTTGACACACAAACTGGAGTTATCTGAAAGGAGGGAACCTCAATGAAGAAGATGACCCCAGATGAGCTGTAAGGCATTTTCTTTTCTTTTCTTTTTTTGAAACAGGGTTTCTCTGTGTAGTTTTGGCTGTCTGAAACTCAGTCTGTAGACCAGGCTGGCCTCAAACTCAGAGATCTGCTTGCCTCTGCCTCCTAATTGCTGGTATTAAATGCTTGCACCACTACTTCCTGGTTCGTAAGACATTTTATTAATTAGTGATTGATGTGGGAAGGCCCAGCCCATTGTGGGTGGTTCTATCCCTGGGTTGGTAGTCTTGGGTTTTTATGAGCAATCCATCATGAGCAAATTGGTAAGCAGCACCTCTTTATGGCCTCTGCATTAGCTCCCGCCTTCAGGTTCCTGCCCTGTTTGAGTTTTTGTCCTGAAGCAATATGGAAGTGTAAGCCAAATGATCCTTTTTTTTTTTTTTCATAACTAGTTTTTGGTCATGGTGTTTGATTACAGCAATAAAAACCCTAACTAAGGGTAAAATATATTTCCAGATATTGGTAGCTGCACTTAGGAATGAGGATGGGCTAGGAGGGGAGAGGGCTGTGATGGGGGTTTATAGGAATGAGGAAAGCAGGGTAATCCAAAGGATCTTCCTTGTCCCTGGGAATGGAGGTAAAGAGGATAGGCCACAGCAGGAGGTCTGCTACAGAGCTGGGGATGAGACTGGAGGATTGAATTTGGAAGAAAGGAGGGAGAGGTGAAGATTCGCAGTTAGTATACCTGCTTTCCTGGCTAAGAGTGGTCTGGGGGTTTGCAGGGAATGCCTGCTGTAGTTGGGGGCTGGGATAAATTGATGAGTGTTGTCTGTGCCCTGGACTACTCACCGCCTGACTCTACCTGCCCTTGGGGTTGGAGGTGAGGGCACAGAGTCAACCCCACAGACTCCAGAAGCAGGTGAGAAACGCCACAGCAAGCTCTCTGAGCGCTGCTGCAAGCTCCTTTAATACCTTCCACCTGCGTCCTCATTGGTCCCAAGAAAGCATCTCTTCTAAACAATTTACGATTGGCTAGAATTGTCTGCTCCACCAACCCTGGGTCTCTCAGGCAGTCCTCAACTAGGTTCTCCTGCAGGAGTTGTTTTTGTGAGCCAACCCCCTTCCCCTATGGTATTTACACAGAGGTGGCTCTGCCTTTCCTGCTATAGATGAGCATGGAGAAGGAAGGTAGAAGGTCTGTGTGATCTCCTAGAGATGAGGGTTAGGGGGCATAGCATGTGGTTTGCTACAGAGCTGGGTGTGTGATTGGGGAAGTAGATTTAGCAGAGATGAAGGAAAGATGGAAACCTGCAGTTTGCCTGCTTCCCTCAAGATACACATTTTAAACAAATGCCCAGCAGATACTGCTCTGAAAAGTTTATGGGCTACATGAGCAGAAGCAACACTATTTCAACAATTTCAAACTTATGGACATTAAGGCAAACTGAAGGCTGATGGAAAGACACTTTCTCTAATTGTTTTAGTGACTAATCTATTGCTGTGAAGAGACACCATGACAAGGCAGTTCTTATATTAGAAACCATTTAATTGAGAAATTGCTTACAGTCTCAAGGGTTCAGTCCATTACCATCATGGCAGGGAGCATGGTGACATGCAGGCAGGCACTGGACCAGAAGCAGTGAGCTATATCATGATCCAGAGAGAGAGAGAGAGAGAGAGAGAGAGAGAGAGAGAGAGAGAGA
>JADRCH010000055.1:3033563-3083240 GCA_019843965.1 Rhynchomys soricoides | reverse complement strand
AGAGAGAGAGAGAGAGAGAGAGAGAGAGAGAGAGAGAGAGAGAGAAAGAGAGAGAGTCAGTCAGAGTCAGTCTCTGGACTTGCTATGGGGTTTTAAAATCTCAAAGCCCACCTACATTGACACACTTTCCCAACAAAGCCACACCTCTTAGTCCTTCTAATTCTTTCAAATGGAGATACTCCCTGGTGACTAAGCTTTCAAATATATGAGCCTATGGGACAATTCTTATTCAAACCACCACACTAATTAAGTCTACTGTTTCCTTAGTATAGTGTTCTGTGGATTAGTAGTGAGTTCAGGAGAATAATTGTTGATAATTTTAAGCCCACTATGGAACTATGCACAGGTTGTGACCAGCCAGTGTTTAGGCACCCACCTATTGATGGGTCAGATGTGAGGGGCTGTTCTTCTGACTTATGCTTTCTTCAATGTCTATAGGTGATCTAGTTCAGTCATGTGGTGACACAGGGCTTCCTTCCTTTAGTCTCAATTCATTGATGGACTCATGGTGCCACCCTAGAAGAATTAGTTCTTAACCAGCGAATAATGTCCTGCTATCAATCACCTATAAAATTCACAAGTGAAAAAATAAGATAATGTAGTCATTGTATAATGAGAATAATCAATGAAAAAAACAATAATGCAAGACACCAAGGCTATCAGTTGTCAAATAAATTTGAAATCCTTCAAAGTGAATTGTCACATGCTAATCAACAATGGTTATTTTTTTAAGTGGTTCCAAATTAGATAATTTCATATGCTGTTTTCATGGAGTGATGCCTCCTACTGTTTCTAGATGAGTGGAGCTGTGTTTTGGGTTGTGTAAATGTATTTAACTAATTTCAGAGCACTTGGAGGTCAAAACATTATTAGATGATATTTATTCCACATGAGAATGACTCATTTAGTTATGGTTCAGCCTGGGGTGTGCAAATGGGACATGCAGAGAAATCTAAAGTGCCTGAATATCTTTACAAAAATGAGAACAGAGCATTAAGCGGAAGCCAGGCTTTAAGTCATTCTAATGATGACTCTGCACACTTAGCATCCCAGGTGCCTCCAAAGGGTGTTTGCTGCTCCTCCATTCAGTAAATAACTGTAATGTGGAAAGCAGGAATTGTTGATGTGCAGAATAACTCAACGTCATAAAGTTCTTCCAAGAAGAACTTCATTACCCTTAAGTCATAAGAGCAATATAATTCCAACAATCTTTTAACTATAAAAGTCAATTAGAAATAATATGTATAGCTAGAGAGATGTCTCAATGGGTAAAGGCAATTGCAACTAAGTCGGAGGATCTGCGTTTGATTCCTGGGACTCATAGGGTGGAAAGAGAGACCCTCAAAAGTTGTCCTTTGACCTCCACATGTGTGCCATGGCATGTACACACACACACACACACGCACACACACATGCACACACACACACACAATGTGCAATAGATGAATTGTGAAAATTACATGTATAAAGTCATATTTCTTAAAAAATAAGGATAATTCTTCTCTGATCTCAAAATATATTATAAAACTCCCAATGTTGAAACAGTCCAGCATTGGTTCATTGCCACATGAGAAGTAAACAAACTGGATAGAAAGTCTAGAAACATACTTAAATACATACTAAAATTTAATAGACAAGGGAAAAAGAATTGTAATACTGTGAAACTTTATTCATCATGTAGGGTAATCTTTGCAAACATGTATGAAAAATTATTTAATGTGATATGTATACAAAGTTAGAATTCAGATATTGAGATAAGAATTAAAGTATTATTAATATATATTACATAAGAATTTAAATAAAAGGGACCAGTTTTATATGTGTGTATATTTGTATATGGATGTGTGTATATGTGTACATATGTGTTTATGTGTGTGAATGTATGTATGCATAACTCCATTGCTGGTGGGACTGCAAGCTGGTACAACCACTCTGGAAATCAGTCTTGTGGTTCTTCAGAAAATTAGACATAGTACTACCTGAGGACCCAGCTATATCACTCCTCAGCATATACCCAAAAGAAATTCCAACATATAACAAGGACATATGCTCCACTATGTCCATAGGAGCTTTATTTATAATAGCCAGAAGCTAGAAACAACCCAGATGTCATTCAACAGAGGAATGGATACAGAAAATGTGATACATTACACAATGGAGTACTACTCAGCTACTAAAAACAATGATTTCATGAAATTCACAGGCAAATTGATGGAACTAGAAAATATCATCCTGAGTGAGGTAACCCAATCACAAAAGAACACACATGGTATGTACTCACTGATAAGTGGATATTAAGCAAAAAGCTCAAAATACCCATGATACAACTCACAGACCATATGAAGCTCAAGAAGAAGGAAAACCAAAGTGTGGATGCTTCAGTCCTACTTAGAAGGGGGAACAAAATAATCATGGAAGGTAGATGGAGGGAGGGATCTGGAAAGGAGAGAGGAGAAGGGGGGGGAAAGGGGAGCAGATTAGGTGTGGGAGGAGACAGGGGAGAAGTACAGAAGGTCAGGAAATTGAATGGAGGTGTGTAGCAGTGGGAGATAGGGAACTGGGGGTAGCCACTAGAAAGTTCCAGATGCCAGAAAAGCAAGAGACTCCCAGGACCCAATGGGAATGACATTACCTTGAATACCCAACAAAGGGGAGAGAGAACCTGTAGAGACCATATCGAGAGGTTAGGCATTGCCCCCAGTTGAGGAATGGGGCTACTCCACCTATCTCAAAAGAATTAACTCAGAATTGCTCCTATCCAAAGGAAATGCAGGAACAAAGAGTAGAGCAGAGACTGAAGGAAAGGCCATCCAGAGACTGTTCTACCTAGGTATCTATCCTATCTACAGACACCAAATCCAGACACTATTGCTGATGCCAAGAAGTGCTTATTTACAGGAGCCTGGTATGGCTATCCCCTGAGAGGCTCTGCCAGAGCCTGACCTATATAGATAAGGATGCTTGCAGCCAACCATTGGACCAAGCACAGGGACCTCAATGCTTCAATGCCTCAATGCTTCAAGTCCTTCAGGGGAAGGACTGAAGGAGCTGAAGGGGTTTGCAACCCCATAGGAAGAACAACAATATCAACCAACCAGACCCCCCAAATCTCCCAGGAACTAAAACACCAACCAAAGAGTACACATGGAGGGACACATGGCTTCAGCAGTATATGTAGCAGAGGATTGCCTTATCTGGCATTGATGGGAGGGGAGACCCTTGGTCCTATGGAGGCTTGATGCCCCACCATAGGGGGATGCTAGGGTGGTGGTAGTGGGGGAGTGGGTGAGGGAGCTCCCTCATAGAAGCAAAGGGGAGGAGGGATGGGATAGGGGGCTTGCAGAGGGAAAATTGGGAAGGGGGATAACATTTGAAATGTAAATAAATAAAATAACCAATAAAATTTTTTTCCACTTATGCCAATTTATGTCTTACCTGATAGTTCAATACTATAGCTCTCAAGGTTCATAGCCAGCTAAGACAGTTAGAAAGACTTTTCTTCCCAGCAGTGTGTACAGCACCTTCTGGTGCTATGACACTTAGCCAGTAGGGAAACAGCTCTCAGCTTAGTTCCAGCTTGATTTCTCTTTGGCAATAGGATCTTATAATTTAGTTTTGTGGGAAACCTAGAACAATGACATTATTTTGGGGTCTTCTGGAGGTTCCCTAACCAACAACTCATGAGGAGACATCCTGCATCTTGTACTAGGATTTTAACTTAATTACTCATGAATTCTTGGGTACCTCTCTTCAGCCACATTTACAAAATTATGGCTTTTAATTAGTTTACAAAATATGTTTCTATATAGCTTTGCATACATCGTAGTTTTGAGTAACCTACTGTTTTTAAAGACAGAGTCTCATATGTGATCTGTTGGTCATTTGTAGTAGATCTTAATGACCTTGGATAAAGAAACCTGAAGCTGATGGCCTGTTATGGCCATTGTCAATAAAAAGAATCTCTTGTTTTTCTAAAATCATCTAAGTTAGTGTCTAGCCTTTTGACATTTTGACATGATATTGTCATCTACAGTTGTGTGGTGCCAAATTTCTAGCCACCACGAAGGATGCATATGGATCAAAGCCTACATTTGAACATCCTGATTTCACTTAGTTTTCTTGGCCATTCTTTTATTTCTTTTCACAAATTAACATTATGCTTTAAAAAAAAAAACCCTTTTGCCTCTATTCGTTCACAGTTCCTTCTACTGTTTTTCTTTATGTAACACTTACCTTCAGGGGGGAAAAGCAGCTATTTTGGACTTTGTTATAAATTTCTTTTCAAGTGGATTTTCATTTGTTGTGTCTGTTTTGTTCTTACTGGAGACAGCAGAGGTCTGCTCAGAGCAGCTTAGCATAGCCATCTGTGTGTATGGAAAAGCAGAGACAATTAAAACCTGTTGACAACTTGGGGCAAAGCTGTGGGCCTCATGTTCTGTAATTTATGTGAAAAGCTGAAGAACAATCAGTTCAAGCTGGTTCTTCAAAGAGGCACAGCCTGGAATATGAATCTGGCAGCTTAGTATCTTTGAACCACAGCAAAGGGTGTCTTGGTCCAAGGAATTCAGAGACACTCTTGGAGCCCAGAAAACAAACACAGAAGGTGTCGTGAGGAGAAGATCGAAGCTGCTTGCTGTTTCCCATCGAAACACTCCCCTGGTTAACATGCAGGCATGTTCCTATCCTGCTGTTCAGTGAGTTTTTATATCAGGCTCTGGAAAGAGGCTCCTCTGACAATGGCTCTGTGACATGTCAGCACAGAAGCACCAAGTGGCTCAGGTGCTGGGAGCAACAGCTTAAGGGAAGACTTTGCTCTTTGTCTCTCAGACTTGGGTGTCAGTCTTAGCTCTCACATCTCCCAACTGGACTACTCCATCAGTAACTCTCTTTTCTTACTTGGAAAGCAGAGGAAGCAATGTTACAGAATTGCTGTGATGATTAGAGAAAGTAAATACGACACTCCCATCCTTTATATCCCATCTCCTTCTTACCTTCCACTTCCTGTTATGTGGTTTTGACACCCATCCTTCCTCTGGCATTGCTATGGCCAAAATACAGCAAAGGGTGCAAAGGATTGTGTCTCAGTCAGGATAATCTATCTTTAGTGTAGCGCTCTCGTGCCATCTCAGCTACTTGGATTCCAAGAATCACATTTTTGCTTCCTTCCACTTGGCTCTTATGTCTTCTCTTCCACACCCTTGTCCTGAAATTGCTGTCCTAAGTTTCTTCTTTTATATGTCCTGGTCACATAGTTTCACTAATATTTATAATGTCAGTTACCATTTATGTATTGAAATATGCACAACATGATTTAGGTTCAAATACCGTATGACTGAGTCTCTAGATGGTGAAGCTTGGGCACTGTACTCTGTAAGAGTTCCTGAGGTCATATCTACCATGTTCTTCATGTCTCTATCCAGGCCTATGTTTCTGCCCTGTCAATTGGTCATGGAATCATGAGTGGGTAGATGGGGGAATACCTAGTTCAGCATGGCTTACATTGGCATCTTCTGGCTTTTGGTGAATACTATCTGCTGAGCTGAGATTAAATTTAGGAAGTTATATGGTAAATACAGACAGGAGCCAACTTCTTGTGTCTGCAGTGACCCCTTGTGATCTGGACATTGTTTAGTGTGTCCTAGGTTAGCTGCTTTATAGTAATGGGTTTTCTACGTCTTTGGATTGTTGTCAAGGAAGTAGGGTCTCATTCAAATTAGAAATATACTCATTGGATTCCCTAGGTAATTCCTTAGGACTTCAGGGTCCAAGAAGTAGAAAAGTTCTGATTGTATCTGATGACATGAGGTTGTAATGGCCCAGAGATGCTGGATACTAATGCATCCAAACATAAATTCACACAGCTACACAGAACTTTTGCATCTTTCTAGAGAGGAAGTGAGACTCTTCAGGAACATGACCAGTGAAAGATAGGGCTACATGAGAGGGGAAGTTCTGTTCATGTGATGGAAACTCCACTGATCCAGAGTGTGTACCCACAGCTGCCACCACAATGCCAATATGAGCCCTCTGTTAGCATGTCACTGAGGGAAAGGTAGGCCATGTACTGACGATGTACAAAGATGTCCTCATCCTTAATGTTAAAGGGTTTGGCATTGTTTCCCACAAATGACACAGTATAGGCTATTCTCAGAAGAGCTGCACTGGAATAGGTTTCAAGTTAATGGTCACTTATGTAGAATTCATCTTTGTCATTCACCAAGAATGATCAGCTCTCCACTTCCCAGACATATGATACTGTGCTTTCTGGACCCCTCTGATTGGATGGGGCCATATGACTGATTCTGACAAATGACTTGTGAACAGATGTGGCACACCAATTCTCTATTATTATTATTGTTGTTGTTGTTGTTGTTGTTTTGAGACAGGGTTTCTCTGTGTAGCCCTGGCTGTCCTGGAACTCACTCTGTAGATCAGGCAGGCCTCAAACTCAGAAATCCTCCTGCTTCTGTCTCCCAAGTGCTGAGATTAAAGGCCTGCGCCACCACTGACCGGCTTCAATTTTCAATTCTTAATAGCATGTTACTAAGGTCCTAGCTCCTCTAGAGCTCCATTTTTTTCCTTTGGTAGATAGCATCAAGGTTACAAATCAAGACCATCACAGTAACTTGAACTATAAGTACGAGCCTTCTGATAACCCATAATAGAAATTTGTTAGGCATGAGAAATGAAACCTTTGCTGTCACAAGGTACTGGTATTGTCTGGTCTACTTGTTACTATAGCAGACCACAGTTTATTCTGACAGATACACTCTTCCCCATCCAAACACACTCTAAATGGCATAAATAGCTTCTAAAGGATATTTAAGATGAAAATGGATTTCTCTATTCTAATGAGGAAATTAGATCCACATTTTCCAACCAAGAAGGAAACAAACCAAAATACTCTTCACCAAACAATGGAGATCTACTTTAGGAAAAAATTTTCTAGAACTGTGAAGCTTTTGATGACCATTCTCAACAGCAAAAGAAATGTCCATGGCAGAAAATTGTGCTAGGCCCTCTCTACCCCATACAGCTCCAGGCATGCTTGGGCTTTAGGCACATTGTCCACTCCTAGTCCGTATCTGCACTTGGATGTCCCATGTTACCTCAAACTCAAGTGCAAAGACAAACTCACAGCTATGTCACTGCAGTGAGCTTCTCTTCCTAGACTGCCTTGTTTCAGTGGCTGTCACCATGGTCTATGCAGTGGAATTACCCTTGAATTCTTTACTCGTTTCCCCAACACTAAGTCCTTTGATCAGATCTACATTTTCTACTTCCTTACGTCCTGTATGTTCTATAATCCTTATGGCCTATAATCACAGGCCACCACAATTTATTTCCTATGCAAACAAAGCTCCACAGACCTATTCTGTGTCCCTAGTTCCTCCTGATTTCTTTGCAGCTAGAGTAATATTTTTAAATGTAGAACTGATCAACTTTTCCCTTAGTGAAAGCCCTTGACAAGTTCATAGGCAAGTTCAGTTCTAGCTAAAGCCTGATTTTGTGCCTTCTGCCCTTCCTGGTTATTTTTTGACACATGTTTCACATCCAATGACACTGACAGAAATAAGAATTGGAAACATAGAAAACCAAGTTTCTTGGCCTCATTCCTTCCTTCCCCATTTAATATTTTTTAAAGTCTGGGTCTTGCTATATGTCCAGACTCATCTTGAACTGAAAGGACTTCTTTGATCATTCCCAGGGCTAGGATTATACACATGTGCCAACATTTTAAGCTGTTGCTTAGTTTAGACTTGACATTCTCTGGGAAGACTTCTTTGAACCATCCAGTCAAGAATAGATGGCCTCAGTGGGCCCCTTTAACATATCCTAGTGCTTCTTACTATCTTATTCTGTCACCATTGCCCATGACAACTTGCTGTCCATCACTGATATGTTACATGGCAAGTGATTTCATAGACGGTTGACTACTTATATTTGTATTCTGCATCTGTGAATTCAAACAAGAGCCAGCATTGTTTTATTTTTAGTGGACCTGGGCAGAATATATACAATTTACTTATTATTATTCTCTAACCAACAATTGTTTACACAATATTTCATTGCATCAGGGCTTATCATCAACATAGAGATGGTTTATGCTATATTCATAGCCAGACACATATAGGTGCAAGCACTATGCCATTGTTTAGAAGAGATAAACATCTATAAAATTTTATATGTTCAAGGGGGTCCTACAACCCTCACAGATATCAAAGGATTTCTATTTGATTCATTTAATTATAACAACAATTCCTGAAGATCAGTAAATCCTAAGTTATAAAGAAAGACATTAAAGAATGAAGAAATAAACTGTGTGGTTAAAATCAATAACAACTTTTTTTTTTTTTTTTGGTGCCATAAGACTTGAAGCCATGAGTTTGAATGCCAGGCTTTTCTGCTTAAATACTCAGTTACCCTACTCATGGCACCATATATATGGCAGGCATGTGGGCCAATTCTTCATTCACAGTGCTTAGTATGTATGACATATGACAGGAACTCAAGAAATGGGGCTGAATTAATCAATAAATGAAAAATAAGTCTGCCTGGCAAATGATAGGTACAGCATGATGACTACTTTTTATTTTTTGTTAACTATATGAGCAATGACACAGAAAACAAAGAAAAACAGATAGTATTAGGTTATTCTCCATTTTAAATAGAGAAACTTATCAGGGAATTCAGAAAGGTTGCATTTAAAGTTAAAGGAATGGGCAGTTTCCTAGAGCCTAACTGAGGTCAGACATGTGCCCTTGGTGGTTCAAGTTTTTGCTTCACTTTGGTAATCTATCATGTCACAAAAGAGCATTCTTGGCTAATCAGTCCTAGGGATGTATCCCAGGGCTTTGTGCATGTGCGGTGAGTACTCTGCCTCTGTGGTGCACCCCCAGCCCATCATGTTAGGTGATGCATTAATTTATAAGAAGTCCTCTGTGTGTTCTAGTTCCCCCTTTCAGCCTCATTCTTCTTGTTTTATGAATCCAATATGTAACCTCTTTAAATATATTCATTAACTATTTTTAAAATATCTCTCCTAGTTCTGGCAATAGTCCGTTCCCTTGAGACTTGGTCTTGTTTGTTTCCTGCTGGTAGTTGTCCTCAACTGCCTGGTGACCTTGTTTGTGCATCTACATTGATGAATGGAGGATGTTTCATAATCGTAGCTGTCCTGTGTAGGTCTATTTAATATAAGGACAGATGGTGATTGTTTTGTTTGTTTGGTTTGGTTTTGTTTTTGAGACAGGGTTTCTCCATGTTGCCCTGGCTGTCTGGGAACTCTCTCTGTTGACCAGGATGGTCTGCAGAGATCTGTCTGCCTCTGCCTCTCAAGTGCTAGGATTAAAGGTGTACACCACCATGGCCTGGCAGATGGTGTATTTCTTAAAAGGTACTTCCCATGAATGGGAAGTCAGATCAGAAAATCCTCACAGATGCTCAGAGCTGATGAAGTGACAGATTTACTTTAGAAAGTTCATCTCAAAAGCAACCTTGGATGATGCATCTGCTCCATTTCACTTCATCAAGAGCCAAAACAGGGAATGCTTTGCTCTGAGACCAATATCCACACAGAAACACACACCCCTCTCAAGACAGTTAGCGCATCTGTTTTAGAGAAGAGCCTGCATATTTCTTGCTCTGTCTCCACCAAGAGGTACAGGCTCTGCTCTGTAAGGAGGGTACCATCACTGCAAAATGCTTTCTGGTTGCCATTCTGTAAAGTGAATGGCTGCTGCATATCTGGAGTTGCCCCAAACTACAGCTCCAGCTTTCTCTACTGTGTTCTATCCATTAATGTGTCCACTAACATGCCCCCATCCATTTCTATCCTTCAGGAATGTGTCAAAGTCTTCCACATACAAGAGACTTCCTTTTTCAACTTGATCATCATTTGATTCTTCTGCACTCCAACATCATCCCTTGTTCCTGGCAGAGGATGGCAGGCTCCTGTGCCCAGGCTTCCATCTTGATCAGCATTTCCCACTCCCCAGGTGCTGGTTTTACAATCGGAATGTAACACTTGAAAGTTTACTCATCTTTTATATCTATTCACATCACAATATGCCTGAAGATAAAAATGAGATCCTGATAAGAAAAGCACAGCTAGAGAGGAGAATTAAATTCTGTTGTTCTGTCAAGCAGTGCAGAGACAAATACAGATAATGTACTATATGCTTGAGAGAGAGAGAGGGAGAGAGAGAGAATTTTTTATAATGAAGAAATGATAAATCTTTGAGAAAATAAATGTGTATACCATGCATATATGTTTCAAACCATCATGTGGGGCATTGTAAATATGGTCTATTTTATGCCAATAGAAAAAGAAGAACTAAAAAGCTATCAATAACAGCAAACTACAAACAAACAAAATAACCATTAAGAAAGAGTAATGGAGGCCAGGCAGTGGTGGCACATGCCTTTAATCCCAGCACTTGGGAGGCAGAGGCAGGTGGATTTCTGAGTTCGAGGTCAGCCTGGTCTACAGAGTGAGTTCCAGGACAGCCAAGGCTACAGAGAAACCCTGTCTCAAAAAAGAAAGAAAGAAAGAAAGAAAGAAAGAAAGAAAGAAAGAAAGAAAGAAACAGTAATGGTATACACCTTTAATCCTAGTGTTCAGGAGGCAGAAGCAAGCAGGTATGAGTTCAAGCCAGCATGGTCTACATATAGAGTTCCATGCCAGCCATAAGTAAGATTCTGTGTTAGAGAAGAACAGGAGAATGAGAATAATGGGGAGGAGGAGGAGGAAAGAGAAAAGAAGAAGGTGGAGGAGGAGAGGATGTGGAACTGAGGATGTAGGTCAGATAGAGTTCATGCCTGACATATATAAAACCTCAGGTTCAATACCAGTTCCACAAGAATGAAAGAGGAAAGAAGGGAAGGCAGAGGGGAAAAAGGAAGGAAAGAAAAAAAATACATAAAAGTAAGCAAACAACTGAAAATCATTTAGAAAATCGAAGAAACTTAGTTGTTCTTCTATGGGCATCATGCTCTTGCCAACAGGATTCCCAGTACACAGGGACCACCTGCTCCAGAGTCTGTAGAAGAATTCAGACAAAGCATGCCTATACAGGTTCTCGAAGCATACTAAGGGCCTCCTTGCTTAAGATTAAGTAGCAGAGGTATTATTCTGAGCCTAATACCATATTCTCATCAAGATAATCAAAATTTTAATTCAGGTTTGGGACAGTTACAGAAGACAGAAGGAGAACAAGAAGTTCATTGATACAAGAGATGCCCATGGGACAGGAGAAATCCCAGGGGAACATAACATGAAGGCATGCCTTAGGGGGCTGACTTTTATGGCATCTTCACTAGAGGATGAGGGGTCATTAAAGAAAGACAAGCTAAAGGGATGCAGCTTCTAACTTACAGAGATGGGAAACCAGCCAAGAGCGGGAAAAATGAGATTCCTTTGCTTCCATAGCTGAGCTGATAAAGCTGTCTCCAGTCAGTGAGATTTTTCCATCCCATCTCTAGGAAGAAGAGGGACAGAGATAGACAGAATGCTTCCTCAGCTTGGTACTTTTCAACTGCCTTTAGCACAAAGATGCTTCTGTAAACAAGGCATAGTTTGGGTGAATCTTCCAGTTTCCTCTGGGTACCAGGATAGTTTTTCTCCTTTCCTAGGTTCTTAGAGAAGCATAGCATCCAAATGGTGGAAAGAAACCACCTTCTCCACATTAGGAATGTTGACACCTTCTTGTCTTCACAGTCTAGCAGAACTCAGCTATGGGTGTTTATCTAGAGTGGAATTTCAGGGCTTCTGGTCCAACCTCCCTCTGATGACAGTGACATGAGGGTTTTTCCTTCTTGAGAGACCTGTCACCTTCTGGTCTCTCTCTGAAGTACCAAACCCTCTCTTTTGAGTTCTGGGTGGTGAAGTGGATTTAACTGGCAGAGATCTCAGGAGATATGAAATTAAACCAATAGATCATTTCTATTTTCTGACCATTGTTAAGACACAATGAATCTGGAAGAGATGGTCTGCTTGGATGAGGTGGGGGCAGTGAATGAAAGTAAGACAACAGGCTGGAAAATGAAGGGGGAACATGTCAGAAGGAAAAGCATCCATCAATGTTTCCAGAATGCTCCCATGCTCCAGTGAGCATGGTTAAACTGTGATGGATTATTCAGGGAGCCCTGGGGGAGTAAACTGACCTCTAGACCAGTTTGGGAGCATTGAAGGAAGAGCAGGGAAGACAATTTCTGGAGAAGAGTTACAACAGAGTTTCACATACAACCTCTTGAATTTGGGTACAGAATGAAAGTTGAGGTAGATTAATTAATTAGCCACACACCCTTTAACAGACTGTCAGCAAGGGTCCCAAGCATTTGGCTGGTATTCTAGAGGCTATATTAAGGTCAAGATGAGCCAACTTGAATGGAACACTCTCTGTTCATCAACGGGGGATACAGTGCTGGCATTCTCAGCAGCCTTCATAGCTCTATAAACCTCAGCACCAAGGTATTCCCACATCATCATGGGGAAGCCTCCAAAGGCTAAATATCTGAGTATTCCAAGAAACTATACATTTAAACAGGAGACTGCTGTGCTCCTGTCAGAGTCTAGCTATGATATATAATCACTTAAACACTATAAGGAGGGCTGGCAAGATGGCTCAATGGGTAAAATCACTTGCTATGTAAGCCTGACCAACTGAGTTCAATCTCTGGAATCCACGATTCAGTAGCACCCAATCCTACCTCTCCTATGCAATGTAATAGGTGATATAGGAGGATTTCCTGAACATTTTCAGGCCAACTAGCCTCTATTATAAAGCACAGCAGACAGAAACAAGGGGAACCATGCCACAATATGGTGGAAGGAGATTGTCTTCTGACTTTCATCTGTATACCTCCTAATCCCATACCTTATGCACACACAATAAAAAATAATAATTACAATTTGGAAATACTATTGATATGTCCTTATTTTAAGTACAGTTATATTAATTTTGCTCAAAAAAAGTATGAAGAATATTATGAACATTTAATCAAGCAGATACTCAAACCATGCGCATACATTCATTGAGCAACATACATGAAACTACCATGCAATGCAGTTTTTCACTGCTCATACCTGCCATAGCTAGGGTTTGTAGTTAGCTCACAGCTATTGATGAGAAACAAAACACAGGGCTCTGATGGGTTCTCTAAGGACTAATAAGCCACTTACTAGCTTTTCTTTTCTTTTCCTTTTTCTGTCAGGTTGTAGTTCTCTGTTTCATATGACTCAACATGGTCACCATGGCTTTATCTTGGCTTCTGATAGAAACTGAGTCTGTCAGTGTGCCAAATTATGTTTCCTCTGAGAGAGAATCAGGCTGACTAATATTGAGTTATGTCCACAACTGCCCACAGTGTGGGGCTCTTGGGAGATGGATTTATCAATGGAACTGGAGTGGCCCATTCATGTCCCTTTGCAAAACCTGTTGATGTAGATAGATGATTTTATAAAAGATGAAGACAACCAGGAGATATGGCTAACCTTAGCGCTCTATTCACCCCCAGCTAGACTTTGATGTTGCTAATGTAGATACTAAAAGAAAATTGTGTTTTTCCTATGGCTAAAAATTTTCAATATGCTCTACTTCTGACTCTGAATGCAATATTGTATCTATACAGTGAGATTAATAGAAGACTATTTTCAAATGTTCTTTTGGGAAGTCCAGTGTGATTTTCAATAAGGAAGAAATCCTATGACACCATAATATTTATTTCATATTGTGAGCATGTAGGTTGTCAGCCATATACCAAGTCCAAAATAAGACCAAGGGCTCTTATTCTTTCTGGATGTGTTCGATTTCTACTTTAACTTCTCCTAAAGGCAACAATCACTGAGTATTTTATCATGTATTAGAGGAAGGTAATCCAGAAAGGACCAAAGTGAATGTAAAATCTTGTCTGTAATTCTAGTAGTTACTGACCACTGAGCTAGTCAACTCTGTCTTGCTGGAACAAATAACTGAGATAATCAATGTAGGAAGAGGAAAACCTTATTTTGGCTCATAGTTTTGGAGATTTCAATCCATTATCAACTGGCCCTGTTGCTGTGGGTCTGTGGCAAGGTGGTGGCAGATGTGTGTGTAGTGTGTGCCAGAGCAAAATTGCTAGGCTAGTCAGGAGCCAGAGAAGAGAGGGAGAGGGGAAATGGCTAGTTTCCCAGTCACCTTCTTCCCTTGCCTCAATAGCTTAAAAGCCTCCCATTGGTCCATACCCCTTAAAGGATTCACTCCCAATTAGCACCATGCTGTGAAGGAGATTTTATCACATGGGCCTTGGGGGAACATTTAAGATCCAAAAGGCATCCCAAGTCATGCCAATAACCACAAGCTGCCATTTTCCCTGCGCTATTTTAACTGCGTTCACTTTTGCACTTCATCACAAGAGCTGCGCTAGTCAGAAGATGCCAGATGGCAGTGAGCAATCAGATCCCAGAGCAATGTCACCTGCCGAAGGGAGCCAGTAACTAACTGACAAAGACATCCTTGCTGTTTTTATGGAAGTCAAGACGGCCTACTTGTATGGCTAGGACCATCCTTGTAGAATTGGCTTTGCAACTGGTTCCAGGCATAATCTTGCCTTGGATAGCCCATCTTAGCCCTGGCGCTGGCAGGATGTTTCACTTCTAATGTTTTCTCATTTCTTCTTTTGCATTTAGCAAGTTTCCTTTCTCTCTCAGAGCTATTTTAACATCCCTTGTCTCCACAAGACCTTCTGTAACTCACTTGTTATCAGGAATATATTTAAAAGTACTTCTACGTATCTTCATAGATGCTTAATGTCGTTCCTGTTGAGGCCTGCGTAGAAGTTTGCCTTTATAGGGGTTGAATTGATATTTGTTGACTGAGAGATTGCTATCCTGAAGTTTACTTTATTTCCCTCAGAAAGTGCTGAAGATCAGAGCTCTACAGGGCATTGTACAATCAGGAAGTAGTGAATTTTAGTCTAAATCACATATCTGAGGACTACTTTCATTCAGAAAATTGTTTTAGTTATCTAGCCATTGAGATGAATCTCAAATCTCATTCCAATGTTAGCTTGTGACCATGACCCAAGTCTTTATGACCTCCACTTACTTATCTATGGATAGATTTATTGAATGAGATGTTTTGACTATGGAATACCCAATTTCTGCACTCACTTCCTGAGTCAGATCATTGCTGAAGTTTAGCCAACAGTAGAATTAACTTTGTTTGGAGCTTCAGCTGCTTCTACAAGCATTGTGCCAACATCACCTGGGGACTCCCCAGCATAGTAAATGTCAGGGCCCTCAAGTGCCAATCAAGTTCTGGGGTAGGTAGCTCTGAAGGCCTTTTGTATTTGTGTGATTAGGGAATACATCAAGAAAAGAGTATTTCTATTCGAGGGACTTTGTGTGATTGTAATAAAATAATATTTCTAGATAATGTCTTTGAGTTAAATTGATTGGATGCTTTTAAAATGTGTGGGTGTGTTGGCAATTTGTCATATCCTCATTTGGCAAATTTTCAGTAGGTGACTCCTGTATGCCAGGTTGTCTGCTAGGTTCTGGAAGTAATGAGAAAAATAAGATATAATTTTCATCTCATGAAACCTTAGACTCAAGAGGCCCACGGACATGCAAATACATGACTGTGCTAAGGCAGTGTGTGTAGAAGATATAATCTACAGGAGACTCTTGCAGTTCTCCCAACTGGTCCACAAATACCCACCTATTTTATACTAAAGTGAGTTTCAGGAAGGAAACTTGAGCCCACTGGATTTTCAGTCTCCTCTCCACAGGGAGATAGATGTTTGGGCTATTGCAAGCTGGGACTCCTGTCTGTGAAGTGAACACTCACCAGACTGGAAGTGTGACCATGGGAGCATGTTAAGTGCTGATAAAGCAAGATCCTCGAAGACAGAGGTCATGTGAAAGCAGGGGCTTACATATAAAGACTGTCCAATTGTGGAAAGGGAGATAATGGCTGCTGTATTCTTATATCACCCTCTACAGAGGGGAGGGAACGTTTTGGATGTTGGCGCACACAAAGTCCCTCTGGTCTAAGGCAACATGGACTTTACAGAAAGTCGTTATGGAATTTGTTTAATTTTTAGGTTTTTCTTCTCAGGGTTAGGAGATTATTTAGAATGCTAGTAAGAAAAAACCATTTGTTTTGAAATAGTGAAAAAATTGAAAAGATATGACAGAGAATTGGGCATCATAGAAATACTTTACAAAAGAATCATATGAAAGAACAGTCTGTTGAATTCTATACATTTGGGTCTATTTTATATTGCTTATTTTCTGTTTATGTTTATAAATTATTCTATTTCTATCTCATTTATCAGTTTATTTTATTGATACAAGAACTAAAAAAATACGGAAAGGTCTTCCTTGCAGGGTTAACAAAGAAACATCGGAATGTTGACTTACTGGCTATTTGAATTATCTGTGCTTTTTGATTTTCATTTTTGTCTTTTTATTTTAATTTCAGTTTTGGGCAGTGAATGTGTTTTGATTTTATAATCTGAAAAATAAACCATAACAGTAGATCTTATTTATGAAGCAGAGTTTCACACTTATCTACTGACTAGGTAGAGACTACCAGGTCATTCTGACCGTGTTAACTCTCAGTCTGGAGATGACACAGCCACACTTGGCCCTGGCTGGCACTCTAGTTAGCTCAGTAGGTAGACTGGATGTGACTTTGGTTGGTTCACTTGGTGATTCATGACCATAAATAAGTGTTACAAAGACTATATCACTTGTTTCATGTACATTCTAGGTGTTTTATTGTTGTCTTTTTTAAAAAATTAAGGCAACAAATTCAGTTTGAAAAATACTTTTACAGCCAACTATTTCTAAACCTTTTATTGACATTTTTGGTGTTGTTGAAAACAATATTCCTTTCAAAAGATTCTTTGTCAAGAAAGTGATTTGGACTCTTTCTGCAGCCTCCTTTCATGGGTTTGCTGACTTGTATACAGTCCATGAAAGTAATATGGATGTTTCATGCCTTTTTGTTTTGTTGAAATGAATCTTAAAAGCAAAGTCTCCAGTAGCAAATCTCACATAAAAAACTCCCCCTCTTGCCTTTTTGTTTCTTTATATCTTCTGAACTCACTTCTTTCTTGTTCTAGAAAATTTGATGACAGATGCTACTTGTCCCTTGCTTCTGAGATTGCAGCCTATATCCATCCTTGACCACCCGGTTCTAACTACATTTGGTCCTACATGGTGGCAAGCACTGAGGTGGCCCACTGCGAGCTCACAGAGCACTGAAATCTTACTAGTACTGGCTTTCACAGTTCATCACTCATGGCTGGTGTCACACAGGGTTTGCCGTCAGGATGGAAACACCCAGCAGCTGGGCATCCAGATGCCAGTTCATCAGTTTGAGAAGTAAGTCTCTTTCCGTCCAAGTCCTTGCATTCAGGATGTATGTGTGTGTGTGTGTGTGTGTGTGTGTGTGTGTGTGTGTGCACGTGCCCATAGTGGCTTCCTCCAGGCTTTCTCTTCTATTTCCTCTGTCCTATGTTAAAATAGCTGTTCATATCTTCTCCAGGCATGATTTCCACCATCATAGAAAACCAGAAGCCACACGGTGGGTGAGACCTTCCCTCAGAAAATGGTAAGGACAGAACCTTAATTTAAGATGTGTAAAGTTGGCCTCCTTCTCTCAGTTCTGCTTCTGGAATTTGGGAAGAACATGGGCAAGTCCTTTCGCCCATCCCTTTGCCTCCTCTAGAGAAGCACATTTGTCTCTTATGTTGTAGAATTAGAAGTCTGGAGTGGACCATGAACTGAAGTGCTCAAACCCATGAGTGGGCTCTAACTCATAAGCCTATAAAGGAAAGTCCCATAGAAACAAGTCTAAGACAGATGGAAGCAAACTTGAGAGTGACAGCCATACAGAGCTAGGATACTTGTATAAAACAGGATGAGGGGATATGAGGCAAGGACACATACAAATATGTCATATTTGCTCAGCTCAGCTTCATGTTGACTTTATGTGGGGAAGAGTAACCTAATCCATAGAGGAATTAATTAAGACTCCCAGAGGCTCAAGATGATCAGGAACCACAGACTGTTGTTTAATTAGGTGTGTCATATTCTGATGCCACTCTCCTCATTGGTGAGAGGAGAGAAAGAGTCAGAGAGGAGAGGAGAGGAAGATGGGGATGGAGAGAGGAAAAGAAGAAGGGGAGAAGAAGGAAAGAGAGAAGATACCTGTGTCTAGATAAAGTTTTAAATGCACATATCATGATTAATATTGGCAAATGTTGAGAGGTTTAAATGGAAGGAGCTTAGTGGACTCACTGGCTTAGGTATACGGATGGTGTATGGATGCAGAAATGACAGTGTATAGATGTGGAGATGGTGTATAGAATTATAGATGATGGTGTAGAGACATCAGGGTGGGCAAGGTATCAGGGAGTAACCAGGACAGTCTAACCTTCAAAAATTTACAGCAGTAGATGACACTTCTTGGTTCTAGGATGGAAAGGGCCAGTGAGACTTGGCCCATACAGAGAGATAAGCCACGTGGAAGCCATTATAGAGAATTTTAATCCAGCAACATGGATACTCTGGCAAGTGATCACATATCTGGCTAGAATGCAGATGTGCCATATACATTAAATCCCTCTGGCTGAAACATACCCCTCTAGTCCTTCTGGCTAGAATACAGATATGCCTTTAGTACACAACTTTAATCCTAAACAATGATTTCTAATTGAGGAGCAGACAAAGTGATGAATCAGAGAAAGATTTGACAGAATAAGTCAGGATTTAGCCAATTCTCATGAGAACAGACAGGAAAAAGGAGCTACTTAAAGAGCAGTTCAGGAGAGAGTCAATTGACTTCAGTGAGTTAGTGGTGTTTACTTTAGTTGGGTACAGTTCAATTGAGTTAGTTGAGTTGAGTTTGGAGCAGTCCAGTTTGTGAAGTTCAGAGGCACTCTTTCCAAGCAAAGCAATTCAGTCAGAAGCCAAGAGAAGCCAACTTGAATCATCTTGGAGAGGAGTTTGAGCCAGAACAGTGTAGAACAAGCCAGTCAGAGTTCAGAAAGAGCAAGAAAAGAGTGAGTTTATTCAGTAGTAACTCTTAGAGGCTGAAACATTCTAGGCCTGGGTTAGCAAACAGAGGCTGGAAGCTGAAGCCTTTAACATCTGGGCTTGGAGAAGATTAGATTATATGAATGTTAAAAGCTTCCAGGCCTAGGCCCAGGGATAGTTAGATAAAAATGCTCAGCCCAAGCCATGTATATGTATATAGATCTTGTCTCACTCCATCATCTGAAGAAATAAAAGTGATATTTATATTTACAAGTCCTGTTGGGAGGAAGTACAAAGGGAGCTGGGGATACACTTATTTAACCTTGAACTGACCTTTCCCTTGTCCGTCTACTGTCAGCATATCTGCTTCCCAACAGAAAGCCATGACCCAGAGCCTGGCTAGTATACTCTATCAAAGCCAATCCTCTGAAGTTAGGATGAAGGGCAGAAAACAATAGGGAAGAGGGACAAGAAGTGGAGAATAATACACTTCAGTCACTCACAAGGAGAACCAACCTGGCATCATCTCATCAGATCAGAACAGTGGACAATGAAACCAATCTGTGGATTTAAGTAGGAAGGGCAAACTGTACATGAGGTCTCCAGCTTCCATAGCTAGGAAATGATACAGAGAAGTATCCACTGGGACATAGTAGGACACTGGGTACTGGGGACAATAAATTTGCTCCTTGGCTAAGTAAGGCACTGTGAACTCCAAGGTTGTGATTTGCTCTAGGTCCTGGAGAAGACATGCTGCATCTGGTTCTGCTTCTTTCCCATCCTGCCAGGAAGCAGAGGTGCCTAATTATTAATAGATCCCACTTTCACCTGAAGTAGTTTGGAAATGGAGTTGCAGGGTCCATCTCGTGTCTCATTTTCTAGAAATCTTCCCATGGAGTGCACCAGTTGCAGAGCTTAAAAGAGGAAGATGAAGTGCTGCATCTCCCCTAAGCACAGTACAAGTGCAGTTGTTCCTTTGGGTTCATAGTCCAGGAGATTCATCTGACGGTTCATTAGCCAATCATATTTATTGAGCTCTTGCTGTATAAACTGTAAAGAGAGGCTTGGTGTATATCTTAGTTTTCTTTAGCTGATGAGGCAAATGACCATAATCAGAGCCTCAAAACAACACAAACCTGTTCTGTCCCAATTCTAGAGACCAGAGGTCTGAGATGAAAGTGGGGGCTAGGCTGCACTCTCTCTGTTGGCTTAGAGCAAGATCATGCTTTGCCTCTTCTACTTTCTATACCTTGTCTTATGGCAGCACCTCACTACCTTGGCCTCCATCTTTACATGGAACATGTCCACATCTTCTACTCCTTTTCTTTGGGAGGACACAAATCATTAAATGTAGGTTCCACAGTACAAAGATTTCATCTTGAGATATTTAATGAGGCGCTGGGGTTGCATGATCTTTGGGGAACACTAAAACTCACCTTGCTCCAGGATGAACACCTGTATCTGTCATTGTGAAAACTGGAGTGTATTTTTTCCCTAAATATTTCCACTTGCTCCCAATTCTCTCTCTCTGTCTCTCTCTCTCTGTCTCTCTCTCTCTGTCTCTCTCTCTCTGTCTCTCTCTCTCTCTCTCTCTCTCTCCTCTCCTCTATGTATCTGTCCTAAAATAAGCTGAGTATTCTTTTCACCCTCTCTGCCTTCCCTAAATTGTCTTATTCCATCATGAAATTCTCATCTTCTTGCCTGTACTTTCTTGGGTCCTGTAAATCTAAACATACCTTTTTCTTTTAATGAAAAAAGAAAATCTTTCTTGCTCTTAAAGTTCAGCTTCTCTGCTTCTATGCCCTCAAGGGGACTTCTCAATGGCCCATTCTTATCCAAGGTCTGGAGACAGGCCATGGCATCATTACATTGGAAAAGGCTGACTTTTCCTGGAGTTTAAAATTGTTTCTATTCTGTGGCCTATTGATTTCTTGTGCCTTTCAGCAGCCTGCCTGAGATAAGAGGTAGAGGCGGGAAGATTTCCTACAACTGTGCAGGCAAACTGCCATCTTTCATATCTGTCCATATTCCAATATAGACACCAGACTTAGTGTTAGCTTCTGTCTACCACACATGCAGACAAGTACCCCTAATCCACATAATGCTTGCCTAAAGCCACAGATAACACTACATCTTATTCATACAATACCCCCCCTTTCACATGTGGATCCCCCTGAAGACACCCATTGAATATGTGGTTCTCAGCCCAGAAACTATAGGAGGATATTTATGAGGTTGGGCCTGGTGGGCAGAAGTTAGAGCACTGAGGATGTTTCCTTGAAGGGGATATTAGAATTTTTGCCTCTATTCTCACCCACCTCATCTTTCTCCACTCTCTCCATCCTGGCCTTTATCAGGTAAGCAGTTTACTCTGTCACATACTACTTTCACCACGATATATGGCTGTATTAGACAGGGTTCTCTGGAGTAATAAAACTTATAGAATAAATTCTGCTTATATCTATCTGTATTTGTGTTTATATCTCCATATCTCTATCATCATCTATATCTATCTATTGACATATCTAAATATTTATATCTGTCTCTATATATCTCTAAGTAGAGATAGATAGATAGGGGATTTATCAAAATGACTTATAGACTGTGGTCCAGGCAATCCTACCATGGCTGCCTGTAAATGGAAGGTTCAAGAATCTAGTAGTTGTTCAGCTCATGAGACTGGATGTCTTCCCTTATTTTCAGTATATGCCAGAATCCCAAAGATGTAGGCTTTCATCCCAGTGAAGAAATGGACTTGCTATCAAGCAGACAGAGAACAAAACCTTTCTTCTTCCATGTCTTTATATAGGCTTCCTGCAGAAGGCATGGCTCAGATTAGAAGTGGTTTCCAGCTTCAAAAGATCTGGATTAAAGTGTGTTTTTCCACCTCAAATATCTGGATTAGAACCAGATCTTCCCTCTTCAAATTAAGCAAAAATCCTTTATAGGTGTGGCCCATTTTTGGGTTTTAGTTAATTTCAGATGTAGTCAGGCTGACAACCAAGAATAGCTGTCCAAAGACTTAACCACAGGTCAAAAGTGATAAAGCCAACTGGTCATGAACTGAATAACCGTGGGCTTAAACCATTTGACCACTGTGTAACTGAAACCATGGATAATACGGCAGTGCATAGGAAAGACTACTGTAGAATGTTAAGGGCTCCACTCCAAGCCATAAAGTAAAAATATTAAAACAGCAAAGTATTCAAATGTGAAGTTGTAAATTTGCAGTGAATTTTGCACATTCATTCACACCATTGGAGACCTGAGATTCTGGACTATTCTGGAGTAAAACAGAAGCGAAATAGGATTCATAACTGTAAGTGAGGGTGTAATGAAACCACCAAACTATACCACTCCATGAGTAGAAAGGTTTCTGGGGATCAAACTGCCAAGACTATATCTCACAGTAGCAGGTGGTATGTGTGCAGAGAGAAACAAAATGACAGAAAAACAAGTAGATTGTATATGACAGTCACTAGGGTGGTGTCGTTGAGATAATGTAGGCTACTTTGATTGATTAGAAATTTGGTGCCCTTATCTGAGGTAGTTGACCTTTGGGGTGGATTTAGGGAGGTGCTGGTAATCAGAAACCTACCTTTGGAGATTCCTGAAGAACACTAAATTTAGACTTCGGTTTACCTTTTAACAATCGTTCTGTTTACCTTGTCAGTCCTTTTGTTTAGGACATTGTCACCAGCATTCCATTTTGGGGGCCCCACTTTTGATTTAACAACAGTAGCTAAAATTTGCTGAATCTTTCAGTATGCTGATGACAGCCCTAAGTAGATATTCTTGATCCTCAGTTTGATAACCTTTCTTTGAAGGGGACATCAGAACTCTTGCCTCTCTTCTGATCAACCACCTTCTTGGGTCTCCCAGACAAGGAGGTGAAGCTTGGCAGGTTGAAGCTTCTCTGTCACATTGGCTTCACATTCTCCTTCTGTCTCCTTTTTTCTTTCATTCATGTCAATCAAGGGCCTCATGGGAAAGGGACCTTCTTTAACTTTAGGTGATACAAGGAACTTTGTTGATAAAAGATCTCTTTCCAGTGGTATGAGACAAGAGAGAGAAAATACTAAGATATTGAGGGGTTGTAACATCAAGGACTCAGATACTACCTAGATCCTTGGTCCTCAATAACCAAGACTAGAAATAACTTCTAGAGTTTGAATGAGTTGAACATAGAAGACCCCTGGAATCTCTCTATAGGTGCTTTCCAGCCTGGAGTGACCTTGAAAGAATATATTAAAGTCTTTGACCTGTTCTCCTTTCAAAGACCTTCAGGAAGGGAACCAACTTGTTCCTATTACCCTAGTATTTTCTCAACTTTAGAACTTAATATTTTATTCTTCCAGAATGCTTTTGGTCCCAGGCAAATTACAGTGGTTTTCATGCTGTCTCTAGGGCCCTGTGACATAGGTGCTGCCTTGTGTATCAGAGTAGAGGCGTGGTGGCCTTGATGAAGGCTGGCTGACTCTACCTGTTCATTTATTTCATCAACTATTTAGTGAAAATAAAATTAAGGCTGTAGAGTTAGGAGTTTTATCATGCCTGGGGTATGAGTGTTGGTAACTTTTACCCTTTGATCATCATTATTTGGAATAATCAAGAGACCAGGCAATTATGTATTACCCAAGACTCAAGATGCCTTCCAAGAGGTTATGAAACTCATGTTTTATGTATATCTTTGTTTACTAATCTAATCCCCAGATCCTCCCCCTTTTCTCCTTCCCTTCCTCCTTTTTTGAGACAAGGTTTCACATAACCTAGCTGTTCTTTAAATCCCTATGTAGCCAAAAATGGACTTAAACTCATGACCCTTCTGCTCCTTTAATTTTTTGATTCTTTATTTACATTTCAAATGTTTCCCTCTTTCCTGGTCTCCCCTTTGGAAACCCCCTATTCCATTTCCCCTCCCCCTGCCTCTATGAGGGTATTCCCCAACCTACCTACACACTCCTGTCTTCCCTCCCTGGCATTTCCCTATACTGGGGCATCTAACACCCACAGGCCCAAGGGCCTCTCTTCCCCCTGATGGCCAATAAGGCCCTCCTCTGCCACACATGTGGCCATCACCATGGGTCCCTCCATATGTATTCTTTGGTTGGTAGTCCAGTCTCTGTGGGGGCCGGGACAGTTGACACTGTTGCTCCCTCCATGGTGCTGCAAACTCCCTCAGCTCCTTCAGTCCCTTCTCCAACTCCTCCATCTGGGACCCCACGCTCAGTCCAATGGTTGTTGTGAATTGAATCTTGGGTATTCCAAACTTTTGAGCTAATATCCACTTATTAGTGAGTCATACTGTGTTTTTTCTTTTGTGACTGAGTTACCTCACTCAGGATGATATTTTCATGTTCCATCCATTTGCCTGTGAATTTCATGAAGTCATTGTTTTTAATAGCTGAGTAGTATTCTATTGTGTAAATGTATCACATTTTCTGTATCCATTCCTCTGTTGAGCTTGGTTGTTTCCAGCTTCTGGCTATTATAAATATGACTGCTATGAGCATAGTGGAGCATGTGTCTTTATTACATGTTGGAACATCTTCTGGGTATAAGCCCAGGAGTGGTGTAGCTGAGTCCTCAGGTAGTATTATGCCCATTTTTCTGAGGGTCCGCCAAACTGATTTTCAAAGTGGTTGTACCAGCTTGCAATCCCACCAAAAATGAAGGGGTGTTTCTCTTTCTCCACATCCTCACCAGCATCTGCTGTCACCTGAGTTTTTGATCTTAGCCATTCTGACTGGTATGAGGTAGAATCTCAGGGTTATTTTGATTTGCATTTTCCTGATGACTAAGGATGTTGAACATTTTTTTAGGTGCTTCTCAGTCCTTCAAGTTTCCTCAGTTGAGAATTCTCTGTTTAGCTCTGTTCCCCATTTTTTGATAGGGTTATTTGGTTCTCTGGAGTCTAACTTCCTGAGTTCTTTGTATACATTGGATATTAGCCCTCTATCGAACATAGGATTGGTGAAGATCTTTTTCCAATCTGTTGGTTGCCATTTTGTTCTATTGACTGTGTCCTTTGCCTTAAAGAAGCTTTGTAATTTCATGAGGTCTGATTTGTCGATTCTTGATCTTCAAGAACATAAGTCCTTGGTGTTCTGTCCAGGAACTTTTCCCTTGTGCCCATGTGTTTGAGACTTTTCTCCACTTTCTCTTTTATTAGATTCAGTGTATCTGGCTTTATGTGAAGGTCCTTGATCCACTTGGACTTGAGCTTTGTACAGGGAGATAGGAATAGATCAATTTGTATTTTTTTACATGTAGACCACCAGTTGAACCAGCACCACTTGTTGAAAATGATGTCTTTTTTTCCATTGGATGGATTTAGCTCCTCTGTCAAAGTTCAATCTACTGTAGGTGTGTGGGTTCATTTCTGAGTCTTCAGTTCTATTCCATTGATCTACCTGCCTGTCACTGTACAAATACCATGCAGTTTTTATCACTACTGCTCTGTAGTACAGCTTGAGGTCAGGGATGCTGATTTCCCCAGAAGTTCTTTTATTGTTGAGAATAGTTTTTGCTATCCTGGGTTTTTTGTTATTCCAAATAAATTTGAGAATTGCTCTTTCTAACTCTATGAAGAATTGAGTTGGAATTTTGATGGGGATAGCACTGAATCTGTAGTTTGCTTTCAGCAGTATGTCCATTTTTACTATATTAATCCTGCCAATCCATGAGCATGGGAGATCTTTCCATCTTCTGAGGTTTTCTTCAATTTCTTTCTTCAGAGACTTGAAGTTCTTGTCATACAGATCTTTCACTTGTTTGGTTAGAGTCACACCAAGATATTTTATATTGTTTGTGACAATTGTGAAAGGTGTCATTTTCCTAATTTCTTTCTCAGCCTGTTTATCCTTCGAGTATAGGAAGGCTACTGACTTGTTTGAGTTAATTTTATATCTGGCCACTTTGCTGAAGTTGTTTATCAGCTGTAGCAGTTCTCTGGTGGTGTTTTTCAGGTCACTTAAGCATGTGATCATATCATCTGCAAATAGTGATATTTTGATTTCTTCCTTTCCAATTTGTATCCCTTTGACCTCCTTTTGTTGTCTAATTGCTCTAGCTAGAACTTCAAGTACTATATTGAATAGCTAGGGAGAGAGAGTTCTGCTCCTTTCTTTAGAGCACTACAACCAGAGACAAGCACCATCACAGATAGCTCTGTTCTTTACTTTCCATTGGCCAATGAGGCCTTTGCTTCTATCAACCTTTAGTTGCCATCCAGATTCTCCCTTGTCCTGTTGTGTTTAGAACATTGATTCTTACCTTTCTGACTCTTTTAGCTCTCAGACTTCAATTTCTTGAGCCTCAAATAAAGTCCATCTTGAGTTTTGCAGTTTGAAGCAATTGGAATTCCATAAGAGCGTACTTACTGAGAACCTGCTGTGTGCATGATGTTCTTCTAGCCACCATGGGTCCCACAAGTAAACATGGTGAAAGTTGGACCTCTCAGACAGAGAAAGTCAATAAACAAAGAAAACATAATTGCATAGAATACAGCCTCAAGAAATGGGGTGCTATGAAAAAGACATGGTGTACTTGAGTATGGAGTGGAGGCTCTGGCTCTGTGAGAAGGGGCTCATAGTCAGGGAAGGCTCTCTAAATGTGTGCCTGTGAGCATGACTGAACAAAGAGTCTGCATTCATCCTGTCATACACACTGTCTCTGATTGTATATGAATGCTGCTTCCTGCTCCACCACTTCCTATGGCTTCCCGTCATTCTCTCACCTTAGATTTCTCCCTTTCCTCTTCTTAAATTCCAAAGAATGTTTCTTTGCTTTCCCTGTGTCAAATGCAAAGTCCCTATGAGCAGTACTGTGCAAACCTACTGACTGTTCTTTATCTGCCAGCCTTAGTGTGATCCAGAGTCAGGTGTGGAGAGGAGCTAGTTATATCCTGGGGGTAGATGTAGTAAGGGGAAAAAGAGCTGAGAGAAGATTTTGTAATGCTGGGGCCAGGGAAAACAAACTCTCACCTTTAGATTGTGCTTGAGGGATTCCAGATCCAGAGACGACTTTGCTGTAGCTTCTGGGTTCTGTCATATTCAATTTTTAAAGGATTCCAGAAGTATATAGACCACTAAGTCCAGGAGTTAGGGAGCGTACTCAAGGGCTCTTATGAGTCTAGCATTAGTTGACTCCATTCTCCCATTCCTGCCAATTTATGTCATCCAAAGGGCATAAGTAGGTAAGCTGAAACCCATGTAGTCTCTCATCAAAAACATGAAAATAGATCTCAGAACTCCTCCTGTTGGCAGAGTAGCCACCAAGCCAATACAGTGTTATTGAGCTTGCTTTGCCTCTGGAATTTAAAAGAAAGTAATTGCTGGTTTCTTCTTAGACCACAGGAAACCACTTGTCACTATCCATTAACAGCTGCTTTTCAAGAATATTTTCCTTATCTCCATTAGGAAGAAGTAGATGACAAAGCAAAACTAAAAAGCTATTTGTCATATTCTAGGCAGAGGAGCTAAATTACTCCTGAATAACCACATGGTTTGATGACACACATTTGCCAGGCTTACCAGGGACATATGCATTTGTTTGTTTGTGGTTGCTTTTTTTTGTATGTGCGTATGTTGGAGTGTGTGTACATATGTAATTTTACATATCTTTAGTGGATGTGATGTGATGTGTGTGTGTGTGTGTGTGTGTATGTGTGTGCATGTAGAGGCCTGGGGTCTTCCTTGATAGCTCTCCACCTTTATTCATTGGCAGAGAGTCTCAATGGAACCCAGAGCCCATGAATACTACTAGTTTGCTAGCCAGCCACATTATTTTTGGGTGTGGAGAGCATTCAAAATCTTCTCTACTAGCTATTTTGAAATATATAATTAATTGATATTGATCATGGCTACCTCACTGTGATAGGAGCATGACATTTTTTTCTCTTACCCTGTACACATTTCCCACTCTCTTTCTGTCTCTCTCCCCATATCCTTCTACAGACTATTGTTATTTTTAAACATCTATGAAATAATGTTTCTAAAGATAGTGTTCTATATATAAGACTATGAAGTATTTATATTTCTGTGCTCAGCCTTAGCTTTTAAATGGAGTGATCTTTTTGTTTTAATACAGTTTCTCCTAAAGAATACTAATTCCTGACAAAATAACTCAACATAAGGAAAGAGTCAGGTCTGACAACACTCCTATCTCTACTTGCTGGTACAAATTAAGGACACGCTCCAGTCTTAATTTAGAGTTTTCAGTTTCTTGTCAGTCTGTGTCATAGTCTTAAGACCTCTATTTAGAGGACTCGGTGACAAGTTTCCCTGAAATTCATGTTTGAAAGTAAAATCTGTTATTGAGCCTTTATATTGCCTCAGAGCTATTTCTCAGTGGTAACCATTGTTTCTTTAGATGAAACAGACTTACCATGGGTTTGTGGTTTCCAAAGACTCCTGCAGATCAGGGCACACCTAACCTGGGAGTTTTTATAAAAGTCTCCCTTTTTCAAGACTCACCATAGACCCCTGACTTTGGAGGGTTATCAAGCATTGTGGCAGTCCTCACTCAGGTGACTCTTGGAAGAGTTCAAATGTTTTCAAAGAATTGTGTGTGTGTGTGTGTGTGTGTGTGTGTGTGTGTGTGTGTGTGTTTAAGTTTCTATGCATTGTATCTATAGAGGAACCTGCAGAAGATAGATGAGGACATTGGATCCCTGGAGTTAGAGGTGGTTGTGAACCACAATATGGGTGTTGGGAACTGAACTTGGGCTCCCTACAAGAGCAGTAGACACTCTTCACAACTAAGCCCCCTTCCCAGCCCCACAATTCATTTTAGATGTTGGCACATGACCCATCTATAGCAAATCAAACTCAAGAGATATAAAATAATTTCTTTTTTAAAGTTAGGAAGTCCCCAAAAGGATTGTCAGGCATGTCCTATTGAAAAGGACTCTTGATATAGGTTAGACAAGGGTCTAAGTCTTTAGCTTTGTATGGATCCTCAGGATGGTACTTTTCATATGCCCCTTTTCAGAATTAGGGGACCAGAATTCCTGATCAAGAGGGTAGGGGTCTTCGGATTTAATAAGCCTGCACTTGAGTGTTAGGGTCTTTAATCTTGAGAAGTCTGGTTTCAACTCAAATCTGGCCAGTTGGGAGAATGTCATATTTCTTCCACTGAAAGTCTTGACACATGGTGAAAGTGGTACAGGTGTTTTCCTGCTCATGAACTTCACATTGGCGTGTAAGGAGGAGGATACCTGCATGGCTGGGCATCTCCAAGGGATTTGAAACACTTTAACATACTTATTTAAATTTCCTTTCTGGTCAAGGCTATCAGGAAACACAGATGAGTAAAGGCATGGCCTCCCTGGCAAGAAGCTGACAAAAGCAGAGACGGTAAATAGTTTCCATATAGCATGGTGACAGCAGTGTGGCCTCTGTGCAGAGGACAGGGACAAGAATGCTGAGATGCTCTGGGTACCTTTGCAGCACTACAGTCGTTATGTGCTGAATGTATGCTAGAGCACACAGACCTAAAGCTCATGGCTCAGTGACCTCTCACACATGCATGCAACTCTTACAACCACTATGTGAGTCTGGCATGGGGTATTCTTAGCACCCTAGAAGGCTACTTAGTGCTTCATCACCCCCGTGGTCAACATAACTGTGTCTCTGCTCTCTATCATTGTAGTTTATTTTTAATGTTTTTCACAACTATGTAAATTAAATCATTTAGTATTAATTCCCTTTTGTCTGAGTTCAAACGGTATTATCCTGTAACATTTCCTTTGTTGTTCTCCTTTGCAGTTTCTCCGTCACTGGCCTTTACCATGTAGCACTGCTAGTTAATTCCTCTGACCTCTGCAGGTTACTTGGCTTGTTTCTGGTTTGATTATGAATACAGATAGTTAGAAGCAATCTTGGGTATTTTTTGGTGCAGGCAACCAAAGAGGAGAAGGCTAACCACCAGGAGGTGTGGTGTGGTGTTGATGTCTTATTTAGGGATGAGCACTCTGCAGTCCTCTTTTCTCTGCAAATTGGCTAGTTATTGGTCTCTGACTTAATTGGAATCTACTAGAAAAGAAGCTTTTATGATGGGTGTTGAGAGATGCACTAATTTATAGGTATAAAGATAAGTACTTAGGAGACAGTTTAATACTGTGCCTATTTAGCAGAATAATTGAGGTTGGTTCTAAAAAAAGGGGGGTCCTCAAAAGAAGAAATACAAGTGGCTGAGAAATGGTTTGTTTTTTTTTAAATCTACAATATCCTTAGTCATCAGGGAAATGCAAATTAAAACTACTTTGAAATGTCATCTTACCCTAGTCAGAATGGCTAAGATTAAAAAAAAAAGACCATAAAATATGACTATGAATGCTGGCATAGATGTAGGGAAAGGAACATTTATTCACCGTTGGTGGGAGTGCAAACTGGTACAGCCATGATGGAAATCAGTGTGAAGGTTCCTGGAAAATCCAGAAATAAATCTACCACATGACTCAGCCATACCATTCTTAGGCATATACCCAAAGGACTCTATAGCTTACAACAGAGATACTTGCTCATCTGTATTCATTGCTGCTTTAGTCACAACAGCTAGTAAATGGGAAAAGCTTGTACATCTATAAACTGATGAATGGATAATGAACATGTATATACGTACACAATGGAATAGCATTTGGCTATACAGAAAAGTAGAATCATGAAATTTGTAGATAGGTGCATACAGCTGGAAAAATAACCCTGAGTATAGTATCCTAGAATGAGAAAGACAAAGGCTGCTTGCTCTTTTCTATATGTAGACTGTAGCTTTGAATCTTCAGATATGTGGGTTTAGGTTGGAGTGCCCATAGAAGCCAGGGATGTAGTAAAAGGCTGTTGCAGGGGGTACTTGAGAAGACACAGTGCAGTTACCACTAAGACAGGAGAATTGGAACGGTAGAGACAGCAGTGTTAGATTGGTGGGAGGTAGAAGGGTAAAGTTGAGAAGGGGACACAGAGGATAATTAACACTAAAAACTGTTCAAATAAGCCACACGAAAGCCTACTACTGTAGACTTCATGGGCTCTACTCACACACAGATAAAGAGTTTGAAATTAGTTACCTGCTAACAGGGGGTCATTGCCTCTTTTGGATACCATAGGTTTTCAAATAAGAAGCTCAGATCTACGTATGAGAAGCTTTTTAAGAATTAAGACGCAGGTGGATTTCTGAGTTTGAGGCCAGCCTGGTCTACAGAGCGAGTTCAAGGACAGCCAGGGCTACACAGAGAAAACCCTGTCTCGAAAAACCAAAAAAAAAAAAAAAAAAACAAAACCAAAAACAACAACAAAAAAACCCCCAAAAAACAAAAAAAATAAATTAATTATTCACTTTACAACCCAATGTCAGCCCTTCCTCTCCTCCCAGCACCCCCTCACATGAGTCTGTCCCCCATTCCACCTTCTCCTTCTCTTTTGAGGTCCCATGGGAAGCCATTTTGAGCTGTTGGTCAGAGGACCCTCAGACATCACAGGCTGTTTCTATTGCTATGGGTTACTTCATAACTTCATGCTGAGACCCTTTTGGTGAAGACACTCCATACCTGAATCAGTGAACAGAAAGAAGTCAAGCTGGTACTGAGCTGACAGCTCCATCTCTGCTGGCTAGCTGTGCATGCTACCAAGGAAATAAAGCAACCAACAGTCTTAGTCGGCTGTGAATGCTTTGAACAGCTCTAATGATATGTGGCTCTAATAATGATATGCCCATTGGAGAAACGGCACAGATCTTATAGAAGTAACCAACCACTTTCTTACTGGATTTAAGACGTACTCCACAAGACAGATTCGTGCCTGCTACTATAAACAGGACCAGGAAAGTGTAGCTTGGTAGGTCATATACCCTGCAGAAGAACCTACTACTATTATATAGTTAAATGGATTTAGCCTGGAACTCATGTTATAAACCAGACTAGCCTTGAAATTGTGGTGCTTTCTATCTCAGCTTCCCAAGAGCTGGGACTGCAATGCAAGTGGTCATGCTGCACAGCTCCTTTCATTCCTCCTCCTCCTCCTCCTCCTCCTCCTCCTCCTCCTCCTCTTCTTCCTTTTGCATAGAAAATATTTTTAATTAATTAATTTATTCACTTTGCATCCTATTATCAGCCTCCCTCTCTTCCCAGTACTCCTCACACAAATCTTCCCCCTAATTCCTCTTCCTCTTCTCCAAGAATGGGGAGCACTCCTAGGAATCACACTCCTCACTCCCCATCCCTGGCACATCAAATCATTCTCCCACTGAGGCCAGACAAGGAGGCCTAGTTAGGAGAATGTCATCCACAGACAGGCAACAGATTCAAGGAGGGCCCCCACTCCTGTTGTTGGGGGACCCACATGTAGACCAAGCTGCACATCTGTTACATATGTATGAAGGTAGGGTGGGAGGCTAGGTCCAGCCTATGCTTGCTCTTCAGTTGGTGGTTCAGTCTCTGGGTCCGAGTTAGTTGACTCTGTTGGTCTTCCTGTAAAGTCACTGTCCTCTTTGGGTCCCTCAATCCTTCCCCCAACTCTTCCACAAGACTCTGTGACTTCCATTTAATGCTTTGCTGTGTGCCTCTGCATCTCTTTTCGTTGGCTGTTGGGTGGAGCCTCTCAGAGGACAGTTATGCTAGGATCCTATCTGCAATGCATAACAGAGTATCATTAATATTATCAGGGATTGGTGCTTGCCCATGGGATGGGTCTCAATTTGAGCCCCTTTCATTCTTTAATGAATGCTTCTGAGACCAACTTCTTTTCTTGTCTTGTCTTATCTTTTCTTTTCTTTTTAGTTTAGAATCAACAGATAACACAGTCACTGGATACGGAATCTATCATCCTTAATTCGTCAATTATTCTATGTTAGAAATCTTCTGGTGGTGGATCCTGATGGATTCTGCCACCAGAGCTAACAGTCCCCAGGCTACATCTTGTCTGCTTCGCTTCCACCTCTCTGTCCAAAACAAGCAAGATCAATTTCCCTTTGCCATCTCCCTCCTCTTTCTCTCTCCTTTCTTTCTTCCTTCTCTCCTCCCTCCTTTCCTTCCTTCTCTCATTCCTTCTTTAATCCCTTTTTACCCTGTCATAGCAGACTCTGATATGCTTTCATCCCCCGTATGTTTTTTCCTCTTTTGATTCCAGTTATAGTTCAGTCCAGGAAGAAAGGATGCCCCTTAAAAGTACCTGGCCACCTGTCCTGGTGGGCTTGTGCGAGGAAAAAACGACGCTGCACCAATCGCTTTTCTAATTGAACATCTTTCTAGGACACATCCAATAGGTCGCTGAGTTTTTTCCTTCCTTCTGCTCTCAGTAGAATTGTAACTGACATCCCTGCCTGGATTTTTATGACAATGAGGAGAATTTGTCCAGCACAGGTGGGCTGGGCCTCTGAGACCCCGTGCCCAGCACAGGTGGGCTGGGCCTCTGAGGCCCCGTGCCCAGCACAGGTGGGCTGGGCCTCTGAGGCCCCGTGCCCAGCACAGGTGGGCTGGGCCTCTGAGGCCCCGTGCCCAGCACAGGTGGGCTGGGCCTCTGAGACCCTGTGCCCAGCAGTCACCATTCTGTCTCTCCTCTCAGAAATCAAACTAGATGTCGTATTGGCTAAGAGTAAGCATCAGGGAGAGGGACAGTAGTCCCTGTACTTACAGGAATGAAAATGTCCATGCCAGTTGTACATACCTTGGCTTCCTGGAAACTATGGAACTTTCTAGTTCACTTACATTAATAACAGATAGTTTTCTTTCTTTGAAGTAAATATGAAACACTTTATAAGTTAATTACCCCTTATGTGTGGTTTTTGAGACCAGAGGCTTTTGAGATTTCAGGTTTTATGGATTTTTAAGTAATTGTTCACACTCACTGAGATACCTTGGAGCAATGCTCCAAGAAAAATGTGAAAACTGTTTAAGTTTCATATAACCTCTTTTTTTTTTCTGAGTTTTGAGGCTCAGTCTTTCTATATATCTCAGACTAGCTTTAACCTCTCTATTTTCCCATCTTAGCTTCTCAACTGCTGGGATATACATTTTTCATACATAGTCTGAGGTTAGGTTTAGGCACAATTTTTAAATAATCGTGTTCATGAAGCAAAGTTTCAGTGTGGAGTTTTCTGCTTGTGATACCATAGCAGCCTCTAGAGAGGTCTAGGTTTTGGAAGAGTTGCAATTTCAGACTTTTGGATTAGGGAAGGTGAGCCGGCATCTTGTTGTGCACTGGATGGTGCTTTTGTTCCATTTCCCTGCAGCACACAGCATCACAGCTAATAATAATAACTAGGTCCTAGAAACATGTGCTGCCAAACACTGGGCTGTTGATGCTGGCCATATGGTTTGTTGGTTGGCTTCGGGTGACTGTGAGTTTCCCTGATAGAGTGAGATGGAGCTTGTGGGAAGAGTTGGACTTAAGGCTTTCCCCTAACATGGGTGTCTCTGAAACCCTGAAGACTTCCCCATCTGTTTCTTTTTCAAAATGTGTGTTGGAGAGGGGCAAACAGTACAGGCCCATAGGATTCTAATCAGGTTTGGAACTCTCTGTTTAATAAAACACAACTTTCTCAGTTAATTAGTATCTATCATTTAAAGGGAAATGCAGTCCAGGATTTTGCCT
This sequence comes from Rhynchomys soricoides, assembly GCA_019843965.1. Lineage (NCBI taxonomy): Eukaryota > Metazoa > Chordata > Mammalia > Rodentia > Muridae > Rhynchomys > Rhynchomys soricoides. Next base: position 3,048,623 of record JADRCH010000055.1, on the reverse strand, counting down.
TCTAAGAACCAAAGTCATAAAGATACTGGTGTGCAGCCATAATATTGCAAGAGAATCCTTGCTCAAGGAGACTGGAAAATGATGAAGGAATGTTTCATTGATGGCAAATGGAATTTGTTCTGGGCCGGCGTTCTAAGCTTTCGAATTTAGAGTGCGCTCTGAGCCACGTAGTACTCCCAGGATGACTTGAGAGGGAAAAGAAAAATAAAGAGAAGACAAAAAGTGTTTAAACAGTCTCTTGATTCTCTTCAGACTTTCAGAATTACTCTGGTCACTCTCTAAGCCTAAATCACCCACCTGTCAGTGCTTACAGGCACATGGTTCCCATGGGTTCAAATGGATCATGCCCTGGAGAAATGTGCTTTCCTTACAATACAAATAGATGCACTGTCATTGGTGGCTTCACAGGACATACTGGAAGGGCTGTGGCTTAAGAACTATGTCTTCACCATCCCCAAAGAATTGTGTTTATAAAGCCGCATAACTTAATTTAGGTCTGCTTTTATCCACTTTTGAAAACATTTATTTTTAGTTTCTTGCTGATGAATGTGAAAATGCTATCAATTTTGAGCCTATTTCAGTTCAGGTGTTTTTGTGTGTGTGCCAATATGTGTTTGTGTGTGCATGAGTGGGCATATGTACACATGGATGTGGCCACATTGGACATCTTTCTTGGTAGTGTTCCTCCTTACTGATTTGGCTAGAATGGCCATCCAGAAACTCCAAGGACCCTTCCTTGTTCACATGCACATTCCTGGGTAAACAAAGGCACAGGCTGCTGTGCTCTGTTCTTCGTACGGGTGCTGAGGATTTGAACTCAGTCCCCATGCTTGCATGGCAAGTACTTTACTGACTGAGTCCTCTTCCAAGCATGGTTTTAGCTCAATGTTTTTTTTCTTTTAAAATACTCAAAAAACAAACAAACAAACGAAAACCAAAAAATTAAATAAAAATTAAAAATATAAAAAATTAATCACACCATATTCCCTTTCCCTTCCTTTCTCTAACCCATCCAGTGTCTCTTCCTGCAGTCCCACCTACTATTTCCCCTTTATTCTCTCATAAATCGCCCTCTTATTGTTATTATTCACACACACACACACACACACACACACACACACACCCCTGCACAGTCTGTTTAGTGTTGCTTGTGGGTATATGATTTCAGGGGCAACCTCTCTATACTGGAAAACCACTTAGGGGTAGGATGCCATGAGATTTCCTCCTTCCCAGTCAGCACATCTGCAGGTACTGTCATTGTTCCTGTTTTGTTTAAGAGGCCATACTGTTCTTGTGGGTGTGGCTTTCCTGTCATTTCTAAGAGACATATTTTAAAGAGGGCTTTTCCTAGACTTTAATGTACATTGAAGTCTGACATGTACTCAGCAATCTAAGATCATCCTACTTCCAGCCAAAGCAGGAAGGATCGCTAGCCAAGGAGAAGGATCTTCTTTAGTAAACCAAGAAGCCACGGTCTTTCTGTCTAGTAATTGGAAAATACAGGCTGAGGTGCTGGGTATGATTATTAGTGTGAATACTAAGAAGTTATTCCAAGTCAGCAGATTAAATTGTGACTTTGATTACATTATCCCATAAGGAAATGAGTTGCAGATCTTGCAAATGCTGTCCAGGAACCTGATCTTATAGGAATTGTTACCTCTTCGCGCATGATGCAGAAATACTTCTGTATCCCAAGGCTTGTCTGTTGTTTGAGTTTTGTTGGCTGCAGCATGTGTGTCCTGCAGTCCCCATACTGAGCTGCCCTCCTCTAAGTAGTCCTGGCAGATGGGGTAGATTTACACTCTTATTATAGACATTTTTCTTCTCTCTAACTCTAGGGGTTCTTGGGTTGCCACTCTATGGGTATATTGGGGCAAACAATTATTCTCCTGGTGTGCATACGGTGTGACCATTGGATATCCTGCAGGAGGGAATGCTTGTAGACCTATAAACTGTTTGGCCCCGTAGATAGGGTAACAAAGTAAACAAAACACACTGATAACTATGTGGCCACAATGAGACCACAGACACTGCAGTTGAAGGAAAGTCTCCCTTGAGATTCCAGCCACTATATCCTCCTGTCTACCAACCACAGGTGATCTTGGAAGGTTTTTAAGTACAGAAGATGTAGAAGGATAACTAAAGACAACACTCAATGATACAGACTGCAACGTCACCACCCATTCTTACCTACCCATGGGTTCGCACTTTTAAGTGACATATTTGTTTCTGAGTTGCCCATATTCTTCTGAGTGACTACTCACCCATGTTCTCATAAACCCAATAAACTCATTGGTTGGCCAAGCTGGACTTGGATAGAATAATTTTTTTTTGGTCTACTGCTGATGCCCCAGAGGGGATTTACGTTTTCCCAGGAACAGTCACATACAGCGTACACTGAATTTCAGAACACAATTTAGCCATCTTCTCTGGGATATTCCTCCCACTGTCCCTTCAATTTGGGTTTGGTACTATACCAGCATTATGAATGTACACACTGTTATTGTTTGTGTTTCTACTTCTCTCAGTACAGGGTGATCTTTGGGTTTGTAGAGTTGATTTAGTGTCTTGCCCATACAAGGGAAAGCAAACTTGTCAGCCAGCCATGGTGTGTAGTGTGAGACTTGTGCCTTCTGGGACCAATTCTTTCCTTAAGAAAGTCATTATTCTATTTGTCAATGAAAGCTGGCCACACTATGCTCTTCACAGAGCCCTGGAGCACTGCTGTGACTCTTTGAGAAGTACCTGAGGTTGTTCAGGAAAACATCTAGAGCTGAAAGTCCCAGGGATCAGCCAGTCTACACTACTTTCCAGCACTAATCCTAGACTACCAGGGCAAAGGAAAAGAAAAAAGCACTTTTGTGCAGCCCTGAGGCTAAGCATGGATTAGGGAAAGTGAATTTCATTTGACTAAGGGACAAACTCCTTTTAACCAGCCAGTCATGGAAGTAAGAAGATAGGAATGTGTGATATATATATATATATATATATATAAATTCAGTAATGTCAGAACTCTCATTTTTAGGGCAATGACTAGTTTAATTGTTCCAGATTTTAGTGTGATCCTCCCACACAGAGCCACAAAACCACAGCTAATCCATGCTGTGCAGTTAAGAACACAAATGGAAGGTGTTCTGTGCAGGACTGGGAGATAAGGGGTTATTGTAAAGGTTTTGATGTTGTCTGAAAGTTTTCTGAGTCCCTGAACTGGAGGGCAGTCTGTCCTTTAAATCAACTAGGTTCTTGTTTCAGTTGTTGTCTGGTGGGGAAAAAAAAACTTCTTTGGACATTGATTCAGGACGATCTATTTTCTGTTTGTTTGATCCTAGCCTGGGTTTGTTTTCTGTTTAAGGTCTTTCAACTACAGCTGAGAAGGTAATGACTAATCCATGGTATTGCAGAGTAGAGTCAATGGTCCTAAGTCTCTGGATTCCTGGTGGGGATGTTTGGGATACACACACGGAAAAGACTTCAAGATTTCCCTGAGAAAAGACAATCCCGTTCAAACCACATCTTCTTTCTTACACACTTCCCCATTCATTCGCCAATGCTGCATGTTGATTTAAAGTAAGTACCTATTATCACTTCAAAGGACATTCCCATACTGTAGATCAGTGTCTAAAGTTCTTTTTTTTTTAATTTTTATTATTATTTTTTCTACTTTATTTATATTTCAAATGTTTTCCCCTTTCCAGATCTCCCCTTTGGAACCTCCCTATTCCCTCCCCCTCCCCCTGCCTCTATTGGGGTATTCCCCCACTCACCCACCCACCCACCCACTCTCCTCTTCCCTCCTTGGCATTCCCCTACACTGGGGGATCTAATACCCTCAGGCCTAAGGGCCTCTCCTCCCCCTGATGTCTCACAAGACCCTCCTCTGCCGCATACGTGGCCAGCACCATGGGTCACTCCATGTGTATTCTTTGGTTTGAAGTTCTTTTATAAGAAAATAAGACAGCTCGATCAATCCTGGCCAGACTAGAACTCAGTACTTTGCCTGTCCCCCTCAGTATTGCCATAAAAATGGAGCATCTGCTTTGCACTTTAAAGGCATACAATTGTGTTTTCTAATTATATAAATAATCCATACTTATTATTATATGGAAAATTAAAAAACGAAAAAAGAAGAAAATAACCAAATGTGTCTGTTACTGCATTATTCCTCTTTCTGCTTTATAAGAATGTTGTTGGGGAACTTGATATAGACCATTTACCAGGGCTGCTTTCCTGCCACAGGAGGATACCTGTGCTTTGTTTCCTTGCTGTAAAGTATGCGCATTATTTTACCAGAGACACAGCTTCATCTGTAGGCACAAGCCCCTCTCTTGAGTCAAGTCCTTCGAAGCTGTCCTTTCTTCCTTTTTGCTATGAACAATGCTTACTATGAGCATCTTTGTGGATACAGTCGCTATAGACTTCACATTTCCTTTTGGAAAAGAGAATTCCGTAGTGTGTAATATCTGAGATGGAGGTGTGACGCTCTTCATCATACTTCCCAAGGATCTTGCCACTTTATTGCCACCACCTATTGACAGTGCACCAAAATGTGTAGCTGTGCAATGATGGCAAGATGATGAAGGACTTAGGACCAAGTCAACCGGCCTGTCACAGCACAAGCACCAAATGTGACTTTTTCTATGGCTCCAGTCACCTTTACTTCCCTTATATGCTTCTTATCTCCACTTGGAAAATGGGGCTAAAATCAGTCCTTTGTGATGGTGGAGAGAAAATGACAGAAGATAGTCAGCCAGACGGGAAAGGTAAACAATGAACACTCTCCAGTGCTGTGCTGGAGTGTGGGGTGAGTTCAATACTATCCCCCAAACTCCGATGACACCCATGATGCTTAGAATATGGCCTTATTGGATATGGAGTCTTGGCAGGGTGACCGGGTTAACAGGGGACAATACTGTGTTATTGTGTGCCCTATTCCAGTGACTGGTGTCTTTATAAGAGATGAGAATTGACAGACACAAGGGGAAGGCCATCGGGGGTAGGAAGGTAGAGGCCAGACAGAATCTTCCAGAGCCTAAGAGATATGGAGATTCTAGAATGTGTGGGGAGGGGCAAGGAGGGAGTGTGGCCAGAGAAGACGTTGATTTTGAGCTTCCACTCACGAACTGTAAACAGAGACATTATCATCTAAAGGCATAAAATCCTGGGATCCAGTTTCACAGCCCCAGGGCTCTCATACACAGCGAAAACACAGGCCCCACCACATCTTAAGGAGTGGACTCACTGGTCACATGGAACTGTCATGCCATTGCTGAATAGATTCAGCATCATTTAAGGTAACAAAACCCTGCAAGGAACCATACACAGAGTCGTAGGCAGGCCTGTATCCTGGATCATCTTCTGAGAAACATTGTGTGGACAGAAACCCAGGCCTCATTGCTGTGGCTTCTCCCTGATGCTTGCCTGTGAACTTAGAGGTAGCTCTGACTCTAATTGTCTATCCTTATTGCAAGCTTATTTTCTGTAGCTGCCTGGCCATTGGACTGTTGATGGTGTTTGCTTCCCTGAGCAAATGGCCTTATTGCCTCACAGCCTATTACGGCAGATATAATTACACCACAGAGCACATGGCTGCATTACTGAGAGCAGGCTATAATTTGCCAATGGAGTTGGGCTTTTCCCAGACACAGACACATCTAAAACTGGAGACTCATTCATAAATATTTTTCTTCTCAGGCATGGGGGAAGGTCAAATTTAATTGCATGTTGAAAGACAGATCTACCTAGAAGGCATGCAAGTGAGGCTGCTGGCATAGATCTTACCCATCTGAGTGCTCATTGCTCAAGAAAGCCTTTGAGGCTCAGAGAGGTAATGCGACTTGTCCAAGGTCACAGGGACAGTTAGCTAGCTCTTTTTGTTTTCTGACTGCCTTCATTGCTCTCTGTGCTGGGCGAGGGAAGGAACTGTGTTTTCAGCAGCCTGTGGATTGGAATCACCTTGACTTTGGCTAGTCTCTGTTAGTGGCAGGAATTATTCTTATTGTTGAAACAGTATAGTCTTCCCATGGCATCCTCCCCAGATCTCAGGCCGATCTATAAAGTGGCATAATGGTGTCTGCTCAGAACCTACACACACCTCCTTCAGATTTTCAGGCATCTCTGGGAGGATTATAACACCCACACAATCTAAGTGCCATGTGAATGGCTGTCAAATCCCATCTCTAGGGAAGTAAGGACAAGGGAATATGTCTGTACATGTCAGAATTCAGGCAGTTTTTTCCCTGAATGCTTCTGACCACAGTTGGTTGAATCTGCAGATGGGGAAACCTGGGGACACAGAGGCTGACTGTAAAAATCTCTTCTACTATTTTTATAATAAAGTGTTTGGGAGATAAAGAACAAATTAAGAAAAGAGAACAATTAATCACAATTCTTTCACCAAGACATGACTTCAAATTAGCATGTTCTATTCACTTATAATTATTTTATGAATTCAATGTAATTTTCATTTCTTATTTTGAACAAAATTGAAATCACACCTTATATAGTTTCATATTCTGGAATTTCCCATTTCTTAGAGGTTTATTATTTCTAGCAGCATTAAATGTCACATCATATCTTCAAAACTCTGGTTGTATAATATTCAGATATGGAAAATTTGAGGTTTTAAAAACGGTTTTGTTGTTATTTAAATGGTTTTGCAGCTAGGAATAATTACTGTGGCGTGACTCGGGCGGACATAGTTAGAATCACCTCTGAGCTTTAAATATAATTCCATCGTTCCCTCTTCCTTTCTTCCCTTTAGACATTTCTGTACACCCCTCCGTGCTCTCTTTCAAATTCATGGCCTCTCTCATAACTGATTATTTTTATGTAACAAATGCTTACAAGTAGAAATTGAGGTCAAAGAGTAGGGCTATTTTTAAGGGCTATAAACAAAATATAGTTGCTATGCCACATGGTTTCTCATCAGAGTAAAAACTGAATGTTGGACTTAGAATCAGAAAAATAAAAATTGAATTTCAAGTTCACCCTTTCTAGCTCTGTGACCAGAGGCAAACTCTTCCTTTTTCCTTGACTTAGTATGTAAAATAATAGTATCTCACCAGATTGTTAGAATTAAATAAAATATTCAGATGCTTAGAGCAAAATCAGCACATAGGAAATGACTCCATCTTTTTCCATCTATAATCTTTCTGCCATTACAGTTACCTGCCATCAGACATGGTCCAAAAACCATTAAATGGAAAATTCTAGATATAATCAATTCATAACTTTTATATTGTCTCTTATTCTTGAGTGGTGGGATGAAATTTCATGCTATCCGGCTCCATCCTGCCAAGGATGTCAAACCTCCCTTTGTCCTGTGTATTCATGGTGTATACCTTACTTGTCTGCTAGTTGTCTAGTGACTACGCCAGTTATCAGATTGGCAATGGTACTGAGGTATTAAGTGACTACTACTTAATAACAGTTCCTAAGCACAGGAGCAGTGGTACAAAGAAGACAGCAGGGTCTGAAATATAAACTGGCAGGTTACCCCTGTACAATGCAGCAGTGTTGCATGATGCATGAACTGGGCATAGCACATAGAGTTAACATTCAGGTGCCTGGAGAGACAGAAATAAGTTTTAAAAATTTAAGTGTGTGTGTGTGTGTGTGTGTGTGTGTGTGTGTGTGCGCATGTCCTGTGGAGGCCAGCAAAGGACATCAGATCCCTGAGGCTGAAGTCACAGGAAGGTAAGCAACCTGATAAAGATAAGATGCTAGAAACCCAACTCAGACCCTCTGGAAGAGCACTGTAAACTCTTAACTGCTGAGCCATTTCTCCAGGCACCAGAAATAAAATTAATTTTTGAAAGATAAACACACTCACATAAATGTTATGGTTGAATATTGTTATTTTTATTCTATATTATTACTGTTGAACTTGTGCTTTGCCCGAATCATAAATAAACTTAAATATATATATGAGATCATATATATATATATATATATATATATATATATGGTTAAGTTTATTTATAAAATAAACTTATATAAAAATCACATACACACATACTTTTACAGTCTGTGTTTAGTCACTCACTGAGGCGGAGGGATGTCAAAGCTATTCTCCTGATAATAACAAAAACTGCTGGGTTCAACTAATATTTATTGTTTCCTATTTTAAGGTTTTCCACCAATGAGAAGCCAAGAACCAGACCCATCTAAGAAAAGACCAGGAATTTTAATTTTCAACCATAAAGCTATTGGTGTTTGGGGAGATAGTCAAATCTTCTGTCTACCAGAAAGTAGGTAAATTCTATGCAGTTCTCAGAAAGAATCTGTGTTCCATGCCAGTAAGTTATGGAAAAGCCAGTGTCACAGCAGCTCAAAGGTCGGGGTCAGATTCTAATGTCAGAGTTCTCTTCCAATGAAGAGGATCTGGGGAGTTAAAACCATTGCTACAAGTTAGAATCTCCTAATGCAATAGTCAACTGCAGAGAAGTTTAATATGGCTGCCAGCTCTCAGAGGGGTGGGAAAAGGCCTTAGTGGTTGCATAGGGGTCAAGATAATAAGCTCTGACTCTATGTCTTTGGATTCTCAGGTTCTCAAAGGTGACAAAGGAGGCTGAGGTGAGGAAACTTGGGGGAAGCATAGACCTCAGAGCAGCTGGACAGGACTGCAAACCCAAGCCCAGGCATTCCCTAGCTAGGTGACTTTGGGCAAGTCACTAGATCTTTGCTTGCTGAGTCTGCTTCCTGCTCTGCTAAAGGGCATTAGTGCAGCCACTTAGCAAAGATTGTCAGGCTAAAAGAAAACGAAAGGGCTAATAAATACAAATGGGTATCATCACTACCTATGAAACATTGGGTCACCCACCAGCTTACTCTAGTCTTTATTATCTTCATGACAAAACAAAAATAATCATAATTATACTTCTGCTATAATATTGTTATTAGGATTATTGAAGAGAAGACTATGAAGGGCTTGAGTTGCCTGTGCAGCACTGTGAAGTAGTGAGGATGTGCAGGGCAGGAAGCACCCCTGAGCTGAGGGCCCTGAAAGGCAGCAATTCCTTCAGGGTGTGGGGTAAGGGATTCCCCACTAACTGTCTCATATTCACCCCAGTTTGCTTATTTACTTATTTAAGATTTACCCCCCAGTTCTTGCCTCATGAGAACAGAACTATCTAGTATTTAGCATAACAATTCCACGCACATTCCATGGAGACAACTGCAGCTAGTCTGCTTGTTTCCTAGGAATGGCTGTGGTCTGGTTCTAAGGGGTGGAGGTGGGGGGCTTTACCATTGAAGTCTGCAGGTGGCACGCAGGCATGCTTTAAAATGAACCTCTAACTCCAAGATGATTGACCTCTTTCTAGTTACAGATTCCCTTGTGAGGAGAGAGCATGGAATATCAGGAAGCAGTCCTATTTTAGATTCAGGGTGCTCCATCCATCCACACAATGCATTCTGCCTTTTAAAATCCCACTCTCACTATTGTCAGATGTTCATGAGACTACGTCAAGAACAGAACAGATAATCCTTGTGGAACCATATGCTTTGAATGCTGTGGATTTGAGTCCTCTTACCTTAAATGTGACAGTGGGGAGTTATGTAGAATTATTGACTGAAAGAAGGTTGGTGTTCTTTTATGTATGTGGCATATACGTGTACATAAGTGGGCAAGAATATGGATGTGCAAGTAGGGGTGCACATACCCATACCCCATGTGTATGGAGGTCGAAAGTCAATATGAGGTGTCTTCCTTAGTCACTCATTACCTTGTTTTGTTAAGACAGAGTCTTTCACTGAACCTGGAGCTAACTGATTCAATAAGAATGGCCAGGCAGCAAGCTCCAGGAGTCTTCAAGTCTCTATGCCCATTCCAAAGGTCAGGGATTATAACCGATACCCCCACATATGCATTTTGATGTGGATTCTGAAGATCTGAACTCAGACCTTCACGCTTGTAATGGCAAACATTCTAGCAACTGAGTCATCTATCTCCCTTGTCTACTGAATAAGATTCTTATACTAACTTCTTAGGAATATTCATGCATTGAATCCTGTATATTATCCCTGCCAAACTCAAATGTGCTTAATTTCTTTGCAGCAAAAATAAATCCTGCATACACTGAGACTTTTCTTCTATCATGTGACCACTATTAAAATGGCAACAAAAGATAGTTTTATTGAAATATAATTGATTTTGGTTAATGCAATTGAACATGCAACTGGTGTTGTGGAAGCTTCTCATTAATGACCTACTGTTTATAAAAATAAATGCTGGCCTGGCCATCTGTGGTGGTTTGAATATGCTTAGCCCATAGAGTGGCACTATTAGGAAGTGTGGCCTTGTTGGAGGAAGTGCGTCATTGTGGAGGTGGGGTTTGAGAGACCTTCCTTCTAGCTGCCTGGAAGCCAGTCTTCTCTTCCCCTGCTTGCCTTTGGAACAAGATGTAGAACTCTCAGATCCTCCTGCACCATGTCTGCCTAGATGCTGCCATGTTTCCACCTTAATGATAATGGACTGAATCTCTGACCTGTAAGCCAGCCCCAGTTAAATATTGTTCTTTATAAGAGTTGCCTTGGTCATGGTGTCGTTCCTCAGCAATGGAAACCTAACTAAGACACTATTCATCAGAGACATTGAGCCATTTTCATAAGAGCTTGCCATCTGGGTACTAATTACAGGTGGCCAGAATCGACCTGAGTCCAACCAAGAGGAGGAAAAGAATGCCAATAAAAGTTGATAAGGAATTGGACTTGAAGAGTTTAGCTTTCCACGGAGACTGATGTTAGACTGATAACTGGGTATGACTTCCCACATAGTACAAAATGTGGGAAGGATACAATATGTATAGGACCTGTAAAGGGGGATGCCCAAGTAACATCTATCGTTAGTGACTGAGTTCTTTCCTCTGCAATCCAGGCCATGGACACAAGTGGAATTCATACTAGTATAAATTTTATCTGCAATTATAGAGTATCAAACTGTTTATCATAAAAGAGAAGTTATGTTCTTAAACAGTTATGGGCAAAAAATGAAGAGTCTCTCATTGCATCATGCCTTTGAAAGATAAAACAAAATAGGAATGAAAGGGTTGTGTATCAGGTAGCTATTGCTGTATAACAAACCGTACCAAAACATGGTAGATTAAACCATCAATGGCTTCTCCATTTCTTATGAACTCATGGGCCAACTGGGTAGTTCTACTAATCAGGACAAGATATGGCTTATGTTGGTGCTAGTTTTTTTTATGGTCTGTGTCTGGCAGACATATTGTTTGGGAGGTAGCCTGGACTTCAGGTGGATAACCCGGCTTGGCTTCATATTACTTCTATTCTTTGGAAGCTTATTCTCCAAGGGCATGTAGAATTTTAAGAGAGAGAAGAGCATGGAAAGCTTTTCAAGGTGTGGCTTGATGAATCACATAACTATGTCATAAGGCACAACTGAAATAAATCTCCAGAAAAAGCCTGTCTGCTTCTATCCTCCAAACATCTGCATTGTAGAGAACCATGGATTTAGTTATAGCTATTGTGGTTGTCCCAGCACGACAACCTTCAGTGTTGTAAATTTGTGAATGATGTTTGAATTTTTCTTGAGTGTTAGTTTTATCAGCAGAGAATAAAAAGAAAGTCACAGGATGTTGGCAGCAGATCCAGGAGCAATGTCTCTCTTGCCAGTCATTACAAAGAAGCCCACATTTCTTATATGGAGAGAGAAGAAGTGATTTCATGTCTGCACACTAAATGGCTGAGTATGAATCAGCAGATGTTATTGCAATGTTAGAAAAAAATCAAATGCTCAAGGAAGAACTAATAGGAGTGAGGAATTTAATGACCCAAGACCCTCATTATTTCCAAATGATCCAGAAGTTACCAAAATGTTCTGTGACCTCAAGTTACCAGGCACTGTTGGCATAAACATTGTCCTGAGTTCAGGGATTGAAGGAGATGCTGAACTTGGAGTGGGGGCAGGAATCCCAGACAACAAGATGAGGATCTGAACAGCTAAGCTAAAAGAAGAAAGAACTAAATATTGAACATATTTAGTGGTTTTGGGCATAAAAATTACTTTGATGACAAAATAGGCCTTCCTATTAGTTACATTTTTGTAGCTGGAATAAAACATGACCAAAAGCAATCTGTGATAGAAAGGGTTTATTTTGGCTTAAGTTTCAAGAGAGATAGGTGTCTATTATGTCTGGGAAGCAAAGCAGCAAGGCGACAAGCAGAGCAGCAGGAGCAGAAAGCTGAAGGATCTCATCTTTAACCTCAAACATGAAGAAGAGAGAGAACTAACAGTGGGCCAAGGCTGTGAACTCTTAAATTCTGTGCTAGTGATCTTCCTCCAGAAAGGCCATGCTTCCGAAACTTCCCCAAACAGCGCCACCAACAGGGGACCAAGTGTTTAAAATGCCCAAGTGTATGGGGATATTGCTCATTCAACCCACTGTGTTCTACTTCCTGGCTTATATAAGCTTGTAGCCAAATCAAGATGCAGGATGCATTTACTCAAACTTCAGAAGTCCCTATATGAGTCTTAAACAGTCTCAACACTGTTTAAAAGTCAAAATTCCAAAATAACTTCTGAAAATCAAGCTAATTTCTTAATTGTACCCCCTGTAAAGTATTTCCAACATACAATGGCATAGACTATATATTCCTATTCCAAAAGAGAGGAAAGAAAGCATAGTCAGGAAATCCTGAACCAAATCAAGATGGAAACCAAGCAGGGCAAACTCCAAAGTCTATAACCCTGTGTACAGGATTTAAAATGATTAGAGCGATCTTTTCTTCCTGATTTGTTGCATGCAACATACAGCTCTCTCTTGGGTTGGTTCCAGTCTACATTCAGCTCTGCTTGGCAGATGTCCTACAGCTCTGGCATCTCCATCATCTGGGGGGGGGGGTGTCTCCACTGCAACCCAGGCTTCACTTTTCCAGGTCCATGCCATGTTCTCTCAGGGCCTCCTGCCCTCTCAGGACCTTCATGCAGTGTCTCCCGTGACACATGCTGCCTAGCTTCAGCAGCTCTCTGAAGCTCCAGAGAAACAATCCATTACTCTTCAATCTTGTATCCTTCACTGCCAATTTTTGTTGCCACCTTGAAATGGACCCTAGCTGCCATAAATCACATTTGTTATAGATTTGGTTTGTAGTTGCTTTCTGGGAGCTGAAAATTCCTTAGGTTTTCTTCAGCAAACTAGAGGTATATCTGGGTGTGGTCTTGGCCTCTAAGTACTTTTCCTGTTCCAGAAACTAGAAGTCTCTCCTTAATGGTGCTAATCTCCTGATAATTACAGCTTCTTTTTCAGCATGAGACGTTGGGGACACATCAAGCTACCTAGAGCTCTCTTTCTCTCCAAGCTATACACTTTCTATTTCTTTATGCCCCACTTGTTTTATTGTAGACCTACATAATCATTCTATACATAAAATATTATGCAGTCTTGTAATTTCCCTCACGATGGCTTAGAGAGATGGTTTAGTGGTTAAGAGCACTTATTGTTCTTGCAGAGAACCCAAGTTGGATTATTAGCACCCATATGGTGGTTCACAACCATCTGTAACTATGGTTCCATAGTATCTGTTGCTCTCTTCTGACCTCCATGGGAACTAAGCAAGCATGTGATACAAACACACATGCAAGCAAAACAAATATAAAATAAAATGAATAAATATAATTTTAAAAAATTTTAAAGAAATTTAATCAAAAAAGTTAAATTTTCATTTAGCTTCAGACAAGTTCTTAGGATAAAGGCAGAAGGCAGCCACATTCTTTGAAATGACCTTTAACCCAGTTGTTTTTTTAAAGTCTTTGCTTTCCCCTGAACTCTAATGAGCTGTGTATCTCAAGCCCACTTTTCTATCAGCACTACTGTATTCTAAGATCCTGTGATAGTGCCCTCACTGAGCTCTCATTTATAAAATTCAATTGCTTTTCTAGCCCAAAGTTTTAAGGTCTTCCACGTTCCTCCAAAAAGCAACATGATCAGGTTCTTTACAGTAACAAACCACTCTCTAAAACCAGCTTCTGCATTTTATCTGTGGCTTAAGTATCCAAATAGAGAAGAATCTATCCTGTTGCAGAAGTGTGATAAGAAATGAACAGGAATGGCATCAGGAATCTAGGACATCACATCTTGAACTCCAAACACAAGCAAAGAGAGCAAAATGAAAGTAGGGTGAGGCTATGAGATCTCTGAAATCTCTCCCTCAGTCACCTACTCCCTCTAGCAAAGCTGACCCTCCTAAACCTTCACAAACTATGTCATCAATTGGACAGCAAGTGTTCAAATGCCCAAGCCCATAGAAGATATTGTTCATTTATACCACCACAGGCTCCAACTACATTAAGAAAAATAAGAATTTGAAGCCACAGTACATAATTATTAAGAATATATTCAAAGGAAAAACGTGTAAATTACTGTATTACTGAATTAGCCCTATGGCAGAAGTCTTACAGAAGACTGATTGCTAGTATAACTGTGTTTGTATATCAGTGTTTGTATTGTTCAGTATCAGTATGACGTTTTTGGAATTACTAGTAAGTAACCATGGAATATTCTCCCCAGAAAGTTTTCAGAATGAAATAACAGCTCTAGAGGGATGGACTGAGACTAGATGATTAATTAGATAGGCATTATCTCTTTTATGGTCCTCTGTAACTGAATAATAACATGTGCTATGTGTCTCTGGGGTTTCTAGATCTTTGTGTTTAAACTTTGCTAATCATTTCTATTTTTAAACATGAGTGTTTCCTCATGTTTGAAACATGTTATTTCAATCACAGTATGCATTTGATCTTCTTAACACAATTTTTCTGCTGTGAGGGTGGAAGAAAATGGTCATCAGCTGTAAATCTGAGAAATTTGTACATGGATTTCTCTGAAACCATTGGAATACAATGTGGTACCCAAAGCCAGTTCCCTTTCTGAAAAATTGTTTTATACTCATCAGCAACTTGCCCATGTCTCATTTGGTAACTCTACCAGGGGTCATGATGTAAGCCCAGCAGACAATGTCTGATGCATGCAGAAAAGACATCTTTGTTCCCTGAGTCATACCATGTTAGAGCCCATGCTTGCTAGGCTAGAATAAGATGGA